>CM037931.1:15511623-15961623 GCA_021346845.1 Apeltes quadracus | reverse complement strand
TATTACTTGATGTTCATTACTGATGCATCTATTGTTGTCAGTATGTAACCATTTTATACATTTTATCATCTATTGATATGTCAACATTTTTGTTTAAAGAAAACAAGTGAACAAGGTCAAATATAATAAATGACGCGTGACAGTGAGCGAGCAGCCTCAATACACACAACAAGACGGCAGCAGAAGACAGCGAGTGTCCTTGTGTCCCCTCGCGTCCCCTCCTCCTCGGCTGATGTCTCTGCCTGTAACCCCCCCCTCCCCCCGCCGCCGTCCCAAAGGTCACCGCGGGGTCACAGCGAGGCCACGGCAAAGGGGGCGGGACCTGATCACGTGTCACGTCTATTCTCTCTCAAAGGCTCATGTGCTCCGTTTCAAAGCACAACTTGAAAGACGACAGACAGCTATTTACAATATTTATACATAAAGGATGCTGATACTATGCATATTACATGCGCCTGCGTGTGCGTGTGTGCGTGTATGTGTGTGTGTGTGTGTGTGAGAGACAACAACAGTGGAGAAAAAGGTTACTTTGGAAATTCTCTGATAATTGGGGCCTTAAAAGGAGCTCATTTTTAACTCTGTCACCACGACTGCTCGATGACAATTAATCTGTTTGCGGCTGCTTCCTTGGCATCTGTGCCAATTACTTTATATGCTAATATATGTAAATAGCGTCTCAGATGCCAGTTTCAAGTGTTATGCGAGCGGCGTATCGTGGTTTTTTTAAGTCGTATTATTGAGGCGAGTGCTTTATTTTTGGAGGTGTAAGTTATTGATTTCCTCCCTGACTCATAAAAACTCACATATGATACATTTCAAATGAATCTTTTTCTTTGTTTTCCTTTAAATTTGTCACTTGTCAGGATGGAAAAGTCTTTCAATGAACTATTCATTTACACAAAGAATAACTGCACAGTTTGCATTTATTAAATGTGTTTTGTCGAGCAGTTTTTGGCCTTTATGAGAAAACGTTTCATTTTCCCAAAGCACACACTATAGCCGTAACACAAAATAACAACACTAGGTACTAAATGTAATTATGCAAAAAACACGGTTGGTTAAATCTGGTGTCCCGACACCAAACAAATAACAAAAGGGTCGAAAGGGACAAAAGTCTGTTTCTTTCACAAAAGGATGTTCAATCATTCATTTCCCTACTCAGCTGTATGCAAACACAAATATGATCCCACACATCAACACATCCTGTGGCACAAGGCGCTCACTCACAATACAAATACTTCACAGGCAAAATGGGATGGAATGAATAAATAAAACCACATTTAAGTATGTAGCAAAACACATTTGCTGTAAATGTTAAAAGAAGTCAAAGAGCTTTTTCTGTGAGCTCTGAGGGGAACGCCACGTGCACGCCGGCCTCGTGTGTCAACGCAAAAGCGTGTTAACATTTAGCAGCTTGACCGTTCCTTCAATGAGAGCCCAGTGCGTGAGGCGTTCAAAGACCCTCCCAGCGGCTCTGCTGCCTGAATGCTAACGAGCGCTTCCTCTCTTTCTATAAATGGCAGTAATTATCCGCTGCCTGCTCTATTGTCCCTCCTCTTCCTCCTCTTCCTCCTCTCTGCAGCCTTCTGTCACTCCGACTGAAGATGTCACTGTTGTATACCAAATGTCTGCTCGCTGGAGTGTGTGTGTGTGTGTGTGTGTGTGTGTGTGTGTGTGTGTGTGTTCAGCGGAGAGAAACAAAGCTATGTCGTATTTAAGGCGTTTGGCTGTGAAGTTTTGACAACGCCGGCGACAACAGACAAAGAAACGAATCCAGCACAAAGAATCCGCTTGGCTGAACTTTAAATGAGAGATAAACGCGTCCATGTAAACACTAATGTAGTGAGATTACATGTGTGAATTAAGAGTGCGCTGCTGGGTCGACATTCCTACACACGTTCCAGGAAGAGTCCAGTGTTCACTGGAATGATGCTGCTGCCTCGCTCACATGCAGCACGCTTCCTCTGTCTGCTCAGCGAGACACAACGTGCTACACAACGCTCAGCAGGAGGGAACAAGAGACGTGAACTAATGTAAAGGGTTCCTCTGACCCCGTGATCCTGGACACACACACACACACACACACACACACACACACACACAGACACACACACACGCAGACACACACACACACACACAGACACACACACACACACACACACACACACACACACAGACACACACACACGCAGACACACACACACACACACAGACACACACACACACACACAGACACACGCACACACACAGACACACACACACACACACAGACACACACACACACACACAGACACACACACACACACACACACGCACACACACAGACACACACACACACACAGACACACACACACACACACAGACACACACACACACACACAGACACACACACACACACACACACACACACACAGACACACACACACAGACACACACACACACACAGACACACACACACAGACAGACACACACACAGACACACACACACACAGACACACACACACACACACACACACACAGACACACACACACACACACAGACACACACACACACACCGATATGAAATTATAATTTTTACAAATGAAACCTTTTTCTTGCAGTGAACTGAATTTAGTTTTAATTGGTTTAATTTGGGTTGTTGGGGAAAATAGTCCACTTCCTGTTTGTTTGATTAAAATATCTATAAATGTCGCAAAGAAGGGAGGGATTTGTTGATTTAAAATATATAATAACGGTAGTCGGAATCCATTTGAACAAATTAAATTATTTGTATGACAATAAAAACCACATGATTACTTGATCAATGTAATCAAGTAATCTTGTAATGTAATTATGGAAAATCTGGTTCAAGTCCCTTTTTAGTTGCGGTTAATAGTATAATTGAGTTGTGCGTATTCACAAACAAACACACTTCCCTGCACTTCGGCCTTCGGAGGTTCTTCATTAGGACCAAATTTAACATTTTGGAAAAGTCTCCCCAAACCGGCCTTCAGGCCCCATCGGCCCACCGGAGACACGCGTTCGTGTCGCAGCATGCGGCATCATGCTGATGCGGACGGACGCGTCTCTGTGTTACTTGATGCAGGTGTGTGAGCAAGGAGGACCCAACCCCCCCTTTGCGTCTCTTTCAACGGGACTACAATGCTACACGTCCAGTATGACGCGTTGCACACTACCTGTGTTTCCATCTTGGGCTGCAGTGCTGCAGCACCACGCGGCTGACGGCTGACCTCAAAGTGTCCGAGCCAGCAGAACACACAGTTCCCAGCTGCCTGCTTCCCGCCCTGCGTTCATCAGCCAGTGTGGCTTTCTAATGCCTCCCTTTAGCGGCGGTGTGTGAAAGCTAACACTCCTCCGTGTGATTACCGAGGGCCCTGGGCAGCTGATTATCGGCAGAGACCACCGCAGAGACCCCCGGCCATGCTCTTCCAAGCCAGCGCCACTTTCCTTCTGCCTAATTGATCTTTACACTGTTAACTTTCCCCTCCATAACTCCCCACAAGTACAACGCTGTTACATCGTGTGCATGTTGATGCTTCCTCCCCGTTCCATCATTTAAATGTGGAAGAATATTTTTATGAAATAACCATTTGTCCATTACTTTGTTTTACGACCAAAAAACACCAAAACTAATTACAGCGTCATCAGGCAACGAACCATACTGTCAGTTTGGGGTTAATTAGCACATATTGTGTCCACAGGACATGAGACTGATTTCAGAGGTGGTGTAATTGGCAGAGCTAAGCGAAGACGTCTCCAGTTGAAATGTTTCATCATGATTGAAGGCTTTGTGAATCTGGCTGAGAAATGTATTGTGATGTGAATGCGAATCTGGAGGGAGACGACACAAAGAAGAGGAGTCCCTGAACACACAGACACTGCGCCTGAGCCTCGTTAGCTTCCAGCTACTGTCTGCACACCTTCTCCGCAAATTACACATCAGGTGTGCAACAATGACGAAAGGGGGACTTTCACGTGATAGAATTTGGTGCTAAACATCAGTCTTTAGGTCAAAGCACAGAAGGCTGATGTTTGAGAGTTGGTATGTATTCTTCCATGTATTCTCCCAGTACTTCCATTAAGACTCAGCTTTCCCTCAGTGACACCTGTGTGAGGGACTTAAACTTGAATATGTAACACAGGGATCGGTAAAGAGCCTCACCAAACATTTCCCAAACGGACTCCCTGAAAGCAAAACCCTGCCGACCACACGACAACCCGTCCCTCCATCTACAGTTGGAATACGGGAGGTGGGAACAAAAGGAGGACTCTTGCTCTGTTTGGACGGAGCCATGGGAGATGACATGTGAGGAATGTGCATCATCAGCTGATAGCAGCTGCTGTTCAACAGCACGCAGCATTTATGGGATGCAGTCATTAGTAGGTATATGCAAATAGTTCCTGAACATGTCTATGAGCAGTTTATGTGCATGTTGGTGTTACCATATATGGAATATAAGAGTATGTATGGACTGTATGTTCGGCCTGAGCTGAGCGGCCATATGTATGGAAATGTTTCAGGTGACAGCAGTGGCCCCCAACATGTTCTCTGAGGTCCCGCCGTTGGTGGATATGGGGCTGCTACACCTTAGCCATGCCAGGTCATCTGTCAGAGAGCAGTTAATCACCGTTAATAACCACCGAGCCATCTGCTGTGATCTGTTCTCGCACCGACAGGCAGAACGAGCCTGTAAAGAGACACTTTGTTTTTTATTTTATTGATTATACGGTTTCTTCCTCTTTCTAATTTTTATACGGCAGCTTTTCTTAACTGATGTTATGGTCCAACGACAGAGATTGCAAAGCCCTCGGAGGCAAATGTGTGGTTTTAGACAATGAATAAATAAATGCAATGAACTATGGTCATATGGTACCTCAAGGCGAATGTCCTCCTTGACCACTGACTCCATGCAGATGACCTTTGACCTCCGTGGATGCTGTCTGGTGTTAACTGCCAGTAGACGTCGGCACTTTTGCATTGTCATTTACCCAATAAAGAGTTCCCCGTAACTGTTGCTAAAATGATTCTGTCACAAGGTCACACTCAACTATAACTTCAAAAACAAGTTATAATACCTTAGATGTTCAAAACCCAGTCCCCTAAAACATATGCTACAATATGCCATTGTTTTGAATGTTAAAAATAAGTTTCATAAATACTTTCCATAACATAAAAATTCCTAATTTATGTAAAATAAGAAAAACGTAACAATAATTAAGCAGACCTTCTTATGTAATGTTGTAAAGTATTAAATTGTTGCATAGCAACCGCAGTCAGCATGTAAGTGCTTCACGTGGGACACGGATGGTCGACTCCTGGTTTGTTTGACCCTTCCACCCTTCTCGCCTCTTACACTACCTGCTTGATGCACTACGTCCCGTTCTCTCCCAAACTCAAAGACTAAGACATTTAACTTGTGCAATGCTTGCAGGAAAGAAACATTGAGTTTAAAATAAGCATAACATAATAGTAATAATAGTTTGACAGCCTCCACAATGTTAACGTCAGCTAGATATTCTTAACTAGCACAAACAAAAAAGTCCTGCTTAGTGTTTCTAGATCTTAATTGCTTTTCCATTGTAACTATTATTGTATTTATATATTGCATAATGGCCTTGTGTTGGTGTCATGGAAAGACATGCATCCTGGGACTGTTCAGCTTAATCTTTATGAGCTGAGGTCAGAGGTCAAAACATTGCTGAAATAAGATTATTAAGAAAATTATTAGACCGGAAATGTGATGGATGATTGTCTCATTTCTTATCAATATTACAAATAAAGATAACTCTATATATGACCTTCAGGGTTTTTTATGGTTTGTTTTCTATAGTGTTTTATTGTGTCAATAATTCACATTTTTTCAGGTAAAACAGACCAAAGAGAAATTAACAATTGGAATGATTTGGAATGACTTGCAATGCAGGATGCTTTTTGGTCATATGACTTTTGGAGAACATGCAATGGTTTATCAAATTGTTTTATGAACTTTAAATTGCCTGAACTCCTGTAAACAACAGTAAGTGAACGCTTCACACTTCACACACACTTTGACAATCCAAACAATTTGTTTTTTACAGATGATTTCAAACCAGAGAAGTATAGAAATTGCGGGTGTCATCAATAATAGACCAACAGAATTGTTGGGGGGGGGGTTTAAACAGAACAGACCTGGGCGGCAGATGCTGGCTCTGGGGACGTAGAACATAACCTCTCTGGGGGGGAAGGAGCCAGAGCATGTACGAGAGGTGGAGCATTATCAGTTGGATCTGGTGGGGCTTACCTCTACGCACAGCCTCGAATCTGGAACCACCCTCCTGGATAGAGAATGGACTCTGGAGTGGCCCATGGTGTGAGGTGCCAGTCAGGTGTGGGGATACTCAGAAAGTCCCAGCTGAGTGCTGCTACATTAGAGTTTACCCCTGGACAAAAGGGTCCCTTCCTACATCTATGGAAACTCGGACTGTTGTCTGTGCAGATGCACCAAACAGCAGCTTGCAGTATTCTGCCTTTTTAGAAACCCTGAATAGTGTTACAGTCCTGCATGGGGCTCCAGTAGGGGACTCCATAGTTTTACTGAGAGACTTCAATATAACTGGAGAGGCATGATTAGGAGGAATGGTCTCCCTGATCTGAAACCCAGCGGACTATTTGGACTTCTGTGCAGTCACGAATTGTCCATAACAAACACCATGTTCGAACATAAGAGTGTTAATGAATGTACGTGGTACCAGAGCACCCTAGGCCAAAGATTGATGATTGATTTTATAATTGAATCGTCTAATCTGAGGCTGCATGTTTTGTATACTTGGTTAAAGAGAGGGGCAGAGCTGTCTACCCATTTCTACCCATCTGGTAGTGAGCTGGGTCAGATGATGGGGGAAGACTCAGGACAGACCGGGTACACCCAACCATGCAGTGCAGGTGAACTGCGAAAGTCTGGAGGAGGTCCAAAATATTTTCAACTCACACCTCTGGCAGAGCTCCTCTCACATTCCTGTGGAGGTAGGGTACATTGAACCAGAGTGGTGTGTGTTCCAAACACCATTTGTGAAGCTGCAGCAGTGAGTTGTGGCCTTAGGTGCATCAAGGGGCGGTAACCCTTGAACCCCGTGGTGGACACCGGTGGTAAGGGAAACCGTCCAACTAAAGAAGGAGGCCTTCCATGTTATGATATCCGCTGGGACTCGGCGGGAGGAGTTCAGGGTAACTATGGAGAAGGAATTTTGGTCGGCTCCAAAATGCTTCTGGTAGACCATCCGGCACCTTAGAAGGGGGAAACGGGGAACCGTCCAAGCTGTGTACAATAAGGATGAGACCTTGTTGACCGCAATGATGAGGTTAGCGGGCAATGAAAGGAACACAACTCCTGAATCCAACTACTATGCTTTCTTTGGTAGAGGGGGAGCTAGAGTCAATTTGCCTGGTGATGGTCACTGAGATGGTCAAACAACCGGGGATTGATGAGATCTAGCCGGAAATGCTAAAAGCAATGAGTATTGGGGGGCTGTCTTGGATGACATGCCTCCTCAACATTGCGTGGAAGTCTAGGACAGTGCCAAAAGCGTGGCAGACTGTGGTGGAGGTACCTTTCAGGGGTATCACACTACTCAGCATCCCTGGAAAGGTCTACCCCAAGGTGCTGGAAAGGAGGGTTACGGTTTGAAAAGGAACAATGTGGTTCTCGTCCTGGTCGCGGAACGACGGACCAGCTCATTAACCTTTCAAGGGGCGGTATTGCACTGTTGTGATGAAAAGAGAGCTGAGCCGGAAAGCAATGTTCTCGATCTGCACTTCACTCTTGTAACTTCAGCCGTCATACAATTGGTGCACGCCCTGTACAACACAGGTGACAGGTCAGCCTCATAACACTATAGTTTGATTATAGTCAATTCAAACTGCTATGCATTAAACACTGAGGTACATCTTGGCATTTTATACTTCAAATTCTTCATGATTCTTCCAAGATTATTTGTTTTGATTGTAACTTAATTTGTCAAGTTTCAAAAGGGAAAACAGTTCCTGTCTCTTTATCGGCGCCACTATGTCCACCACCAAACTGTCCTGTATCTGTAGGAAGATAAACTTGATTTTGTATTAATCAGCAGACTGTTTAAAGGCAACAGATTTTGCAGGACAGGGAGAAAATAACTCAATGATCCCTGATAGGGTGAACCAGGGGACAACTGCACTGAAGCCTAAACTACAGACCTTGACTTTGGCTGTCCTCCTGTCAGTGGTTTAATAAGATGTCTAGTGACACAGTACGTCACAGGGAATGCCAGGACAACGCGGCCATGTGCCAGCATTTCCTGCTAACACAGAGGAGTGTTTCTCTGACCTCTGGGGGGACTGGCATCTGCTTTAATAAGGCTGCCCACTCTTCATTCACCATGTCTCCCCCTCCCCTCCCAGCCATTGAATAGGCCTCGCCACTGGAGGAGAGGGGGCAGAGGTAACAGCTGGCTGCAGCCATGGCGGCATGGCCGTGGCATGACCACAGCTTTATTAGTGGCGTCCAGAACACCAGCTGATCCTCTCCCAGGGTCCCTGTCACACTGATGTCTTCATCACTAAGCTGAGCAGACAGGCCAGGCCTGCCAGCCAGTGGAGGTGACAACAAATCCAATTACCTCCTCTCCATGGTACCCGGACCAGACTTTGGGGGATGGGGCAATGGGACAGGGGAGGATAGAGAGGAGGGACAAGACTTGGCCTGGACACTCTCTTTTCGGTTGCTGAATTGGCCTCACTCAATTTTTCATATTATATATAAGAATATAAAATGTCTAAGTTGACTTTGCAAAGGCCACAATGCTAAAAAAAGAATGAAATCAACAGTCCAAACTGTTTTTCCTCTGACCAGCATGAGTATGGTCAGCAATTATAGGCAATTGTGAAATGTTGACCGAATGATGCAGATTAAACAATAGGGTCAGTTTTCTTGAGGCTACAAATGTCAATAATACTTGTAATGATAAAACAAATCCAGCCAGATTTTATTGTTTACAAAGTTAATTGGGGTAAAACGAGACCTATTGGCCTTGTGCATGGATGTGCTTGATGAATTATATGACAATCCATCAAAAAAAATCTTAATAGACCAATGTTTGTGAAGCCTAAGTTGTAAACTAAGACCCGAACCTGGTGTGTTCCTACTCCTTAAGGATCCTTAATTTACTCTGCCAAATACGATTACAACAAAACCCTAAACCTACACCGAGTCCAAGTATTACCCAACTCAAAAACTTGACTGGTACTCTGTGAATAACCTTCCCTGTATGGGTCAGGTAGCAGAACTCTACGCCTAGCAGAACACCCATTTGTTATTAAATTCATCTGCGCTATGGCAATTAATAATCATTGCCACATTCTGCAACAGGGCTGGTGTGAAACATTTAAAAAAATAGAACTATAAAAACAAATCAAAGGTCTTGTTCAGACAAAATGTACTTATTCTGAGTCTAATTGACAAAGCTATATTCTATAGGAATATTCTGGAGGAATCTGGTATTAAACTAATCAATTTGAATATCATGAAAGTCACTCCTCAGACAAGCATCCATTAGGTGAGGATGTTTCCCAGGAGCACAGACAGCGTGGCCTTGGACGTGCCCAAGCCTGTTTACCCCCATTTAGATCCTCCTTATATTTCCATACCAAGCCGAGGCGATGTGGAGATTGACGAAACACAAACCCAACGAGCAGACACGCAGAACATACTTTTGGACATTAACTCAATTAAATCTCCATAAACAAATTGGTTCCCGATGACTGTCTGGGATGGTACATGGTAAGTGCTGATCATCACGGGCCGGTATTGATCCGAGATTGGCACAGCTCTCCCCTTCATGGATTGAGGTGAAGGAGAGGGGGAACTTGTCTGGTAGTGAGGCCTTGAATGGTGATAAAGCAAAAGCAAAAAGCAGCTCCTTAGCCGTTATGTTTTCTTTCACTCCGTCAGTCTGCTTTTTCCATCAGAGGCCTCACCTTATCGTCTACCGAGCTTTGGTGGCTGGAGTTTCGGTTTCTATCTGTGACTTTGTAGCCCAACCGGAGAAGATCATTCACCACATCGTCTAGTGACATCCCTCCAAACAGGGACGGGATGAACAATCCACAAGTGCAGAAAAAGAGGTGTACTGGCAGGGTGAGCGTATGCTGAGAGGGTTGGAGGGGCTCTCACTCTTGAAGGTGGTTGAAGTCTTGCCAAGATATTTCATATTCATAGTTAAATATTCAGCGCGCATGGTGGACAGGGGCAATTTCTGCAGTCAGCCCGCCATTCAAAAGTGAAAGGGATGTGGCTTGTGGATGAAGGGAGCGAGAGAGGTAGACACGCATGGGGCTTCATGGAAGTCAGATGAGAGGCTGCCAGCTGCTGATGGGTGACTGTTTGAGCGTGGCGCTTGAGGACATGCCCGCTGAAAGGCGATTCGATCCGATAGCCCCACTTATGCGGGGCTTATATACATATGCACCCTTAAGCAGAAGACGCCCATATCAATTGCAGAACTTTCAGTGTTTTGGTCATTATGCCAAGTTGTTTGAGCGAGCATCTTGTGTGTCTGAATGGGGACTTACTGGGCTATGACCAGTGAGAAAAATCTCCTCTGCATAAAACCACCTTGTGGCGTCTAAAGAATGTTTGGGTCGCAAAACTTAAGTGAACAGAGTTTTCATAAAGTAGTTTCCGCACTAAAGCTGTGAATTTACACAAAAGGTTTCCTCCCTCTGCGGTGTCCAGATTTAAAGATTTCTATCACATTTGTGGCTCAACTCCAATACCTTGGAGGTGAATTTACTGGATCCTATACAATAGGAACTGCTACTTCCGCTGGTAATAGTTGCTGTGTTACTGTTCAGAGTAAGATCTGTGGAGGACTGTATGTGGGGCATATGGGGAGTTGTTGCTGTTAACTTCTTAACAGCAACAACTTCATCGGATTTCCCTTTTCATTGTGTGAGCATCACATATGACATTTTGTTGACCTTCATTGTATTGTGTTCAAGCGATAGATCTGAGACACTGTGGCACTCAACCACCGGCACGGATTTATACTACTACAGTAGAGCTAAACATAAGTGAGGCTTTTCTCTGAGCTATCTCTTTTAAGCATAAACTATTCATATTCTGTGCAATTGTTGTTTTTACATTTTAAACCAATGTTCATAGAAAAACGTCTTGAAGAGGTGTTCGGTAGTGCACCCTTTCACTTTGAACAGGCCCCTTGTTTCCAACCGCTTCCATTCATGATGCTAAGCTAGGCTTATCACTTACTGACTAGTATATTACGTTTATTACTCCTTGTGTTATGATCCTAACAACACTATATTTAGATTCTTTATTAAATCAAGATTCAGGACATCGTGAATATGTAATCTGATATACGGGTGCTGTTTTAGGTTCATAATGAATTCATCAGCAGGTAGTGTGGTTCATATTTAGTGAATTGCTGGAACAAGCGGCTACAAAACGTATCCGCGAGGTGTTTGAACAGTATCTCTTTGAAGAGGCAGAAGATTTCCAATCAACACTTGTTAACACTGTGTGCTAAAAGTTACAGTTTGCCAATGAGCCCTTAAAACAGAGTGTTGTGTTTCCTTGTTCCCACCTGCTCTCCTGGCTGCCAGTTCTCCATCACCTCCTCGCACTGAGAGGATGAAAAACACATCCCTTCTCCTGGCGACAGTGCAGGTCACACCTCTCGGTTTGGAAGAGTGCGAGTGATTAAAAATGACAAGGAGACATGTTGAGTGTCGTTCTTCAAAGAGCTCCACCTTGCTGCGCTTCAGCAGAACCAGCCGGTCCGCAGGGGGAGCCGGGGCGGGAAGTGAATCCGCTCCCCTCCGGCCCGAATCCAGACCCCGAAATTTCCCTTCCCCTGACTACACGTCCAAGTGATTACATGACATCCCCCCACGCGCACACACAGAAACACACACGGGCGCACACACTTACACACACACGCTCAGAGGGGCTAATTAAGGCTTTAATATGCAAATGAGAGCAGCAGTAAATTACACAGCTGGCAAATATGCCTGTTTTTGCCTGAAAATAAATCAGGAGTGCAGCGAGGAGTGTGTTGCTCCTGTTGTTGTTGTGTTTGCAGAGAGACAGGGGATTGCCCCCCTTGCCACACACACACACACACACACACACAACAAAAGCCCCCTGAGCAGCCCATGCCCCCCTCCCCTCCTCTGCTGTAGTAACCCATCCAGCTTCATCCCTTTCAGGGGTATCAGGAGGAAAAGTCAACTCTCTGCACAAGTAATGTAGCATTTTCCAGCGCAACACAACACGAGACACAACCTTCTGTTGTCTGACGGTACGACCTCACATCAACTACTCTGTAGCTTTGGCTCTACAGCACACTGGGAAGCCTTGGATGTACGCATTTTGCTACGATAGATGGGTCACAGTGTCAGCCGTGATGAATTCAGACTAATGGGCGAGGCCTTTAAACATCCGGGCTGCGGCCTGACCCAAGGCCTTCAGTTAACGCGTTACGCGGGGTGGATTATTTCTCCATTGACTATTTTCAGGTTATTTGATGATGGAATACCAACAGTATTTAGTGTGTTTATTATTTGGTCAAATATTTGCCCAGAACTTTGGGCTCAACGGTATTTGTAACTTCAAAGCTATTTTTATTTTTCACAAGTTCATAGAATGAAGGTTGAGCTGACACATTTGCTACATTTGAATTCAAAAGGCCAAATAATCAGGAGGAGATTTAAAAAAAAAAGTATCAACTAAATATCAACTACTATGGCTCCCGTGTTCGAATGCAGTTTTAATAGCTGACGTAGTTTGGTTGATTGTATTTTACCACAACGTGCGTTTTCCACCATAACTGTTTTTTAATTGGTGCTGATAGTGTTTTGTATTGATAGGTTTGTATCTGAAAACGGTTGACACTTTAAAAAACATTAAAATGATTATTTCCATCCCTCCGACAAAATTGTATTCACCTTCATTGGCTTGGTGGCCTCTGTGGTTGCACTGTGCTTCTGGTATCGATGCTGCACACATCATGTTATACATTTGGGCTGCTGTTTGCCCGAAGTAGGGAACCATTCCGAGACATCATAGCATGATCACATTTTCTATATCACCGATAGTGCTCTCCAATGGTTCATTTGGTTAAATGGTCCTTCCTCTATGCCCTCTGAACATCCTGAGCTGTATTGCATGCTGTGGTTCCAGCAGGTCGTTCCCCGCCGCCCTCTGAGGCTTTGCTGGGAGGATTGTTCTGCCTGGTTGCTGGTGTCTGCCTACCTACTGTGTTCCCCCGAGCACCGGTGTCATCATGATGCAACTGAAACCTGAGTGCCGACTACATGCATGGTCAGGCCGTCCTGTCACCCAGCCACCCTGCTGGGACTGACCGTGACAGGAAGGGTGCCCAAAAACATACCCAGAGACCTCTTAGTGTCATGCTCTTCCCAAAGTAAGACTCCTCACTCCTTCCAACGGGGCCTTCTGTGCGCTGCTTTTCCCCACAGCAATCTCTCCACAGACTCATAGAAACACATGTTACTGTTCTCGCGTGTCACTGCTGAACCTCTCACATGCGCAGCGATGGGATCTAAAGCCAGCAGACCAGCCTGAGGCGTGAAGTAAAGAATACCCACAGCAGACTGTTTTAATGTCTGATTTCTAAGGCCATGTTTCACTGTGGCTTCGTATTCAACACTCACAGCCCGTAAGTGGAAGGGTACTAAAGACCATAAAGACAAGATGTTTAAAGGGGGTTGCATCTAATTTGGCGATTGATATTATTACGCCCTTTACTTTGCTATTTTGCTTATTTCTTCAACATTTCATTGTCTTTTTCTTTCTCGCTGGAGATACATTGTGAATGATTAAAAGCAACAATAACTGGATCAGGAAACTACAGCTCACGTTGGCCCTTCGGCCCTTTGGTGGGTCAGTGCAGCCCTGCATCCTGGAGGATCGGCTCCAACATGATGACTGGCTGTGGTTATTAAGAAAAGTAAGGACACTATATTTAAGCATTGATAGTTTTGTTATTGATAGTGAGGCATCATATTTGCCAGCCCCCTAAATCATTGGAACACCTGAAAACGGCATCAAAAAAAAAAGATTAAATTGAAAATTAGGTTGAACTGTAAAAGATCGCACAGGGGCAGAAAAATGGCCTCCGAGTGTACGGCTTTATTTGACAACATGGGTATTGGGTATTTGGAAAAAAAGCTGAAGCTCAGTAAAATTGGATGGAGACCGTCAGTGTTCAAATGTTGCCATATATTACATGTCTGGGCTTTGACTGCCCACCAACCACTGCGTTTTGCATTGAGACCCAAAAGGTCAGTTTTGGTCTCATCTGACCAGAGCAGCTTCTCCTAATGTGACACGCCAGGTCTTTGTTATGTGTTCTACAGTAAAGGGGGTGACTACATTTTCATTGAATCATTTGGAAATTCATGTTAACTCTCCTCCAACTTCCAGATGATTAACGATTAACTGTATTGTTTATTATTATTATTATTACACGAAATCCAAATGAAATCCATTTGAATCTGTGGTTATACCATGACGAAATGTAGAAAAGTCCAAGGGTGAATACTTACTCAAAGTAGTAAAGCCCCCCGCCCCCTTTCCCTCCCGCCCCCCCCTGGATCATTGAAACAAGCTACTGAGCCTCCTTCCTGTTGCCTCTACTTACTACACACACACACACACGCACACACACACACACACGCACACACACACCACACACGCACACACACACGCACACACGCACACACACACACACACACACACACACGCACACACACACACACACACACACACACACACGCACACACACACACGCGCACACACACACACACACACACACGCGCACACGCACACACACACACACACACACACACACACACACACACACGCACACACGCACACACACACACACACACGCACGCACATGCTGCCGTGCTGCGGTAATTATCACTCAGCAGTGTCTAAAGGCTCCACCTTGAGGAGAGGACGCTCTCCAGCGTTATCGCTGCACTCTGACAGGCCGCTCGCGATGGCTAAATCCAACGGCAAATATTTAGGCGTCGAACAGGTAAACAGGCTGCCGAGGCTGCTCCGTCCGACCTGCGACTAATAGAGCGCCGGGCGGGGGGAGTTCAGCGCATTAGCCGGGTTGACGGAGGCCCTGATAAGGATGTACAAACAGCTCCACCTTGCAGGGCTACAGAGAGAAAAGACTGCTTCCCACTAGAGCCGGGTGCATGAATATTTTAGATGGGTAAATAATTAATAATTAATAACAAACAGGCCAGTGATCAAATGGAGCAGCGTGGCAACAGACATGAAAAATCAGACTCCTGTAAACAAAGACAAGAGGACCCAGATCTCCTCCCCCCCAGCCACCTTCTTTTTTACCTTTTAAATATGCGCATCCTCAATCGCCCCCCCGCATCGCCGCAAAACCACACACCAGCTAAAAGGCACACATCTGAACACATCGGCGACTCTGTCAAACACACATCGAGTGCTGGCATAACCCTTCCATCACTCACTCACATTCATAGCCACACTTATTTTCCTTCACACGAATGAAATGTTCACGTATTCCTTGGCGACCCGGGGAATGGGACTGAGGGAGAACACTTGATCTGGCCACCCGCTGTTTTCTGATGGAAAGATTTGCTTTTTAATACAATCGTCACTCCTCCCACCTGGAAATGCCACGCCAAGACAAATCCCAGCTGTGTGACTGCAAAACCTGACAGAGCTTAAAAATTCCCTTATTACCGTTCCCTTAAAATATCCAGCCACACCGACTCCCGACAACGGTTGAAATGCTAATCACGTCTCTGGGCGGCTTAGAGCAGCCGGGAAACAGAGCCGCCAATATGGAAGCTTTGGTGCGTGCGTAAAAGAGAGGAAGAAAGACGAAGAAAAAGACAAAGGCGACAGCCACAAAGTCCCAGTTTTAATGACACACATTCACAGACGCATCATGGCTCTTAAAAACTGATTCTCCAAAATCTGTCGCATCTTGCCACTTTACTTTAGCCAGAAGAGACATTTCATAAAATCGGACTCAATCGTGTAAACAACACCAGACAAACAGGAAACCACTGCAAATAAAAATAAAACAACTTCAGAAGCTGTGCACGGATCGCCTTCAGAGTTAATTTTAAAGTAAGCATTCAGTTCCATGGAGGTTTTAATTAATGCTTTAATATGCAAATAAGTTAGCAGAGATAAAATCATGACAAACAGATGGCAAGTGTGGGTAATTATTTTGTGAATCCAGCAGGGGTTTGTATTAAAGTTATGGCATCGTTTTCCTCAGGCCTCCACAGCCGTGGATCATGGAGAGGAAAAAAAGACACAAGTATCACCGATGAACTGAGACACAAATGACTTACTCGTGTCTCCAAATGACAAATGAGACCACAGTGAGTCTGAAAACATCACAAAAGACCAGACGTGAAGGAAAAGGAATCCTCAGTCAACAGTCGCCCTTAATGTAAATTAGGAACGAAAGCACCAAGTCATTGAAATGCCTGCAGAGCTGAAAAGGACGGTGTATGAGAGCACCTTGGTAGTCTCATGCTTTTACTTTACTGTGGTTCTACATGTTAACGTGTCTACCAACCCCCAGACACTGGCGTTCTTTTAGGACTCCTGTAATAAAATGTGCCTTTACATGGCCTTGGTCCCCCCCATGAAGCACTAAACCCTCAACATGTGCTGTAGTCAGCGGAACGGTTCAGCACAATTCTCTACAAGGCGTCCCAGGCTTTGAAGGCACGAGAACCAAATGGATTTATTTCATGTATGAAGACCATGGCCCGGCAAGAATTGGGGAAAAACTGTGACCTGGGCCAATATTGCATTTGTCTCGCGCTAGGATTGGTCTGGTTTGGAGGGAGGAGGGGCTTAAGAGACAGGCACTAAAACGAATGTTTCAGACAGAAAGTGAAGACAGGATTACAATAGGAGAAAAACAATATGCCTATTTAACAGGAAGGCATGTGAACGGGTCTTAAGATGAGATGATATGTCTCCCTTAAAGCAGACAGGGTGGAGGTCCATTCACATAACACCAGGTCATGGTTTTAATGGCTCTAATAATCCTGTTGATAAAACAATTTCCCACAAGGTCTAATTAGTAGACAGTTGTATCACATGCAGCAGATGGCGTTGTTATGGATATCATAGATGGTAAATATATTTTTTTTTTCTAAAAATGTCAAGGACTTCACCGCCATGCTGGTTACAATGTTGAAATTAGATGTTCATTAGTTTTCACAGCAACTGCATTCTTGCAATACAACAGTATATATTTTATCATATTTTAGGGAAGTGACGAATAAATAACCCATAAACTACGCCTAAACTACGACTCCAAGTGTCATTTTAGAGAAATGCTTGTGCATTGTATTTGACCAGGGCTTTTACTGTGAAAGGGAAAAATTAGACCTAGTCTCAGTTAAAAACAAAGTTTACGTCCTTGTTCAGTCTGCTCGGGGCGTCCGCTACCACTTACAGTATATCATCCGCACAACGTGATTGGTTAACGTCAGAATTTGCTTAGCGATAGTTTAGAAAAACCAACCTCAAATTCTAGAAAAAAACGAACAGCTTTTTGACTGCAGTATTTCCATTCACTGCACCGGGTGATAGACCATGTGATAGACGCAATGATGATCGTACAACAATGCGGTAAATGCCGCAATAGCATTAGATGGAGAGGTTTTTGATCTTATTCTGAAGTGTTAGATTGACAGATCACTCATCCAACCATTTACAAAAGGTACAGGACAGCAGTGGCCCATAATTTCACTGCCCAAGGCTTTACCAAGTCCCCGATCATGGCGCTAAAACACTGGAACAGCTCTATTGACACCATTGCAGAGTCTTCAGATGTGTAACTACAATGAGATCTGCACCTACCTGCTCCTCTGGGGGTATGTGGTCCACTTCCAGGCAAGCAAAAGACCGGTTGATCCTCAGGGCCAGACACAAAGCCATCAGGCCGCCAAGTTTGACTTCATTCTGACGGAGGTCCAGCCGCAGAATCTGACGGCTCTCTGCAAGGAACTCCGCCAACGCCACAGCACCTTTAACAGAGGAAACACTGGCTTGGCTTGCAGAGGTGGTTGCAGGTTTAATTTGATCTTGGAAATCTATCTGGTCTAGTCCCCATAAAGTAAGGTTTTAGGTTAGATATGACCCTAACCCAACAACGGTCAATTGTGTACTGTTTGCCAAGACCAAATCTGTACTTGTTCAGTTGTAGATTCAAATCCAATCACAATCGTGTTGCTGCATGTAAAAGACCGACTGCACATGTATTGTTGTACCTTGACACGTGACATTGACCCGAGCCAGGCCCAGCTCCAGCAACGAGCAGTTCACCATCAGAGGTTCCCTGATTACCTGCATCCCCTCGTTCCCCAAGAGGTTTTCCCCCAAATCCAGGACCTGCAGGACCTTCAGCGCGGGCTGAAGAAAACAAAAACATCCAGGTTTACTTTGATTTTACCACAACAATGCAGACTCTGTGTAGCAGATACGTTCAGTGTGAAGTTTTAATCATCCTTGATATTATTCAGTGATTATTAATTCTTTTCAAACTGAACTTCTGTTTCCACTCTCCAGAGTCACATTAGCATTGAAGGTTGATTAGCTGGCGCATAAAGCCGGGGGTGTCTGGGGCACAAGAGGCCCGCGTTGCCCAACAGCTTGACGAGGAACGCGCCACCCACTCCTCCGGTTGCCCCCTCGCCTCGCCACCCTTGTTAAACTCCTCTGGTCAGCGTTCTGAAGAGAGCGGGAGCGCGGGGGCGGAAAGGCAGCCAGGAAAGCAACAGACAGACCCGGAGAGCCTCTTCTTTTTGGAGTTAATTTGCACCACGGTGACAACAAACACACTTGAGAGGGTCCCCCCCTTTATTTCCTCGGCACACAGAGGGGCACCGCCACATCCAACGCGTGGCGAGACGCTTCCCCGGTGAAGAGGAGAGGAGGAAGAGCATCTCGGATGGATATGCACAGGGGATAATAGCAGACAATTAAAGAGGCGACTGCGTGGTGGAGGGTGTGTGAGAGTCGAGCATGGTTGAAGCCTGTCAAACGTAAACCCCAGGAGGGTTGGAGTGAGAAGTTTGAGGGGGGTAAGAGTGTGAAACCACCAAAAACACAGTATGCTTTCACACATGACATGCTGGCTTCAAACAAAAAAACAACGGAACTCACAAAGTAGAAAAAAACAAGAGCCCCGTGTGACATACTCACCTCAGAGCTGTTTCGTGTTTTTATAGAGTAAATTTAGAAATCATGATCCGAATTGTAGACCTGCAAGTGGATTTTGGCCCAAATCTGCTCTGTAGCGCTTCAAAACACGAGTCACAAGGACAGAGAGGAAAGGTTAATAACAGCTCTCCTCGTCATCATATTCAACACGACCATTCTACCACGTCTAATTATCATCATTACGCCCTGCAAGGACATCTACTTATCCCCGCGACTGGCAGTCAGTCCACAGGAGCCCCCGTCCTCAACACGCATCTATTATTTAATCAAACGGCTCCTTCTTTTGGTAGCGTTGGAGGAGACAGGGGAGTGTGTGTGTGTGTGTGTGTGTGTGTGTGTGTGTGTGTGTGTGTGTGTGTGTGTGTGTGTGTGTGCGTGTGTGTGTGTGTGTACGTTGCAGCCCTTTAAATTCTAGCCTTTTGACTTCCACAGCCACTCATATGACAGTGCGGTGCAGTTTATGCTGCCAATCAGGCGAAAGGAATCCATCACATTAGGAGCGTACAGTAACACATGTGGAGGCGGGACATTTAACAGCAAGCCCCCCCCCCCGCCCCCGTTTAAGGCCGTTCTTATTCCATCAGCTCGGATGGAACTGAGTTTATTGCAGCGTCAAGAGCCTCCAACTTTCATCTGTGTTGTTTAAGCCCCGCCCCTTGTAGTCTGCAGCTCCTCCCACTCATTAGTCTGTGTTCTGGACATTAATATATTACTTGGAGCTGACAAGACGCAGTTTTGTGTGGGAGTGTAGTGTTTTGTCCCACATTGCGTATTCATTAGAATAGTAATGAGGAACATATCTGTTAATCCATTTAACAAACTAAAGACCTGCAATGACGTTTCAGATGTGCACGGAGAAAAGAAGCGGCTCGTTCTTCGTCCTTGAAGAACCAGCATACATGTGAGCGTACCGGGGCATTCATGGCTTGTCTGTACTATTCTCCTCACCAGAGCGGTGGCCAGATGGAGCATTCCCTCTGCAGTGATCTGGTTGTTCCTCAGCCGTAGGACCCTGACACCTGCTGTTTGACACCTCAGACCATCACACAACTCCTCCAAGCCTGCACAGTGAAGAACACACCCAAAGTGGCCATCAGATAAACAAGCACTGACACATGTTTAGTGGGAATGATGAGCTTAACCTTAAATCTGGACTGTGCATGTCTGCAAACTGATATCCTGCCGCTTTGCTGCTTTTCCTTAAAAGCTGCAAGCAAAGACTCTTTAATGAGCAGAAATTGAACATGGGCTGCAAAGTTTTACTAATGATTAATGACGTTACGCGTCTCCATTGTAAACAACGATCTGGTCTAGTCCCCATAAGGTACGTTTTTAGGTTAGAAGCACTTTTTCACTGTGCTCGTCATGATGCAGGAATCCATTCCGTTGTAACGAATGGTCGCCTCGGTTGAGGAGAGCATTCTGGGAACTGTGCTTCTGAGAGTGAGATGCGAAGATGTTCCGACGTCCTCTTTAGTTTCTGTTTTACATTTTGGACCAATCCTGTTTTGAAAACCGTGAACTAAATCCTATTAGAAGGAATATTCAAAGTGAATCAATTAATCTGCACTCCAAAAAGTGAATGTGTGACATATCAAAGATAAAAGGTGGTATTCCATTGGATAGAACCAAATGCATTTCAACAAAAGCAGGAATCATCGGATTCTCAGAAAGGAGTACTGCTCACGCAACTTAAGGAACTTTGAATATTGATACTGTACACATTTGTTTCTTGTGTAACAAAGATGGACATGGTACCAGCATCGGCTACAACATTGCTGCTCAGGTCCAAGGTGTGTAAAGTGGTGTTGTAGCGCAGCAGGTCTCCTAAGTGCAGGGCATCGTGGTGGCTGTTCAGCAGGTTGTTGGTAAGGTGCACTTCTTTTAAAGCCTTGTTGGACTTCAGTGCACCAACTACAAGCAGCAGCAACAGAGAAGATCAACAAAGGGTAAGAAACAGCGCAGAGAATGGACATTAATGCCTTACATCACAGTTAAACTCCTTAAGCTTTTGGAATGGTTTTAAAGAAAACAAAACGCTGATAAAAAGACATTTTAATTGAATATTCAATGAAGATTTAAGATGCTTATTAAGTTCTTGCAGGTAAGTCTTCTCTGCTGGTCTTAATATGTCACGTGTGAATACCAACGCCTGGTCAGTAATGCATCAGTTGCTCTGAGCTTCTAATGACAGATGGATCAGTTGAAAGTCCACTGATCCTGTATCAGCTGCTGAGGGTCGCGGACCCGGCGTCGCTCACTTGACCAGTAAATACTGCTAAGCACCATATGTTTAGTTATTGTGAGCCGAGTTGTTAGCTAAGCAGCAGCTCCTCATCAATGGGATGATGTGACACACAGCTGTTCTTTCTCTTGTTTTGAAGGTAAAATGATCAGATGCATGTCTATCTATATTGGTCAGTGGCCATAAGGACTAAGAGCGTTTGCTCCTCTATTTAAGACGGGTCTTTTTAAACTGCCATCAGATATGACCCTTCATAGTGGCAAACATGGGGCTTTCAGGGTGTCACTATGATGGACTGATTGATGGCAAGTGAACTTGAGCATGAAAACGAAGCACAGCAGGACTCACCGCCTGCTGCGATTACTGCGCTAAAGATCAAACGGCAACAGAACCGTGAGTCCTCAGCACAGTTCTCCCATTCATAAGGATCTCCTCACTTTGCTCACACATGATGGTGTTTTGGAGATATATCTTTTACTTGTATGTATTTGTGTCATGTGTACTGTACACATGTGTCCATGTTGCTAGACCTCCGCTGGTCCTGGCATCCAGATCGATGCACCAGATTTGATCAAGCCTGTTGGGCTGCGAGTGGAATGCCAACATTGTCATCAGGCACAGTGGGACCCAAATGCTGGAATCGGTGGGATTGATCTGGTGGAGTCGGCCGCGAGCGCCCAATCCCGCAATCACAGGCCCCTCCGATCGAAGGCAATGATCCTCAGCCGGGACCCCCTGCTGGGAGGGAAAGAGGGAAGGGGGGGCGGGGGGCTCGGCTGAGGAAGACAGGATGGGGGGGGGCGGTTGTTGTGAGACCCTAAAATATCAAAGGGATCCAGGAAATGGCAGAAAATGTTGGAGGAGCAAGTTGCTGTGGGGAAGAGTGGCCGCATACTGCGTCCATTTGCTTCTCTGCCTGCTCCCAGCTGCAGGAGATGACCGGCTGTGCTCACAGATTGTTTAGTCCCAGCAAAGAACCCTGGTCGTAAGCGCAACATTTATTATAAACCAAATTACAAACCAAACACGTGAGACTGTCCCTCCCCCCCCTCACAGCCGGGCTACTTAGATGTGTGAGTCGTGTGTGTCATTTGATCCTTCCAATATTCCACTGACTTTTAAAAAGCAGCAGCCAATCAGTGACGGTCAGCCATGACAGACAGGATGAGTGTTTGTTGTTTAGGTCCAATGATCCTCTTCTTCATCAATCACCCGTTCATAGTACACGGTGACACCTGGCCATCACCGCTCACACAGCTACAGGAGCCATGTTGTGTGTCCTGTCCAAGGACACACAACATGGACACTACGGGACTGAAAGTACGGGACATCTATGAATCCATCCATCTATCTCTATTGTTCATGGGTCCAAAAAGTAAACAGTGAGTACGTGTGTGTGCGCATACGTGTCTGTTTGTGAGTGTGTGTGCGTGTCTGCCAGAGCCTTTCAAAAATGTGTGCAGTGGTGTGTAAAGTGACAGCTAAGAGATTAGAGCTGTAATCCGGGTCCGGACCTGCGGAGAGGCTAATAGGTCAAAATCTGGTCCTGCTGGCCACAGGACAAATACACACACGCACACAAAAAGGCATACAAATTCACCGTGCATGCAGACAAAAGCATGTGTGTGTGTGTGTGTGTGTGCGTCATACCCAGTGTGTACAGGGGCATGCCGCTGAGCTGGGCGTTGTGGAGGTGCAGCACTGTGAGCCTGCTGGTCAGCAGAGCTTTGGAGAGGGACCGGGCTGCGTAGTCCACCACGGGCACATTACACACGTCCAGTCTGGACAGACGCACACTCTGAGACACACACACATTTATCTCTTTACCAGCTAATCACTAAATGTCTGTATGCTGTTTGACCCAGCTCTTATTTACTGTAGAATACCTCCCATCACCTGCACGCCAATACCTGATAGTCAAACCCCTTTGCACTCAGCCTGAGCGAGCACGAGGCAGCAGAGACACGAAAGGACACGTCTCATGCCCGTTTTTAGAGTTTACACCGTGACACATACACAAGCTTTGACTAACTTACAGTTTGACTGGTGTCCATGCAAAATAAACAAATAAAAGGCTCTAAGACCCGCTAGCCCGTTAGCCCGTTAGCTCGCTACGTTAACGGAAGTTATTGTCCCACCTTCTATTTTTCAGTTGTTTTAATTGTTTACATCTCATAATAAATAGTGGCTGATTTTTTGGTTGAGAAGTCACATGCTCCCCCTTCTTCATCCCAAACGCCAGGCAGCACAATGTCAGATCTCCACGTATCCAAAGGAAGACAGCGGAGAGAAAACTGTTTAAAAGTAAGTTGATTGCAGGAGAGCGAGCGAGGTAATCGTAACCCGGGGTCACATCTCAAAGCCCCGCATTGTGCTTTGATCATAACGCAGCTCATCAGTTATGCTGCTGAAGCTATCTGGGATGCCGCAGTGATGTTTTCATGTGTTTATGCTGTTGTTCGCAGCAGCAGAACTTCTCACCCTGTTTGCTCTGCCCTGTATCTTCAAACCATGTAATGTGCAACAAACTCACTTTCTAGGATGTACATTATCCCCCAGAGAAAGCCCACAGGAGAAGATTACTGCTCCACTGCGTCAGCCAACCTGCTTTATCAAATGAGCGAGGGCCCTCCAACACCATGTCCCCATGCTGCTGTTGTCAGAAATGTCAAGATGGGCTGTAGATTCATAGTACAGAATCATCTCCAGCAAGGACGAAGCTCCCTGCAAAAAAGCAAAGCGCCAAATTTGACAGGAATGTTATGAAGTTCTTTTGGAAGGAAAAAAAATAGCTTCTAATCCGATCTAGGGAAGGCCTGAATATGAAACTATTGGAAGAGTGAAGATGAGGAAAAAAAGTTTTAGTCATAGAACTCACATTTTCCTCCAGTTGGGCTGCCTGCAGACTGATGAAATCAAAGTGCAGCGATTTGAGAACGACTTCCAGAGCGTCACAGGAGCGCAGGTCTAATCGCTCACCTTGATGGAGGCAGGCAATCAAACGCAACATAATTGGGAGGCTGTTTGCTAACAGGCCAAATTGCACGGGTCTAAATGCGCTTTATCCTTTTTTTCTGAAAAGAAGATTTCAGCCGAAATCACGACAAAACAACTTCCTTTATGGGAGAAGTTGATCCGCGTGCGTCTGTGTGTTTTCTTTGAATAATGTTCTGAGACTTAATGAGGAACTGAGAAAGAGAAATAATGACAGCTGGAAGAATACGATGCTGTTCGCCATGATTGGAATTCTACAATGTGAGCGCTCCGGTGTCTATTGATTACCGACTGCTGGCAGAACACGCAAATCAATGAAGTACCTGGATACACAACTTTTAAAATATCCAAATTTATGACCATTACTTTACGTACACTGACATATATATATATATATATATATACATTTAATATTGAATTGAGGTACTGTTTTTTATACTTATCCCTCAAATCATGTGACGCTTTTGCATGATGTGAAGATTTATTATAGAGTAGCAGAATGTATCATATTATAACATTGGGCAGAAGTGTATTTTTACTTTTAATACATGTTTCATTTCTACTGTTAGTATGCTTATATACAAAGTAATGTTTAATGACGGACCTTTACTGGAATACTTTTTACTTTGGGTCTGCTGGATTATTCCTAATCTCTTAATGGAAATAGGACACAGCCCTTCACACGGAACTCTATTTTTCATTTTGCCATTTTGACTTGTCTTTTGTTGTACAGTGTCACTGATGCGTCTGTTTGCACAGCGAACTTATGGTTATTTTTAGTCGCCACAATGTGAACAGTTTACATCTTCACCTTTCCTCATTGTTGCTCTTTCCTTTTCTTAATCCTGTTGTTATTTTTGTGTCTTTAGGAGTACTCTGTAATCTGATTATCAAGTATCTGGATACTGCAGGAGCCACGCCTCCTTTTGTGAGGTGTGTTTGTGGTGAAGTGATTACTGCTGCTCCCCGACCCCGATCCGGAGTCGCACTCCAAACCCAACTGTGACTGATCAAACAGCTCCTTCTTATCGCCCAGCCAAGAAGGGGCAAATGATAATTACTATCATAATTATTTCCAAAATGATTTTTTAACAATAATCACTTAGCTGAGCGATGGCAGAGGGTGTGTGAGGTGGAAGGCAGAGCCATCAGAAATCCCATTTTTCTAATCCGCCCTGCGCCGGGAAGATAATAAGGCAGCGACACCCGCAGTCAGATATCATCAGTGCGCGACGCCAGCGACGCCCATCACAACTTTCCCCGCTGCTGTGCACGTGTGTGTGCACGTGTGTGTGCACGTGTGTGTGCACGTGTGTGTGCACGTGTGTGCGGCTGTGAGGCCTTCAGAGGCTTTCATCTGGGATCAGGTTGGTTTGATTTGAGGACCACGATCTGCTCCCGTGTCGGTACAGGTGTGAAGATTAGCTTGAGTTTAAGGTCACATTTAGATTTAGTTTGGGATTAGGAGTTCGCTTTAAGGGTAAAATGTACTTTAGTTTACCTTAGCGGTAGAATTTAATTCAGTTTGGCATTAGAGTTTGGAGGAAAATGTAGTGTTTGAACGGTTTAAGTTTCAGTTCAATTAAGAGTTACATTAATGTCGAGTTCAGGTTTCGGATTTACATTTTAAATTTGAGGCGCGTCAGAAAAGAGGAGAAGCCACTGACTAGGAAGCGTACAGCCAATCATCTCCTTTAACATGAACCATCACAGGCCTGCGAGTGAATTCACCACAAATACACATCTCAATATGACACAATGTTGTTGCCTGTCCATTTGATCCTAATCTTTTGTGCAAAAATGGTCTCATGTATTTTCTATATATCCTCTATAATTCCTTGTGGATTGAATATGTAAAAGATTACGAAATCAATCGGCGTCTCCCGAACGTCCCGTAAAGTCCTCGATCATGTTTAATAATGACGGAGCAGGCGCTGGGCTTACCTTGGAGATCCAGACATTTCACACCGCCACCTACACACACACCCTGCTGAGAGAGAGAGGGAGAGGGGGAGAAGCAGGAGGTGTGAGAGGGAGGCGCGAACACACACACACAGATATTTGGCAGCAGCAGTGAACCCCCCCCGTCCCCCCGTCTCCTTCCGCTCGGCCCCTCCATCCACGCCACGCTGTAGCGGCTTGATCAGGGAGGCTTATTGGACGCCATGAATTATGAATTTCACACAGTTTACCGCCGCTGTTGATGGTGACACGGCGTCCTAATTAACCAGTGTATAATAATTAGAAACAGCTGGTCATCAGTTGATGTGTTCATTTGCCAGAGCCAGTGTTCCACATACATCTAATTTGACTGCGTCCATCACTGGAAGTGGCAGATTTGTTCGCCCGGTGGTGCAGTGAGACGCTGGTACATGTGAGCATGTTAAATCTCACAGCAACTAAACTGCTATTCTTTATGTGGAGTTTAGCATGACAACTATCATATTTGAAAAAAACACACAACTCCATATTTATTTAGCATTTCAATTGTTAGTAGCATTAATTAGAGGCGGCAAACAACCACCAGGGGGCCCCAAAAGGGAACAAATTAAAAATAGGAAGTCGTACTTCACATAATGATGTTTTGTTCATTTGTTTTGATTTGAGTCTCATAAATGAAGTTGATTGTTGTTTTTCACATTAACACACATTAACTATAGAGATTTGAAGTATTTGATTGGACTGCCTAAGTGGGCGGGCTCTAATCTATTGCCATTTGGAGTCCAGTAGACTGTGGCTGCAGTTGGATGAATGAATGTGTGACTAAACATTATGAGTGGATACGGGGTTATTTACGCACATACGAAATAAGAAAAAGGAATATTTGTGCATACTGGTTACAAAAGAGACGTGACCGGAGGGGTAGAAGAGACATTTTATATAGACTTTATTAATTTGACCTACAGAAGAAAAACAACGTTGTGAAATGAGGAATTAGGGACGTTTATAGTAAAAGGCAGCTTGCAGGAGGACGAGTGATGGTTTAGCTGCTAATAGAAACAGACACTATTAGACATCTAATGTTGAGTAAAAAAAGTTTTAAAGGCCTTAAATTGATGAACCCCTATGAGGGTTTGTCGCCTTTATAGCGATGATAATAATCCATGTGTGTTGCCTTTGGTCGGAGGGTGTGGGACGCCGTGTGACTGATCAGCCACCTTGTTCCCGTCTCCTTCCGAAGGACGGCGCTTTGTTCAGAGGGACACGGGCTGCACAAAAGGACTTGGAAGGCTTTCCTCGGCGGCCATAATGTGCTCCAGTTGAAAGAATTAGACAGATCAATGGGACATAAATTGCACTGTTTATGTATACAAGAGGCTGGTGTGTAATTGGTAGAGGTGGAAGAATTCCCTCCGTGATCATCTTAACCGACACACACACACACACACACATGCTCATGCTTTAATGTGTCTACATGCACATTTACACAACTACTGCTGTGTGTATGTAGAAACAGAGCACTAAGGGCTCAGATCGAAACAAGTGCTGACAAATTACAATAATCTGTTTGACATTTTACTCATATATTTTAATTTAATATGTCTAAAGTAGCTTTTTTTTTCTTCTTTAATGCCTCCATTAATTTGAAGATGTATTAACCCAGAACACTGAGTTATTATACAGCGTGTGTAACGATGTCATTGCAGCATGCAGAGCACTGATTCAGCAATGCATCTTGTTTTTTGTTTTTTTGGAAAAAGAAATGTGTCAAAGAATTTTTTATTCATCTCTAACAAATAGTATTTTTTTTAAAGCAACACTTGCATTAGAAAAATGATCCTGTACATATAAGCACTGAGTAATTATGGATGAAGATGTATAGTTTGTACTCAGGCATTAGACCTGATTGGTGGATCTCGCGTTCACACACTGTATGAATATCATCAGATGTTAAATCACCTGACTCCCTCTCTGTAAGAGCAGGGGGCGGAGCCTCTTGGAGCTACCCCAGGCAAGAAGGTTGGAGTGGAGGCCTTTAGGAGTCCAGCCTCATCTCCTTCCCTCAGTTGCATACGCTGCTGACCGGTCGGTTTGTGACACGGAGCCAATTAAGGATGCACACACACACACACACACGCACACACACACAGACACACACGCACACGCACACACACACACGCACTGCACTTCCTACCTACAGTGATGGCAGCTTATCATCCTAATGAAGTTAAGAACTTGTTGGTTCCCTCGCTCGCCGCGGCCTCGTGGAGAGCGAGGGAACCCGGAGGCGCCGGCTGCCAATTCCACTGATGTGTCAGGAGGGACAGAGGACAAAATGGAGTGATGGAAAGAAACGCGTCCCTCTCCTCGCACACAGGCAGCGGCAGCAGACGGGGGAGACGGGGGAGACGGGGGTCTGGATCCCAAACTTCTTCACTCTGCCATCCCTCTCAAGGTGCTTTGAATCAAATACGGTTTGAGTGCACCATTATTATCCTCTGCCCGTCTAATTAACTGACTAAATAAATACATGTATAAATAAGTATCTATACTGTGTGTATTTTAAGATGCGCTTCCAGAGGGGTTAAAAATCCCCCCACACATTTTCCTTTCAGCATCTTTTCCGCAATAAAGGATAAATTATTTAAAATAACACGACCTTTTATCTCACACCCTTTGAAGGCGGCAAATTAAAAATGTAAATTGGGAGCTAATTAATATGCAAATGTATTCGTTCACTGTTAACAATTAGCAATTAAAGCTGCAGTGTCTAGAAAGAGCACAGACAAAATTAGTAACTTCATTTATCATTTAAAAAAAAAGAGGGAGATCTAAAAACGTACATAAAATTGTAATTGACTTCCAGTATTTGCTGCTGTCGCTGCCTTTGTTGTCTGCACTGCTTTTGAAATACGTGATCGCCTGCCTTTAGCGACTTAATTAATGCCACTTTGTGTAAAATATACCGTCGGCTTAAATGCCTGGTGTCAAAAATAATGTACACATTCGAGGCTGAGTGGCGAAGGCTTGGTCGGAGGCGTGTGTGTGTGTGTGTGTGTGTGTGTGTGTGTGTGTGTGTGTGTGTGTGTGTCGGGAGGAGAGAGACGAACACGCAGCAGGATTTAATTTCTATTCAGGACTTGGCTCAGGAGACGAATCCCAAAGTGTTTCTTAAAGATCATTCTTAAATCGAAGGAGTCAAAGTAATAACTAGCTGGCTGAATGTAGGAGATTCTCCCTCATCGCCTTTGTTTTAATGGGATTTTTTTTTTAGATGAAATAAATTAGGATGCCACCTAAAAGAACATGACAGCAGTGAGCAGCTGTATGTGGACGGACTGAAGAGATCCGCTCAACCACATTCAATCCAGAATTAGACACACGTCACCTGCAACGAATATTTGGACTCTTGTGATTTAAGAAATTTTAAGAAATTTCAGCAGGCAATTTGGATAAATCTTTGATTATTTGTACATTGCTACACAGAGGTGTTGCCTTCTGTCGAGCAAAGAAACATATCAAATATAGTCTCATAGTATTAAGAAAAACATTTCTGTGTAAAACACCGCATGTAACGTATATTCAAAAACAGGTATTTCACACATGCAGCAAGGTTTGGCATTTGTTGCAGTAGAATGAAAGAAGGAATAAGGAAAACCGCTTCTCCTTTTCTGTCTCCTGCACAGAGACACACTGCAACATTCAGTCTATTCAGCATTCAGTACGGATCACCATGGACGAGGAGGACGAGGGGGACGAGTGTCCTCAACATTGGGACCAAACCGTGGAAATATGTTTTATTAAATTAAATGAAATGCAATTATTTCTCTTTGTTGTACAGCTGTAATCTGTTTGTTCCTCTGGTCCAATACATGTTCACAAAAAAATACGACTCTTATCACCTTCTACACCGCGGCCGAGCGAAGCCTCCCTCAGTCCGGCCCTGTAACACTTCCCCTACTTCCATATCACTCCTAACACTGGTGCAACCAGCCGACCATGCAGATCCCATCCAGCCTGAAGGGGCACCAATAGTGCGCGTCACACGAGCCGCTCAGCGGAACCGCAGCGCTGCCGATTCAATTAGCGTCAAATAGAGACGAACACCAGCTTTTAAAGCCGCGCAGTGAAACAGCCTTTTAAATACAGCACGGTGCGTGTGTGCGCGCCTGCGCGTGTGCGCGCGTGCGAATGGCAGACTGCGGTGCTGATCCTCAGCCCGACTCTTTCCTCCCCCGTGTGAACGCCGCGAGGAGCGACATATGTCCGGTGCCCCTGCTGTTCCCTGATGAGCACCTCCTCCACCTCCTCCACCTCCTCCACCTCCTTCGTTTGCATGCAAAAGCCCGCTAACCATCAATGAAAAAAAGAAGGGTGGCACTTAGTGACATTTGCGTAGCTGCAGACTTTCCACGCGGGGAGGGGGGGGGGGGGGCAATAACATCACAGTCCCTTTAGAGTTGCCCAGGCAGGGGGAGATGTAGCTCTATCTGCGTGTGCGTGTGTGTGCGTGTGCGTGTGTGTGCGTGTGTGTGCGCGTATGTGTGTGCGTGTGCGTGTGTGTGCGTGTGTGTGTGTGTGTGTGTGTGTGTGTGTGTGTGTGTGGAGGAGCGGCGCCAGCGATGCCGGCAGACTTCCGCAGTGAAACATTAATGCTAATCAAAAGAGCTGAGAAAGCAGCGGTGGCCTGTAAAAACACATTTTCTCTTGTCTTTTCGTTTCTGAAGGGGTTGCCCCCCCCCCCTCCCCCCTCTCTCCCCCCTCCCAACCTCCAGGGATTCATCCCAGAAAGAAGAAGCATTTCTGGGATTTGAATGTGACCCTATGAATTTAGAAGCACATTGTGATGTGAGGCCGTTTCCCCCTCAGCTGTGGGAGAAATAATGGAAGTTAAGTTGCAGTAATTGATTTCTCTTCAGTCCACTCAACTGAATAATCTGCAAGCGAAACAAGCACTAAGCCATTCATTAGAAGATTTGCCAACATGCAACTAATACCGAGCTTATTCTGCGAACATCACGCAGCCAATGCAGACTCGCAGGCAGGCGGCTTCATTTACAATCCTTTTGTGTAAACCTGTGTAAACTTAATGAATTCATCAATAAATCACCCTGAGAACAATGCAAGATCCTTCATGGACAGCTGTGAGCACGCTGGGGGATCAAACATATAATATGTCCGAGCTAAATTGATCATCCTTAGAAAATATACATTTTTGGGGGATATTAATGAAAATAAGAATGAGATTAAAGACGCATATTTTAACCGTTTTGCCCTTAATTAAAAAAAAATTTGGTTTGCTTTCTGTTCACTTGGTCAATGCAACCTGTAACCACTTTTCTTGCTCACGTCACATGAAAGCCGTCACATGGTTTGTGGATTCTCTCCGAAGCTGAGCAGTAACACGGAGTTGTATTAGTAGGGAGGGAGGGCTGATATCTCTTCAACCATGGAGATGTTTGCCGTTGTTTTGTCTCTTTGTTCTGGGTTTAGCTGTAACAGTCTTTTAGTCATTCTTTTGTGTCTGTTTGTAGTTTGTGAGTCTCTTTGTTGTGGTTTGAGTCTGTCGCCGTGGCGTGCGAGGACTTGAGACAGGTGGGCTCAAACACAGTCAGCTAAAACAAAAAAAGTTTACGCGCAACAGGGAAGGAAGTGAAGCTAACCAAGGGACACAAGAGACAGGAAACTACAAAATAAAACAGGAAACAAACCCACACCGTGGAGTTGGGTTAGTCCATAGGTGTCAAACTCAAGGCCCGCGGGCCAAATCCGGCCCCCGGTGGAGTCCAGTTTGGCCCGCCGGATGAATTTGCTATTGTGAGAACAAAATGACATAAATTGCATTTCAATCCGGAGAGGCTTGTTGTAATTTGAACACTGCTTTATTATAACAGGCATGAATATTGATATTGCAATGTGTTTGGGGCTTGGACTCCATCCTGCCGTAGGATAGACCAGGGGCCGGGATGCTGAGCCGAGATGAGGCGTATCCCCCCTTTGGGAGTCCAGACACTGGTGGTGGTGGTAGAGAGGGAGTTGCTCCCATTTCCTGATATGCCGGGTTCTGCTGTATTGGAGGTGGCGGGTCGCTTTTGGTGCGTGCTGCAATGACTGGCAGCAAAGAGAGAACAGTCTTTTAAAGTTTGCAGGGAATGATGCAATTGATTTACGGTACCGTCACCCACGTCTGGTTGGTTGATACTACTCAACCCCGCCCCTAATCAGCTGGCCGTCGTCTGGGTCAGGGCCTGGGTCTGGGTCAGGGTCTGGGTCAGGGTCTGGGTCAGGTTCTGGGTCAGGTTCTGGGTCAGGGCCTGGGCCTGGGTCAGGGTCTGGGCCTGGGTCAGGGTCTGGGTCAGGTTCTGGGTCAGGTTCTGGGTCAGGGCCTGGGTCAGGGCCTGGGTCTGGGTCTGGGTCAGGGTCTGGGTCAGGGTCTGGGTCTGGGTCAGGGCCTGGGTCAGGGTCTGGGTCAGGGTCTGGGTCTGGGTCAGGGCCTGGGTCTGGGTCAGGGTCTGGGTCTGGGTCAGGGTCAGGGCCTGGGCCTGGGCCTGGGTCAGGTTCTGGGTCAGGGCCTGGGTCAGGGCCTGGGCCTGGGTCTGGGTCAGGGTCTGGGTCAGGGCCTGGGTCAGGGCCTGGGTCAGGGCCTGGGTCTGGGTCTGGGCCTGGGTCAGGGTCTGGGTCAGGGCCTGGGCCTGGGTCTGGGTCTGGGTCTGGGTCAGGGCCTGGGTCTGGGTCTGGGTCAGGGCCTGGGTCTGGGCCTGGGCCTGGGTCTGGGTCTGGGTCTGGGTCTGGGTCTGGGTCAGGGTCTGGGTCTGGGTCAGGGCCTGGGTCTGGGCCTGGGCCTGGGCCTGGGCCTGGGTCTGGGTCTGGGTCTGGGTCTGGGTCAGGGTCTGGGCCTGGGTCTGGGTCTGGGTCTGGGTCTGGGTCAGGGTCTGGGTCTGGGTCAGGGCCTGGGTCTGGGTCTGGGTCAGGGCCTGGGTCAGGGCCTGGGTCTGGGCCTGGGTCTGGGCCTGGGTCTGGGTCAGGGTCTGGGCCTGGGTCAGGGTCTGGGTCAGGTTCTGGGTCAGGTTCTGGGTCAGGGCCTGGGTCAGGGCCTGGGTCTGGGTCTGGGTCAGGGTCTGGGTCAGGGTCTGGGTCTGGGTCAGGGCCTGGGTCAGGGTCTGGGTCAGGGTCTGGGTCTGGGTCAGGGCCTGGGTCTGGGTCAGGGTCTGGGTCTGGGTCAGGGTCAGGGCCTGGGCCTGGGCCTGGGTCAGGTTCTGGGTCAGGGCCTGGGTCAGGGCCTGGGCCTGGGTCTGGGTCAGGGTCTGGGTCAGGGCCTGGGTCAGGGCCTGGGTCAGGGCCTGGGTCTGGGTCTGGGCCTGGGTCAGGGTCTGGGTCAGGGCCTGGGCCTGGGTCTGGGTCTGGGTCTGGGTCAGGGCCTGGGTCTGGGTCTGGGTCAGGGCCTGGGTCTGGGCCTGGGCCTGGGTCTGGGTCTGGGTCTGGGTCTGGGTCTGGGTCAGGGTCTGGGTCTGGGCCTGGGCCTGGGCCTGGGCCTGGGTCTGGGTCTGGGTCTGGGTCTGGGTCAGGGTCTGGGTCTGGGTCAGGGCCTGGGTCTGGGCCTGGGTCTGGGTCTGGGTCAGGGCCTGGGTCAGGGCCTGGGTCTGGGCCTGGGTCTGGGCCTGGGTCTGGGTCAGGGTCTGGGTCTGTGTCAGGGTCAGGGTCTGGGTCTGGGTCTGGGTCAGGGCCTGGGCCTGGGTCTGGGTCAGGGCCTGGGTCAGGGCCTGGGTCTGGGTCTGGGTCTGGGTCAGGGTCTGGGCCTGGGTCTGGGTCTGGGTCAGGGCCTGGGTCAGGGCCTGGGTCTGGGTCTGGGTCTGGGTCAGGGTCTGGGTCTGGGTCAGGGCCTGGGTCTGGGCCTGGGCCTGGGCCTGGGCCTGGGTCTGGGTCTGGGTCTGGGTCTGGGTCAGGGTCTGGGTCTGGGTCAGGGCCTGGGTCTGGGCCTGGGTCTGGGTCTGGGTCAGGGCCTGGGTCAGGGCCTGGGTCTGGGCCTGGGTCTGGGCCTGGGTCTGGGTCAGGGTCTGGGTCTGTGTCAGGGTCAGGGTCTGGGTCTGGGTCTGGGTCAGGGCCTGGGCCTGGGTCTGGGTCAGGGCCTGGGTCAGGGCCTGGGTCTGGGTCTGGGTCTGGGTCAGGGTCTGGGCCTGGGTCAGGGTCTGGGTCAGGGTTCAGTAATGGATCCGTGGCATGATGCTCTCAGTTGTCTTTGTCACCGCAGAGCGAGTGGAGGGACAAAGCATGGCGGCCTCGGCCCCCGCTGGCTTCAGCCTGTTATTGTTTACCACTTCTATGAAGATGTCAGCGACAGCGATCCTGCTTTATCCACTTACACTGTTTCAAAGCACTGCAAAGGGGCCCCGAGGTGCAATGGAAAAAGCTTTAAATAGTGCTCATCGCTGGTCCTCGGGGGAATCGCCGGTTGCCTAAAAAGACCTCATTTAATGAATTTGCTCTTCAGGCGTTCCTCTTCTCGTTTCGCAACATCTTATTATGGATTCATTTGCATGAGGCTCTTTTGGTCTAAATATTGCTCCTCTTAGCTAATACTTAACCATACATATTTTACTCTTTCAGTAAGACCTCCTACCACAGTTTCCAACGCATCTGGGTCCATTAGCACCTCAGAGATAATGCAGCGGCTGTATGCTTAATGTAAGCACTGCTAAGTCTCTAATTTTCCACAAATAATTCCCCTTGATCTCAAGTCCAATTATGCAGTACGTGTGTGTGTGTGTGGGGGGGGATGTAAAAAGCAGCATGCTTTAACATTTAACACGGCTGGTCCACATAATGCGATAAGAATAAAATGAATTCTAAACGACTGTGTGTTTTGTCTATTTTGTTGGCGAGTGTGAGAAGAAGAGGGAGTGTATGTGTGTTTGATTATGATACAGGTACATTTTGAAACCTTTTTACAGTTTGATGGCGCATTCACAGCCTGCTAATGATGTACAAGCTACCTAAGGACCGTAACCCCCAAAGATCCCAAATGCAACAGAACCCAAGTTGACTTTGCAGATCTACGTACTCATCAGTGAGTAGGTGCATCACCTTAGCGAGCAGTAATGGGTGGAGAAACCTCCAACCACGTTATCTGTGGTCATCGGACATGCTGACAGAATGCAAAGGTTTGACTTGGTTGGGTTGAGCCTTTGTGAACACGCTTAACAGCTCACTGTGAAATATAGACTTATATGTCGTTAACTTTATTGTGATTACTTTTCAACAAGTTAAAATAGGTCTTTGAGTTCCAGGAAGCATGTTTGTGAAGTTGTTTGCTGGGGATAGCTTGTAGGAATCGATTGTTCCCTCCCTCTCCTCCTCTCTGTTTCTGCTGCTCATGAGCTGCAGACCCCCCATGACGGTTATCACCACCAGCAGGTTCACTGCACGGACATGGCAGCAGTAGTTCTACCGTCAAAAATAGACTCAATCCACGCCGCTCCTCTGTCCTCTGTGGCTGGGACACCATGCAGTGTTTTGTACAACCAACCGACATTTTTCCGTGGTACTTCGACATGGTGTCTTCTAATCTGAACCAGTGCTTCCACATCGGTACCAAAATGGCTGTTATCCGAGAAGTTACTGCTGTAGCTGGTGGGTGGAGACGCTGCACGTAGCTCTAAGGGGACGGGAATATTCAAGTATTTCAGCTTGTGACGTAGAAAACCTTGGCGATTTTGAACAGATCACCCAGAGGAAGACGGGATCAATTCAGAACAGCATGGAGTTACACACACACACACACAGCAGCACACCAACAGGAGAGAGGGAGGCGAGTCACAAGAGAGAAAGAGAGCAACGGAAACGTAACTGGAAACGTAAAAAAAAGTTAAGAAAATGAGCGTCAACAGGAAACGCAGCAAAATCTGGACACATTAATTCCATTGACCGATTCTGTTAGACTAAAACCTCCCATCGAGCTGCTCCACAAACAACCTGTCCGTCCTTTATCCTTTTGTTATACACATTTTAATTTATATTTTGTTGTGTGATTCTGTAAGCTTATATATGTTATTTCACTTTAAATTTGTTAAGTATTAAAAAGTTAAAAGTTTAAAATAGTCAAAAGTTAGTTAAGTTCATTTGTAAATAGTTAAAGGTTTGCACTTTTTTGTGTGTACAGTGAACCCTGGTTTTTCGCCGGGGTCAGGTTCCAAAAAGAACCTGTGATAGGCGAAATCCGTGAAGTAGTAACCTTTATTTTTTTTTACAATTATTATACAATGAAATACTCCGTAATACATTGAAACCAAAGAACAAAACCTTTTTACAGGCTCAAGCATTTGCTTAACAAATAAAAGTACTGTATAAATATTAATTTTAATCATCAATACGAACTGAAGGCTTCAAATTGCGGAGATCAGCACCGCGACCCGTGTCACCTGATTAGAACGGGAGAAAAATGATTATGAAAAAAAATACAAAGTCCAGTAGGACAACTAGTGACCGGCGTGTGTTTCACTGCTCTTCTGACTGATCCGCTCTGCAGCGCTTCTTTCTTCTGAAGCCGCGGTGCAGCTGGGTTTTTTCGAGAGAAGAACATTGTTATCGGTAGTTGTTGTCGCTCTTTTTTCTTCTGGGCAAAAAGATTCTTATAAACCGACATGCCACCATCGATGTTTGAGAACTGTAACAAATTGAGCAAACATAAATTCGGCAAGCTGTTTTACGTACGCGTACATATTAAACCGCAACGTTATTGACACACACGTAGAGAAGAAGCAGAGAGACTTTAGCCAATCAGAATGCAGAACACAACGCACGACGCAAAGCAGCGAGACCGCGAAAGGTGAACCGCGATACAGCGAGGGTTCACTGTAAATAAATGTATTTATATAATGAACATTCTATAGTGTTTTTTTTTTACATTAATAATTCATATTGCGCATAATTTCATATTCAATTTCAATTTCATTTGTGATAAATTAATTTAAGCACCAAAAAAATCAGAAGAGCCATTTGGGAGCCGGCTGTTGTTAGTGAGCCGAGCCAAAAGAGCCGGTTCTCTAAAAAGAGCCGGAATTCCCATCACTAGGCTGTAAATGAATTGCATAGGTCGAAATCTGCAAGCAACCAAAAACAGCTCGGCCAGCCGCTTGTTGAGAACCACGTCTCTATAGGACCTACATAAGCACATTGTTATCTTTAGTGTCACCAGTCGCATAAAATCCGGTGATTTGGTGGCAATTAACCTGCAGTCAGACCTCTGGAGCTGAGATCGTAAGATCAACACTAAAATCAGTTATCTCTTAGAAGCTTAAATGGACCGCTCTGGGTCATTAACAATGCGCTCGTGTTTTTGCCGATCGACCACAGGTTTTAAAAGGCAAAACTTAATACCAGGAAGACTACGGTGTGATCTGCTGGCATGTGTCGGGGTTGTGGACCTTGCACAGGGGTGTTATTGATAGTGAGGTGAACAATCCTCGCAACATTATTGGACCTGTCGCGTTCAGACGACCTCGCGAGGACGGCCCCCCCCCGGCTCGAGGTCTGTCAGGTCTGCCAAGAATATTCTTTAAAAAACCCTGAGTGAAGTCAAAAATTGAATCAAGGAATATTCTGTGGAATAGAGCGCTATCAACAGACTGGTGTTCTTCCGTTAGCTGTAAAGTGGTCACAGTACATTGCTCTGAGGTCCTCAGCCGAAGGGGGGGCTGAGACCCCCTACCTGATTTCCTGTTTTATAACCGTCATTACCTTACGTGTACTTTTAGCGGCTGCCTGATGATTTCCACTTTTGCGCAACACTTGCTGAAAGGCAGTTTACGGCTAATAGGAATGCTTTTAAGAAACAATTTCTTCACAGACCTTTTGAAGCAGCAACATCATTGAAAATGGGCCCAACAACACAAGAAACACGGTCTGAGGATCAGAAGAACAGGCGTTCTAACAGTTTGCAGAGCCCCTTCGCGGTTCACCTTTGACTCTGTGGACCTAATTGATTCCACTCACAAGGATCGTAAGCAACATTATAGATGCGTAATAAATGCTTCATGCTCATCGAATGTCTCCAACCTTTTTGTGACTTATTATTCAGAATCTCCTGGAGCAGAAGTTTAGCCTGGGTGCCATTCCGAACTTCCCGCCCACAACGTTTTTCGGTCTGGCATCGCTCCATAGTGGCGCGAGTATGCTCGCCCAAAATCTGGCGGGCCAATCAAATTGTCCGGGCAGGCTTTATACGATGATGGACAGATGATCAACAGTAACGTAATCAACCACGTCGTTGAATTCGTTTACAACAACGATGGCCGCTGCTGGAGAATCGAGGTGTGTTACGTGTTATTACGTTCTGACAGGACCGACAAATGCGATGCGATTTGTTTGCCTTTTGTGGAGTTGTAATCCTAAACAGAGAACTTGTTCGTATATGCATTCGCCTTTACGGTTTTTTCTCAAAAATTAGGTTTGTGTGTTGAATGACTCTGTGTATCCTTACATTCTTTTTACAACACCGCCAAAAATCGTTCACGCTCATCTTCTTCTACTTCTTCCAGCGCGCAGTGGAGTTCAGTTAACAACAACTAGGCCTCGCTTAAAGGCGTACTAAGCAACCGCCGTTGATTTTCCAGCGAGGCTCCCCCCAGAGGCCGAAAATAAAAGTGCACTGTCGTAAAGACGCTCAGCTGTTCTCCGTCAAGCAGAGGTGAAAGTAAGCTGGTACTGTCCGGTACGGTGTACCAGTAAGATATTCGGACCGGAAAGAAAACTATACGGTCTCTGAAAAAGAGACCTCGGTGCGTAGTTGGTAGAGGTGCACGTGGAGCTACGGCGTAGGGTACGGAGAGGGGTCCGCGTCTACGCAGGAGTGACGCGTAGCTACGCCGTCGATTCGACGCAGACGCATAAAACAGGCTTCACGTAGAAAGCTAACGGAGGGAGGGGTGTAGCTCATCAGATGTTTCCTAAAAATAAACATTGTTCACGAGTCCCACAGCTCGAGTCCGAGTCGAGTCTGAAGTCACTGTGCGTGCGACTTAAGTTGCACTCGAGTCCCCATTTCTGCTCAGAACCCGTTGAAACGCCATCATGAGGCGCAATGATCTCCTCCACGTGACGGAGAGAACGGCCATGATGCATTCAGGTATACGTTTAAAAAAAATTAATTTTCCCAAAGGAGTGAATATATATGTTTTCTATTCAACTGCTAGATTTATTATTCATAATTTGCTGAGACTATCAAGGCCTGGAGCAACTCCATGACAGGAATTGGAAGACTATAAATTGTAAGCGGTTCAGTTGAAGCATCATTTTCATTTAAATAATTTATTTTAGGTATGAACTGTCATTTTGTGTGAATCTGCATCATCTCATTCAAACCACGGTTCGAAGAAGTACTTTATAGACTTGGAGAGGAGGCTGCTGACACACACACACCTTCTCTGAGAGGCGTTACGTGACTTCTGCAGCCCCACGTCCCCATGATAACAGCGTGAAGTGTATGCAAGTCCTTCATATGAGTAATTAAGGTTATATTTCTTCATGTCTCGTGGTCGTGTCTGTAAGATCCTCTGCCATCACTGTATGTAAGTAAGTAAATAAGAACTAACTAGAGAACCAAGTGAAAATTCTGAAAACACGACGTACTGTTTTCTTGATGTACAAACAAAAGGCTGCCTGTGTGTACCTGGAGCTGCTGCAGGATGTGAGCTCTGGGTTGGACCCCGTGTCTGTTGCAGCTGTGCTGGTAAGCCTCCATTACCTCGGTCAAGGTGAGGCAGCTGTCAACTAAAACAAAGGAATACACACATTCACTGCTTTAATGCCTCTGCATCCCAGTGAGCCACCAGCAACCATTCAAAAGCGCTTAAGGGGCTAGGAAACGCCATACGCTAAACTGTGCCGTGTTCAAAATGTGTGTGTCTCTGTGTGTGTGTCTATGCTACCAGGAAGATGGCAGTCGGCGAGAAGTGAGAAGGACGTGAATGTCTGTCTGAGCAATAAATCAACCAATCGGGCATCTCAGTTTGTCATCCCCACCCTTATGGGAAGTTCCAGATGTGAGAGACTCCAGAGGATTTTATGATGGAAACACTAACATGACTGTGTATCCTTCAAAAGCTGGATACAGTTTTTCCCAAATACACATGAAAAGACTGTAAATCGAGGTAAAAAAACTAGCCATTGAAATTAAACTTGAAAGGAACAGTAGATCACAGTATGTATTCATGTGAAAAAAAGAATCTTGTGTTTAAAGTAGGATTGTTTTAAGTTTCTATTTCTATTTCTCGTCACTGAAGCTGGAGTAATTTAAGAGGTGCTGAGCTTAGCGGACAGAGTGGAATTGATGGGAATCAGCTAACTTGGCCAAGGGTGAACTACAGACTGGATGAGCACAAACCAGGCTTTGGAGCGAGCCATGTTGTGTAACTTTTCTTCGAAACATGTTTTTGTTGCCTTGCAATGGATCTAAGCAAAGTTCACCCCTCTTTAAATATGCAAAAAGTGACTTTGAATAAGAGCCTCATTTTTCATCTATGTTTAAAGAAAGATTAAAGGGCCCATATTTTGATTATTTTTCAGCCAAGTTTGTATGCGTGTGGAAGCAGCGGAGACACACAATAACACCCCAAATCCCAGAAAAGGGGATTTTTCCATAATATGGGCCCTTTAACAAATCTTATTTCTGGTCTTCAGACCTTTCAGAGCTCTTTAGCGCTTCACGTCATCATTCACCCATTCATTCACTGAAGCCAGGAGCGAGCATAAACAGTGACACCTGAACTCGACATGACAGCATAGATGGTTCAACTTTAAGTTCTATGGTGAACAGACTGCACACTAACACTGTAGATGGCGCGACTCCACGAAAGCGGAGGAGAATGAGGACGGATGGATGGATTATTGACAAAAAATAGTAGCTTTCATTTTGTGTTAGATTGTAAACTAATATCACATTGAATTGGCGACACAATGATCTTCAACAAGCGACATACTCATATCCTGGTGAGTGAAACTAATAGTGAATGAGTGAATACATGGAGGGTTTCCTGTGTGAAATTTACTGGATGCTTTATTTTCATTTTAATTCAATATAATTAAATACCATTTACTTTGTAAAGCTGAAGACATAAAAGTACAAATTTGCCTCAGAGGGCTTTACAGTCCGTACTAAGGGGACATCCTCTGTCCCCAAACCCTCACATCGACACGGGAAAAACTCCCCCCTAAGAAGCCTTCAACAGGGCTGGACAGAATGCAGTAGATGTCATGTGACATTTAAAAAAAAATAATTTCCATTTAATGGTGGCTTCGATGCAGACAGCTGAGGGTCAGCAAATTGATATTATGATATCAGAGTGACATAAAATCAGACTTGCATTCAACTTGACACAAAGCTAAAGCACAGCTCACCCTTTCTGCTCGTGTCGCTGTGCTCAGCAAAGCCGGAGACTATCTGCTCATCGGGGGGGAAAGACACATGCTTTTCTCCTTTACTCCTCTTCTTGAGGCCCTCGTTGGGTCTTTCTGCTCCGTCAGCACTCTGCTCCTCTTTGTCACTGCAGTGGGTCATCCCTCCTCCTCAGGACTCCACCATGGAGCTTCCAATGTGGATTAGAAAGCAGTTCGCTTCGAGCTGGAAACAACCAATCCACCGCCACCGCATCGCCTTCAGCAACCAGGGAATGCAGAAAAGGTTGAGGTACAAACAGTCATACCATCTGCCCTTTCTCCACTCTGTGATCACCTGGAAAACCAGATACCAATGAGTCAATATCTTATTCATGAGTTGAGCACAGGCTGGCAAGAGAAACACAATATGTTTGAATCAAATGACACATTAACAATATGGAGGGTTGTGTACATTGACATGTATGGCCAGGTTTGGTATATCTATACAAAAAGGGCTTTTCTTGTTTCAAAATGAGGCGGCTCCCTATGGCCAACAAAAGTAAAGAACACTTTTTTAACTCATTGTTTTGGTTTTCTGGACCTCTCACCACGTTTAGAGACTGGTTGTTGAATATATTTGAACATTTAGCAGTAGAAAAGACATAAATGACCTTGGGGTGTTGGTAAAAACGGAAAAGTATGAATATATTATGTAAACTAGTCTGTTGACGTTGAACTGCGTGCGACTGCTCCTCCCAGTCTGCGACGGACAGGAAGCGCCCACCGATCCGATACCACGTACTTTAATAGAAATAGGAATCCATTTACTAGTTAGCTCCATTGACATATATATATAAAGCTCCGACATCTCTGACACAGTTCTTCTTCGCCGCTTTAAAAAAAGTTGCTCTGCCATCAGCAGCTGCTGTTTTACTTAAAAAGAAGCTAATCTAGCTAACTAATCGCCGACATGATACGCTAACGTTACGTTAGCATCATCAGCTAACGTTACCGATGCGCTAATGTTACATTAGCATCACCGCTAACTTAACATTAGCGCATCATGTCCGCGTGATATAATCCATATTGAAGAAAGAGCTACATTTAGCCGTCTAGCTCCATAGAGTCCCATTCAATCTGCACTCGCCTGCGATCACCTCCAGTGGAATTTAACGGAACTGCAACCAAGATGGGTACAATGGGGCGAAGTTGTAAGGGGTAAAGTTCCTGCGGTGGAAACGCGGCTTTAAGACTTTTTTCTTTTTACATTTCAATTCACGTTTTTCGTTTAGCTTTAATCCAAAGATAAGTGTTTTTTTTCTATTGTTCTCATATACAGTACCATCAAATTTACATTTGTATATTTATCACACAAATGTAAAGTTATGGGATGGCCAGAACTGCTACTTAGTGCATGTTATTGAATGTTTCAAAATGCATTTGATACTATGAAAACATAGTATCAGGGTATTGTAAAAAAATAATGATTACCTAGAGTTTCGGGATTTGTATTAGAACGATTCCGTCCACTTGTTTTTTATTTATTGGTTTAAGTTGAACTTTGATTCCATATTTGACCATGATAATAAGTAAGTGTTTACGCCGTTTTATCGGTGCGGTGAACCCCGTCGCTTCTCTTAATGCTGCTTTCCAGTTGTCTCCGCCCGAGTTGGAAAGTGTAAATTACCCAACTTTCTTGCGGCTTTTGCGCAGACACGCCCCCTTTAGGTCGCCATATCAAAGTTGATATGAATTGAATTTGTATTTGTAACACCAAAGACTATATATAAGGAGACATGCCACTTCCTCAATTCTCAATACAACCCCCGTAGGAAAAGATGGCAAAGATGGCGGTTGTATGCACATCTTCCGCCCCTCCCACTGGAAAGCCAATCATCTGCTTTTTAACAGTCAAGCCGGGAAACATTTAAGCCTATCGTCTGGTTCCACTGACGCATGCGCACAGTTGAGGTTTTGCGATAGCGGAGACGATTTGGCGACAGCGAGTTGTGGCATGTCAGACGGGCACAACATCAGCATTATGGATAGAGACGTAAATGAAGTTGGTGTCGTGAAGCCTTGCGCATGCGTAGTAACAGTAACCTGTGGGGGGAAAAAGGCGTTTTAAACCTTTTTTTGGGGCAAAGTCATCAAACTTGTTCAGCGATTTTTATCATATTCTACTGCTGTTTCTATACATGTAGTTTTTATGTCCCGATGACCCGTGAAAAGTGCAGTTCTGACTCTCTGCTTATTCATTTAGATAGGAGCCTGGTCTTGTTAGAGCTGCCCGGAGGGGTTACAAAGATGGCGGCGAGTGGCATGACCTGCCTAAAACACTTTGGTACTACGTTGGTCGTTTTAATGTCGATTTTAAATGCTCATACACACCTATTTACATAGCTGCTTCAGTCCGGTCACTATGCATTGCACTGTTTTCATGTGCGTGCAATACAATGTAACGTTTTGTTTTTTAACTGGTTTGCTAAAAGGCTACGTTGCTAACAATAACAACCACTAGCCTGCCACTGCCACCGGTGGCTCGAGAAAGACGTGACTGCACTTCTTATAAAATGAAATAGGCGAAAATGGCAAAATATTACTGAAATGCAAGTCTTGCAATAATGGAATTACTTAAAATGTCAGTGTTTCTGTAATACCTCTATAATATCCTAAAGTCGCTATCCGCTTGTTAAGTCGTGACGTCACCACGCTCCAATAATACTGTTTCCGGGTCCAAGCCCACCACATTATCAGACAGCCAATCAGCCGTGAGACCCGCAGCGTGCTCCCGACCAATAGGAGAGCAGAGGTTCGTTACGCCATTTCCTGACCGGTAGTTTTGAGGGAAGTTTGGACGTCATACAACTCAGGGCTTAACGTACAATAAACAGCAAGTCAAGGTGCGTATTCCATTTATCATCTAATAAAATATGTAAGGCATGCTTAGCTCAACCAACAACAGCGCACACACCCAGGAGCTCTTCATGTAGCAGCTAACGTGAGATTGTGATGCTAACGAGACAGCGCGGTTAGCATTACAGCTCACTTTAAGCGACATTCCTAAAGACGTCACGTAACCCTGTCCTCCACCCAACCCAGCGTTTCCCGACCTGTTCCGCCCGGCTGCGCTATTTTGTTCTCAAAAAGAGGCTGCTAAGGTCGTAGGAACTGGCAAATGTGTGTTAAGATGGTGTTATTGGGGCGGGAAATAGCAGATGACGTTACTAAGGGGTGACGTGCGTAGCTATAGGGTTAACGTTAGCTAAGTTAGCACTAGTAAGTTCAGCACTGCTAGTAAACGGAAGAACAACACCCATGTAGCATTAGCCCTGAAAGTTACTTCAAGTTAACCGTAGCACGCGATCTGTCTCTGCAGATGCCTCCGAAAGCCAAGGCGGCAGGCAAAGGCAGAGCTCCAGCTAAGAGGAAGCTGGCAGAGGAGTTCCCCCCCGGTGAGGTCCTGACCGACACCGGGAAGAAGACCTGGAAGCTGGGGGCTCCAATCGGCCAGGGCGGCTTCGGTCTCATTTATTTGGGTAATAACGGATGGAGATGAATCCGTTCAAAATGGGCAACGACAAACAACAAGTTTGAGTTGTTGACTAAAATGAATTAAGATGAAGATATTAATAATGTTTAATAATGAAATTTCAATGCCACTGTGCAAACCACTGTGCCACTGTGCAAAGTCTGTCATTGCATCGATGGATTTAACCTTCCTCTGACTTGTACAATTATTACCCTCCGGTCACCAGCCGATGAGAATTCTGCCAAACCCGTCGGTGCTGAGGCGCCTTATGTCATCAAAGTGGTAAGATCCTAAAGGACGCGCGGGACGTGCTGTGTGTGTGTGTGTTTTTATTCCATCTAAGTCACATGTGCACTCGCTAAAGATGTTCACGCTACATACATATGATTACAGCCAACTACAACTGCGATGCTGAATTAGTTTATTTCTTTAGAATGGATTTCAGCTGCAATGACAGACGTTTTACATTTACCTCTTATGTTTACAGCCCCAAATGGCGAATCAGTGGCGGAGATGGGGCGGTTAGCCAAACGCGTTCCAAATGGCATTTTTTCGTTCAGTAATATTGTTAAAAACAGCACCAAACTTCGTCAGTAGCTTGCTCAGGGTCCCTACACAAAAAACGACGTACCAACGACCTAGTTAGCGAACCCAGAATTTATCACAGAAGACTTAAGAACACTTACCATACGACTCCATAGCAGCTCCTCTCGAGAGAAAAGACCGTGCAAGTCGATTATCGAATGCTAACCCTATACGAGGTATAGGCATAGCATTCGATAATCGACTTGTACGGACTAGTCCTCCCTTATTAGGTTTTATTTTCATCTTGTCATTATGTAATCACTGGCATTAAATGCTTTAAAATTACAATAATCTCGTCCATCGCAATGAATCTTTGTGCAATGATAAAAAGCCCCCCGCTCGCCCTGAACTAGGTGTGCGACTACTTGCAGAGGAGTCGTGAATACTTCACTGTAACGTGTGGCATTGCAGCAGCATGCTGTTCTTGCGCGGCTCGCACCAACGGTGGATGTTGTTGTGTCCACAGGAGCCCAGTGACAATGGGCCGCTGTTCTCCGAGCTCAAGTTCTACATGAGAGCTGCTAAGCCGGACCTGAGTAAGTCGACTTATCGTTGCTTATTAACGCACACAGACACCTAGCAGTATGACACAAAGCTAAAGGCAGCTGTGTGATCATAAAACAAAACAGTCTCTCACCACCAAGAAACTTTCTTAATTAAAAAAGACAATCTTGTAGCTGAGGCACGGAGGGGCCCTGCAGAGGAAGGGAATCTTTTGGTGGCAGCTCCATTGGCCCCCAGGCCACAGCTTTGCATTTTATATAATAACAATCCAAATGTCAATCTCCCTCGACAATTAACTATTATATTACTAAGAACCAAAGGCTCATATTTTATTCATGCACAAGTCTCACGTTGTTGGTAAATATTTGTCCCAGCAGCAGATGAGCTTGCGGCTGTGCTGTCCCCCCCCCCGACAGAGTTCTACTCTTATTACTGCGGGCAGCACCGCCGTCACCCACTTACACCCGCTGCAGTAATTCATGTACATCTTCCTCTGAACATTTGGCTGGTTCTGATGAGTGTCTCCTCGTCCTGCAGTTCAGAGCTGGATGAAGTCTCACAAGTTGAAAGCTCTGGGCGTCCCCAGGTACTGGGGCTCGGGCCTGCACGAGCGAGGAGGGAAAAGGTAAGGCTCGGGGTGGGACCACGTATCATCTGCTCCTGGTGTAAGCTGGCTCTGCAGTAGTGCACGGCCCCGTCTGCTGATGTCACTGCAGATGACACAGTGACCTTTGGCAAAGGGCCTTGTGTGTGAAGGAGGCTTGTTTGTATCGCCCAGGTACAGGTTCATGGTCATCGATCGGCTTGGCACCGACCTGCAGAAGAAGTTTGAAGAATGTGGAAGGAGGTTCCCCAGGAAACTGGTCCTGCAGCTCGGCCTTCGACTGGTTGGTCGTTTCCTTTAAACAGGGAGAAAGCAAACAAACGACCATTTGGTTTAAATTCAGAATGGAATCTCCCTCTATATTAAACCACCTGTCAAATAGTGAAGAAAGCAAATGCTCAGCTCAGTGGCACCTGTGACGGATCACAATGGGCCAATTGAGTGCAGCGAGGGGGGGTTGGTCAGTACTGCTTGTCCCTGTTATGACTGTGGAACCAACTATATGAAATGTTAAGGCCCTGTCAGTGGTTTATATTTGATTAGATTTCATTCATATTTAAGTTGAGATTTACAATAAACATTTGAACTGTGACTAATAATAAATAATAATGTTAAAAGCACTTTATTTGTTTAAGTGTTTGCAAACCGAATGCTAATGGATTTTTGTTGACATAGCAGTACTTTCAAAATAAAAGTGCACTGCACTACTTTTGGATTCATTGTTAAATTCTGTGCAAAACAATGTGATTATTCACAAAGATAAATGCTAGTTATTGCATAAAACAATTGTAACCGTTGCCCAGGGCTATAATTATTTGTATATTTCTTTACATATGCATATCTATATATAATATATGCATATGCCTAAAAACCATAAACACTAGTTCTGCAATCCACTGCTTTTCTTTATAAGTGCAGTTATCATCCGCTTCCTGCAATAACACTTCTCTTTGTTCCTTGTTTAGCTGTGTATTCTGGAGTACATCCACGAACACGAGTACGTGCATGCTGACATCAAGGCTTCCAACCTCATGTTGAGCCACAGCGATCCCAACCAGGTCAGTGGAAGGGTTCCCGTCCCGTGTGGTTAATGTTGGTAATCCACGGCGCTCGTCTGACCAGAGAGGAAGTGGGTTCCTCGATGGGGACGCGCTTCTTCATTACAGTCAATTAAGTGTGTGTGTGGAGATTAGATGGCAGCAGCAGCTAAGCTTTTTCTAACAAACAAGGCAGGGACAAATATTTAATCTGAAGATTAATAATGTATCGTTGGTGGTGTTATTAAAGCGCTATTTATAAATGACAATTTAAAAACCGGCCCCTCAGGATTTTAATTATTAGGTACAGCTGCTTCTTCAAAATGTTTCCCCTGGAGTTACTGAGATGTGCGTTTGGTCTTATTTCTTTATTAAATCGAATAACCAGAAAACAGACGTAATAACAACAACGAGGAAGTTTATGTTGGTGGAATTCCAATGGAAGTTGGGATGGGCGTAGGGTTTGGTTACCGGAGAGCGTCCCGTGTTTGTGTAACGTGTTGAATGGGACCACGTGCATCTCTGAATCCGTGTGTTTGTCTAGGTTTACCTGGTCGATTATGGGCTGGCCTACAGGTACGCACCAGAAAATGTCCTAAAAGAGTACAAAGAGGACCCCAAAAGATGTCACGATGGTACCATCGAGTTCACAAGCATCGATGCACACAAAGGAGCAAGTAGGTACAAACGACATGGGTTGGGATGTAGAGCGAGTACTCCGACACAGGATAAATCAAGCGGTCCAATTTCATGTATTGGTAAAAAGAAATGATTATTATGTTTTTTTCTCCTACATTTTCATGGATTTGAAAGCGTGTGTATAATGTGAAAGTGGTCCTTGTGCTCCAGCTGCGTGTCGGCGCAGCGACCTGGAGATCCTGGTCTACTGCATGGTCCAGTGGCTGTGTGGACGGCTGCCCTGGGAGGACAAGCTGCAGGACCCCCTCTACGTCAGAGACGCCAAAATCAGGTGGGACTTTCCAACTCCCAAGTAGAGCCAGCTGCTTTACACCAGCGGTCAAAGCTTAAGGGGCAATAAAGTCACGCCGCTCCTTTTTCCTTTCAGGAGCCAAGAGAATATCTCCGAATTTCTCACCAAGTGTTTCTCCTCTCAAGACAAGCCAGGTAAGGAGGACAGACGCACAAAGGAACCAGCTGACTAGTATTACCCATGAGCCTCAAACCCATGTTAAGCTGCTGTGTTGCGTTGCAGCTGAGATCCAGAGGTTCATGGAGGAGGTGACGTCTCTGGGTTACCAGGACAGGCCGCCGTACGACAAGCTGCGCTCCATCCTGCAGGCCGGCCTGGAGGCCATCCAGGCTAAAGATGACGGCAAGTTGCAGTTCAGTCCTGCCAGTGGAGGAGTTCCCCCCCCCACCAAGGTGAGCACACGCACGTCAGCACATCGCAGATTAACGACAGCTTTCCGGCGCCGCCCGTTGAACGTTCTGCGTCTGTGTGTTGACGGCCTTAAACTCGGTAGAACTTTACTCTGCAACTCGGCCGAGTGAAATAAAAAGTAGGTTCATATTGAATCTTAAATGGGAATACCACTTGACATGTGCAATTTAAAGTTGTCACTTATGGTGATAAACCCAAGAAGCGTGTGTGTGTGTGTGTGTGTGTGTGTGTGTGTGTGCAGAGCGTGTGAGTGACGGCTGAGGCGGGCTGAGGCCGGAGCGTGGGAGCACATGGTGTGAGGGCCGGGGTCACACAGGGTTAGTGTCAGTCGCTCAGGCTTCACTAACAGAAGGGTCAGTGTTTGTGTCTCCGTTTGAGGTCCAAACCAAAATGGACTGAGCCCCTTAATAATGATTAATGACATGAGTTTTTGTTAATGGGCCGTCTGATGTCGGAGTCCCAGGGTCCTTCGTTCCTCTTGTCACTAGCTGATGCTCCTACTGCTTCTACTGCTCCTTCTAGAAGGCTACCAAGAGGAGGAAGGTGGCAGACGAAGCCGAGGCGAGTGAGCCCGACGCTGGACTCGTCAAGAAAAAGAAAAAAGGTCCGTTTTTTATATTTTTTTCTCTTTCAAAGGTCATTTTTTCTATTCACACTTTCCTGATACAGCGTCCAGCGGCATTCATGCAAACGCACAGCAGTGTTCCTCTTTCATGTTAGACAGTGTTCACGGACCGGTCTTTCTAAGGTGTGCTGGATAAACACAACGGAATGGAAAAATGAAAACATTCATCCATACAGGGCAGAGCCAGCTTTCCGAACTCGATAAACCCGTATTTTGGTATGGCTCCTGTTAAATGTAGGCTCTTTCCCGGCTCCAAGGAAGCTTTAAAGATGTTTGTTGCTCATCTCAACGCTTGTGCTGTAATTACCACGGCACTGGGACATGTGCAGGTCTTTGTAATTGGGAGAGAATCTGGTTTCAGAATAAAACCCCTCTGTGCAGCCTGGTAACAAATGGGGACCGGTGCTTTCGTGTAAATGGACCTGTAATCCAACATAGTTGGGTAACAGGTCACACGTCTCTAGCTAGTGCTGCCAAATGACTGTTTGAAGTGCTTCAACATGATTCATCTCCCTCTGCAGAAGTGAATGGAGCGATGAAAAGTCCTCCAAGAACAGCTCGACCAAAGAAGGTACTGGAAAACTGTGACCCCAAACCCCAACCGGTAGCGATGGGCCTGCAGACCTCCCCCAGGAGGGCCCTTAGAACCCGAGGCAGACCCAAGAAGAGCAGCGCCTAAGCATCCGCCTCATCTGTTACACACTGCTCTGTGTTGATGTCTGATTGTTTGATTGTATCTGTGTGGGTCGGAGCTCGATCTATTGTAATAAAGAGGAAATTAACTTTTCCATCCTTTGGTCTTCATTAAGCGTTTCCCTCGCCCAGGATACCAGCGTCAGTCACTATAACGCCAGAAACGAGCCCAATGGCTGCTGGGTAAAAGTCTGCGTGTGACTCCCTGCACGTTAGAGGGAGGAGGCTTCTTCTTTCAGCACTCGAGCAGCATAATGGTGACTTCTGCTGAGCTTATGCATATGTTTAACCCATTTCCTGAATGGGGCGTCTAAGTGGCACCCTTTGTCCTCCCGCCCGTCTCTGTCCATTTCCAAACGCGAGTCGTCCCAGGTGTGAGTGTACATGAGCGTACATCTCTCCACTAATGGCAGTGTGTGAGGGCCCTCGCGGGGCTCCAGCCCCCCCTGCGTGGCTTTCCGCTCCACAGACACTGACCCCGGGGCACCACAGCCACGGGCCTGCAGTAGGGGGCAGTAGCACATAATGATGGCAAATGGGTGGAGGCGGGCGGGCGGGGCGGGACGCAACAGCACTTAAACACAACACGAGCATCTTTAGGGCCCCCTCCTTCGATAACTCCCCCCCCCCCCCTTGTGTTTGTGACAATTGCCCGTATTGTGATCGGGCGAGGATCTAAAACTCAAGAGGAAGCCTTGTTTTCGTCTGGTTCATGGGTGCGAATGATGAGCCGACATCATTTATTTTAAACTGTTTAAAGCACGTGTGCACTGTGTTAACGGGACTTTGCACTTCTCAGATATCTTGTCTGCTTCTCTCTGAAATGGCTTCTGGGGTTTTCCAAAAGTTTGATAGTGTTTGTAGAAATGCTGCTATTGACAGTATGGGCTCCATGGCAACGTAGCTCTGACAGCAGCAGGGGCGGGGCTTAGCGAAGGATACCTCTGACACTGGGACTTTAACCAACTTATTTTAATTGCGTGGCCTGAATGATGCTCCCTCTGATGATGTTATCGTGGCCAACAGCATTACGTTCCCAACGTGAAGAGCAGATATTTCCACTGGGACCGGGAGGATTTCCTCCATTTTTTTAAATCCTGTTTCTGTCCCCCTCACTTTAGCACTTTGAGGCTGATTTACTGTACACTGTCCAGGAAGAAGATGAAGGGCGGGTCTAAGGAGCCATTGACCTCACACCCAAGGCTCTGATTGGTCGGGCAGGTTGGTGGGAAAACACTAGTCAGGGTAAGTTCTGTATTTAGCAATGCATTATACTAGTCTTCTCCTAATCAAAGGATATTTTTTAGAAGAAATCATTGCCATTTAGGGATGTTATTTATTAGTGATGGTGCATTAATAATACACCCATTTAAATAGCATTCTTTTTTTATCCAAACCCCAAAAGAAACTGTTCAGCTGGAGCCTCCTTCTCTGTGGCCCAAAAGAGTTTGACTCCTTGTGAAAGCTGAAGTGTGCGGCTGTTGGGGAGGCGTCTGGAGGAGCTGCTGCAGGGCGATGCAGCCTGAACATCTGCCTCGCCGCTCTCCCCCTCTCCTCCTCTTTGTTCTCCGCTTGTTTTTGTGTCTGTGCGAATGCTCGTGGGTGTTCAGAGGAACCAGTTGCCGTTCTTCTACCTGCTGTAGATCCCGAGGGGTCAGGTCACGATAAAGCACACAAGAGACGATGTCGCCTAAAGTCAAATAAATGCACGTTTTCCCTGCCAGCGTTGGAGATGCTCTGCGAATGGCTGAAAGTCACACGGCGTTTTCATGGGGCTCCGCCTCCACAACGATGAGGTGGTGACCTGCTTTGGTTTTTATGCTGGGCTCTGTTATTAAAATCACTTACTTTAATTGTTTAACCGTATGGTTTCCAGGAATATTTCACAAAGAGATTCCAACTCAATAAACTAAATAAATTCTTTACACACCTCGTTGCTTTGTCGGAGCATAACGACTCATCAAGGTATTTCCAGCTTGTTCCCCATGTGGCCAAAAAAACTAACGAGTTAGTTTCTGATTTCACTTAATAAAATAAAGTAAATATCAGTCATCTTCAAAGCCACTTATCCTTCATACAGGGTTCTGTGGGGGGTCCACCCAGTCCATCACAGAGACAAACCACCCACAATCCCACAGCATGTCTTCGGACCCACACACACAGGACCTTCTTGCTGCCAACCTCCTCCACCACCCAATGTAAATCATTCCAAGAAGAACATTTTAAAGAAGGTTTATTTGGCATTCTGTCGTATTTTAGGACACAGAATTAGCTGCAAGAAGAAGTGTCCTTTCTTTGTGCATTGCGTTTTATTCTCAATAACATGGCCGCCTTGTGAGTAACGTGCTGTGTCAGTGGCCTGTGGCTTCCCACTGCACTTCCTGGCTTTTCAATTGTCACAGCTGAGACAGCAAATCTGCATTTCACCCTCCACCCTCGTCTCGAGAAACAGAAAGCAAACTAAAAACTCTGTGTCCATCATCCACACCTCCTCCTGGATGAAAAGATGCAATGGAAATTTGACTCAGTTTGTGCAGTAATTTAGCCTCCCGCTCCCTTTCCTTCCAAAATAACCCAAACCCTGTCTCCCAAAAGACAAAACACGCAGCAACATGCACATGGTTCCAGGTGTGGGAGGAGTGTGTGGGCGAAGTTACGGTACATTTGCCGTTGTAGTTGTGTGTAAATATTAGAAAGCAGCAGGCTCCTGGCGCGAGAAGAAGCCAGCCAAAGACAGGCGTCCTTATCGGTTTTGTGTTCAGACGCCGGCGTGCTCCTGCTGTTTGTAATCTGCAGCTGCCGCTGTGAGCAAAACTGGACAGGCATTTATTGTCCCAGCAGGAGGACGCCTGACAAGAGAATGTTAAACACTCGCCTACCTGCAATTTTCAAAAGGCGATACCAGACATGATAAAATGTACACACATTTAATTTGAGTTTTTTTCTCTTTCAATGGAGGGAGAAGCAGCTGAGAATTGGGAACTTTTATTTCAACAGTTTATTTCAAGTTTTACTGTTGGATCTCCTAAATGTGAGTCCGTAAGGCTGCATGTGTTCGGGGAGGAAGAACAGGACACAAACACACACTACATGTATTCAATAGCCAGCACAGCTCTGGGCTGAGCAACAAAGACCAAACTAAATGGCTAATCCTGCGTAAGATTGCACAACTCAACACACTACCCTCTAACTTAAGTCAGAGTAATATTCAATAAAACCAAAATAGGTGTTATTGTTGTGTTCAAATATGAAAAAACTCAGAAGAAAAGTACAAATCAAAAGGATTCCAGCAGCATTCTAATGTCTTTATTGATACCTTACAAGTCATTTAGCGGATGCTTTTGTCCAAAGCAACTTACATTGCATTTTTAACCCATGGCCAGGGAGCAATTAGGGGTTAGGTACCTTGCTCAAGGACACTTCGGCATGGCACATGGGGCAGCCGGGATTCAAACTACCAACCTTGCACTTCCCGGCACACCCTCTCTACTCCATGCGCCACGGTTTCAGAAGCACAGCTGTATGTTGGTGTAAACCAAATGCATTTTATGAATTGGTCTAATTTATGAACCTGGTCGTCAATTTGTTTATAATATTCCACATGATGCATGTCGGCCGTGAAGTTTCTGCGGGAGATCGGGAAGATTTGAATTGCATCCACTTCTTCTCAACAGTGCTGACAGAGCTAACCGTGTTGAATGCTAATCTCTGGTTTTCTGACCACGCAAAGCTCTTCAACACTACGTTTCGTCCTTCACACCCATTGAAATGCTGATGGGAGGAGCTCCGATACAGTGATACGTGCCTGCAGGGACGCCGTCGTTACCTGTAACAGCATCAGCTGACCAGAGGGGCACGAATACAGACGTCCCCAATGTGTCTTTAGCAAGAGCCGCATCTGCAGAGATGAATGCTTCCAGTGTTTGTCAGACATCGTAATGCACCGATCATCATACTGTTAAAATGCATCGACTTGTCCATACGTGTGCACATATCGGGCGGCAGCTCATTAGAGACCTGCCTCTCTGATTTGGCTGTGTGAGCAATGGCTCTGAAATTGGGTAACAGCGACTAATGGATTCCATGGTGGGAGGCCCATGAAGAGGAGATAATCCTATGAGTTAGTTATTAATAAAAACAGTTATTACAGGCTTATTGGGCGAGCTCGTGGACTGCACTGGATTGTTTTAACCTGATCAAAGAGTTACGTTGTCTTCACAGTATTTCCATGTTATATATTCACATTTATAAATTATCATGTTCTAAAGTAGGGCCAATATATAATCTATATATCCGTGCTCTTTACTTCTTCAAGAATGTGATTTTTTAAAACGTCAACTCTTTCAGAATATGTTGGGAAAAAAGTGGTATCTAATTGATACAAATTAATAAATAGCTCAATATTAACATACACACATAAGCGCTAACTACCTGCAATTTTACTTTATATTCAGTAGCAGTGTGTCGTTAAAGACTACAATTACCGCCATTGTCACATGGTTAAAATAACGCTTGTAGAGACGGGCCCTGACTACGACGCGTTATTTGAGGACGCTGATAAACTGTGTGTCACACATTCCTACCTTTAATCTGCTTTATAAGGCCGCCTCCTCTGGGGCCCCCCTCTGTGGCCCCAGGGCAGCTGAGATTTGCAGACGGGGCTGAGAGGACATAAGGGAAATGCGGATTGCAGAATATTCACCAGTCCTTTCTCATTATTATTAGGGCCTGAGCCGACTGAAAGTCAGGCAAAGCCCTATTGTTTTTCGAAGAAATCTTATTAGGGCTGTCAAATGATAAAAATTTGTAATCAAATTAATCAGAGTTTTGAGTGGATTAATCATGATTAATCCATTAAGTGGATTAATCATGATTAATCCACATATGCAACGTTTCCCGGGAGAAATGACAAACCGGGAGGTGTCTGGGTGATAGGGGTAAAAAATAGGAGTGTTGGCAGGTAAAACTCCAAAAAAGTGCACTAAGCGTTCTGCCTCTCTCTCTCTCCATGGGCGTAAATCTGATGTAACAGTAGGGGGCGACAGTAAACATAACATTTCTGAAGAGCACACAAATAATAACGTTAGCTAGTTGTAGTGGGGGCATATCCAACAAGCTATTAAATTATTATGTTATTTACAATACACACCATTGTTTTAATGATATTTCTAGTGGGGGGACAACCCTTAGATGGGGGGCCCTGACCCCCCTGGGATTTACGCCCTTGTCTCTCTCCCACACACACACACACACACACACACACACACACACACACACACACACACACATCCATAGCACAGCAGGCGGAAGGGGGAGAGAGCGATACCGTTTCTCTTCAGGAGACTTGTTTAAATGATGAGAAATATGCTGTATACATGTCACTAGATTTGTCTCTAGTCGCTTTTGACACAAAAGTCGCCAGGAGGAGGATTTGTTTGTTATAATAGTCCAACCACAACCGCATTTCGGACACATTCCTGACCTGAATCATTTGTCACACTGCGCATGCGTGAAATGCGTTAAAAAAATTGACGTAATTAACGACAAACATCTGATTAACGCCGTTAGTGCACTATTTTTGACAGCCCTAATTCTTATTATTATTTCACCACTTCAAACGCACTTTTGAGGCCTTTATCATATTACAAAACTCTTGAAATGTGCCGTGCTTATCAGAAGCGTGAAAAATTTAGAGGGTTGCGCATTTGGGTTTAAGAAAATGGCTCTCTAGCGCCCCTGGAAGTTCTCCCTCTGGGGACGTTTTTGCCCAGTTTCACCGATAGTCCTGACATTTTACACGCAGGTGCTCTTGGATGTGCTCTACGAAAAAGCCAATCATGGTAAGCAAATACAGCAATGTACATATTTTATTCACTTTTTGCATTTTTATTATTGTTTTTTTTTATTATGACCGTGTGTCCTTATGACAGCCATCCCGACACGCAAGGGGAGGCGAAGGCCCGTTCAACGCTGCTTGCAGCTTTAATTGTTATTACTTTTATTTTTTGTGGAGGGTTCGGCCCCTCTGGCCAGCCGCTACTGCCTGGTTCTCATTCTAATAAGCTGATGTTAACTTTAACAATTTCGTTAATTGCTACGTACGGCAATGCATGTTCATTTGTATAACAAATTGAACAACAAAGAAATTGAAAGCGCTTCACATAAAACCGTAAGGAAATTAAAAACAAACAAGTAAAAAAAAGACATTAAAACCAAACAAGAATAAAAGTTGCAGTTTAGCTTAAGAGACAAACAGTAAAAAAACATTCACTTCATCCTTGAATCTGGTTCAATTAAAGGCAGCAGCATCGAGAAAGGTCTTCATCCTTAATTTGAAGCAGCTGAGAGTCTCAGTAGACCTGCAGCTTTCTGAGAGTTTTTGTCAGATATGTGGAGTACAATAACTGACCCTGCTTCTCCATGTTTGGTTCTGACTCTGGAAACAAAAAGGAGACCCGTCCCAGACGGCCTGAGCGGTCGGGATGGTCAATAAGGTTGGGGTTTCATGCGTTTATGATTTGTAAAGCAGTTTGATGGTTTCTTTAAAAAGAGTGTTGGTATAAAATCTAAGCACCAGCAGAGGACTTCAGATCTTGCACAATGTCTTCCAGACTTAGTTGATTGACTGAGATTTAATCAAAGTCACATGTATCAGGCCAAGCAGTAGAAGCCTTCTAAAGTTCTCCAGATAGACCTTACCTTGAGATAAATCCTGACTAACATCATCTCTCCTGTGTATTCACACACTGAAAGGACAAACCATTCTCACTCCCTCTGAGTGGTGGAGGCAGCTGAGTGGTATACTTATTTATTCTGCCTGTTAAATGCAGTCTTTATAAATGTCTGGGAGAAAGTCCTCTGGTTTGGTTTTTGTTGTGTGTGTTTGATACAGCAGATGCAAAGTGGCCCACAGCCAGAATGGTCTCCATCATATGAGAAAACCAACCACAGTTGAAAAAAATAACGATATTTCCTGTTTATTTTACCTCACAACTCTGTACATCACAAAAGGCCATATGGACCCAGGTGTGCCATGAGGGAGGGGCCTTTGCTTTTGGGTCTGGGTCCTCTCCGTGATGGCCAGGCCGCTGCAGCTGGGAGCTGGAGGAGGTGGAGGAGCTTGTCAGCGGTCCATGGGGAAGTGATGCTCATTCAGCGAGCACTGAGTGGCTGGTGGGGAGCCCCGGGCAACGGCCCACAGCGGGGCCACACAACCATGTTGTGGGGGAACATCAGGGCTGCGGTCAGCTGGAGATCCTGTAGGACTTTATATTTATATATATATATATATATAAGTGATCGTGGGAGAAATGTGAAGGTGTGAAATCATTACGTAGCATAAATATAATAATTTCTTTACATTGTTACATAATATTTTCCACTTTTTCGGAAAATAAAGAATATTATTGTTATGATTGTACTTAATTATGTAATAATTATATGGAAACTAAGTACATGATTTGATATTTTCAAATCTCAAATGGGATTAAATGAATTCAGGCTTTGCTCATAAATAGTTTATTGTATCTTTAGTGAGGGAAAACAACCTAACGTTGTACTACAATTCTCCAAAGTATAATAGGGCGGATAGCATATGTAAACGGGTCATTGCATTACTGAAGAATTACCTCTGTGGTTCATTATTCTGAATCCCCAAACAAGGAAAATCTATTACGGTGAGTATTAGGAGGTAAATAGCTAGCTATAAAGTGCATGGAGTGTGGTTTGGTTTCTGTTAGGAAGCCTCCGCCCTTCTGAAGTGTCCTTCATTCATTCCTTAGCTGCGTGGAGGGATGGAGGACCAGGTGACCTTCCTCTGGGAAGCTGTTAAACCTTTTCTGTAACCACAGTTTGAGAATATGTTACTGTTCATATGTGAAGTAATACAGATGTCACACATTCCCTGTGTAAACGTAAAAGGAGTTTAGGAGGACTTTCTGTCGAAGTTTACCTCAAATAGCAGCTGGTGTTATCGTTGTCGATCGTGTTGCTGATGCCGTGAGAAAGGAAGCCATGATTCGGGAGTGCCGAAAAGATCGCCGAGGAAATGGCCGTAAAGCAGCACCTCCGGCAGTATGCAAATAAGTGACGTCATCACATTTCTTGAACGGATTTTTAGAACAGATGAGTGAACTTAAAAATTCAATTTTCAGCTGAGTGTATTATTCTATCCCCCCTTTGAATGCAAGTTTCAAATTGCTTGACAAAAAATGATATCCTGAGAAAAGTGAATTTTAGAGGGTGAAGCCTCATTGGGTCGAATGCATTCTGCACTCGCCTGCGAGCGCCCCCGCATGGACAGAGACGTGTTACTGCAGCCCGTCCAGAACCCGGAAGTAACCAGAGAGTGCCACATCTCTTCATATTAGAAATTCTCTGGTAGAAGTGAGCACAAAAGATATGATTAAAAAAAGTTTAAACTTTAAATTAAATGTTGAAGTATCAGCCACTCAACAACTGCAGTTTAAGGAAAGAAGATAAGAACTTTGAACATTTGATATCTTTGTGAGTTCAATGCTTTTACCGTTGCATGCTGGCTGTGTTAACGTGTGCTTGACCATATTTTGTAAAATTGTCTATTGTACTAAAACCAGTGAGGAAGGGAATCTAAAAGGGTACAAAAGTACATTTAAGAATATGTCATGATTCTAATTGAGTTGCTTATGATGTTCAAGCCGTGTAGGTTGCAGGCCTCTGGGTTGAATCAACTGTTGTTCTGCACGTGTGCGTAGGCTGGTTCATCACTGGGACCAGAAGTACCGTCCATCTGCCCTGTCCTGGTGTACTATACTCCAATACAATACTCCTTCTTTTATCATTTTTTCAAGTTATCAAGTTTTTAAATTTTCATATTACCTGCTGGGACACTTTGGATATGTGGAATCGTCCATTTGTGGCAGTATAGTTGTGTTAAGCGTAATTTGCTGTGGACATTTGTTGTCTGTGCAGAAGTCAGATGGTTGAACTATTTACCAGTCTGCTCCTCAAACCTGCATTGAGTATTCCCCTATATTCTGTATATTCTGCACCGTCGCTAAGCGACAGCTGCAGGGGGGGTTACAAATACATATTTCACATCTGCATGGAGGTCCGTTAGATGAACAACCGAACCAGAGAGAAAAGTTTCTTATCCAGGCTCCACTGGCCTGGATGCCGCCGCGTGCTTCCTCACCCTTTGCATTTAAACTGGGAGCCGCATTGATAGGCGGTAATTAAATGAGCGAGGCCGGTTCTTTGCCCTGTAAAGCAGCTCTCCTGGGCCCGATACGACATGGAAATTCAGCTCTGAGGATCCACTTTCAGATGTCTGCCTGGAAAACATGCCTGCACACACCACTCGCTGTGTGTGTGTGTGTGTGTGTGTGTGTGTGTGTGTGTGTGTGTGTGTGTGTGTGCGGAGCATGCACTTGTACATGGAAGTGCTGCAATATTGGGAATACACTCAATGAATCTTTTAACCTCAATATTTTCTCCCACAAATGTATGCATATCATGATCTGTGTTTGAGACGCTGGTCTGATATATTCATGATTTATTCATCTGAAAAGCCCACAAAAACATCGTGGCCAATCACCAGGGACAAACCGAGAAATGTTATGTGGCTTTTGGATCATTTCAGGAGACAAACTTACCACATATTCATAGACTTTTAAAGAGTTTCATTAGAAGTACTTTAATAAATGAAGGTTTTGCAATCAAGTGAAGTGCATCTCTATTGGCTCTGCCCACAAAGACTGTGATGTTAACACACATATGGAGGGAGGCACTTTCTTCTCATCTTCATTCTTATATTTACATTCTAGTTGGCTGACACTGTATTATTGCTCTGAATCTAGTGATGCATCAAAAATGATAAGACAGATACACTGCTTTAGTTAATGCCATCTCCCTCAATAAGTAACGCTTATCGAAGAGAGGGGGGAACAGACGACGGCCGGATTCTATGTTAGCTTCTATGTAAGCTCACACAGCTTAGCATGATGCCTGGAACCGTCCATAGCAAAGAAGAGAAGCTTTGTGAACGTCCATGTGTTCAGCAGTTCTGTAGTTCCTTGTCGAGCCCAGCAGCAGCAGCTCGGGGCTCGTTGCTTTGGTCCGGACGTGTTGAGAGACGATAAGTGAGGATGGGGTCGATGGGGACGCATTCAGAATGATTACCACCTGTGGGGATTAAAACCAGGTTCATTTTAATTTCATATAACTTTTGTCTGTTTAGCCGAATGCTCCACTGCGCTCTCTAGCTGGTCTCTGACTGTGTCTTTGTTGTACGGAACAGCTGCTGCTGAGCGCCAGGTTCAGAGTGTCCAAAGTCGTCAAAGCAAAACGACAAACGCAAAGAGGCTAAATCTCTGCGCAGAGCCGAAGGGAACTGCAGAGTCACCGCCAGCTTCTCCTTTCACATCACACACTGTCATTTGATCCACTGAGAAGATGGAGATGTTTAGTGCAACTCAAAGATTATTTCAGGAGATATGGTTTACAAAAGATCCTAATCAGGTAAAGAAATTGAATCCGCCCAAGTCACCAGCTGTCCCTGTGCCCTCCTCCTCCTCTCACTGCGGGCTGCGTCGCCTTCAAACGGATGGATGTATGTAGGAAGGAGGAGGAGGAGGAGGAGGAGGAGGAGGAGGACTCCGGTTTCCCCCATCCATCTCCTTTTTTCTTCCACGGCCCTGCAACCTCACCTCACCCGGTGCCCTTTCTCACCCTCCCCTGCCCCTCCATCGCCCTCTCTCACCATTATGTCCCCCGTCCTCACTCGCCCTGCCCTCCAGATTGGCTTAGCACAGGAATGGCAGCACAGAGAGCGAGAGGATGTGAACGGCCCCCGTCCATCTGTCGTGACTCCAGGATCAAATAATAGGATCCTGTCTGAGAATAGAAGATAATTGCAGTCTGTATTCTGCTCCTTAAGTGTATGATATTAACCCCACGCTCCCCGCCAGCCCTGCAGTGAGAGGCAGATGGTTCTGTGTTTTGATACCCGAGCCAGGGAGAGAGAAGTCAGAGGTCAAGTTGAAGTTCAAACCCAAAGGGGTGCTGTTTTTCTCCCTCCTTTAACCCCCCCTGATCCCCGAGTCCCCTCCCCTTCCTGGTTTTCTCCCATGTTGGTTGGAATATGGATGTCATTCAAAAAAGGACATTCAATAGGTCCTCTGATGCGGCTGACCTCTCACAGAGCGGCAGCGAGGCTAAGCCCAGCACTAACCCACTTACAGACCCTGCGAGCCGCATGCAAAGGGGCCGGGCCTTTAGGGCAAAGGTGGAAGTAAGGCCCAGAGAGCGCAGTCTGGATGAGGTAATAGATTCACTCGGTGAGGCCGAGGTCACCAGCAGCTCAGAAAGGAAGAACCCGGCCGAGGGTCTGTTGGTGGTGAGACGGAGTGAGCTAAACTCAGCTTGGTGCAGATCTTGCAGTCTCTCGGCTCAGTGGTAGAGCAGGGTCGACTCTCAATCTTCCCAGCTCTGCTAATCCATGTTGAATTAAATTGCTGCTGTAGCTGAGCCTGTGAACGCGTATGAAAGGCTAATAAGAGTTCTGATGGGCTAGCATGGTAGCTCCTGTCCTCCTGATTTTGTTTCTGAGAACAATGGAGACGTATTCACATTCTGTGTGAAAGGCCCATCATTAGACTTAGACTTGTACGACCTGAAGCCTCAAAAGGCCGCAACAACACAGAAATGTTGTCAGGCTTCAATGCTTCAAATTAGCTATGAAAAATTCAAACAATTCTAAAATGAACAAAAAAACACATGATGTGATCCAATCTATAGGTTGTAGATGAAAAGGTTTCAGCTGTTTAACAGTGTAAGGACTGTACACAATGCACGTTGCTCTGCATCTGTCCTCAGCTCGTGCATGCTTTGGAGAGTGACGATATGCCCATCAGTGTTACGCATGGTGTAATAACATGATTAAGCTATCTCGTGATCGGGAAACGCCGTGCAGCGCAGAGGTTGAAAAGTAGCAGGTTCCTTTTTCAGCATAGACCGATGTGATAACCTACCGCAGCCAGTCTGACTAATCAATAGTAACAGTGTGTGTACGTACTCCATGTTGACAGGATCCGCCCACTTACTGTCAAAAACCCCCAGATAGCAGCTTCCGAGCGAGCAAATAAAACTACCGACAGCAACTTTTGCTTGCATTGCATTGATTTTTACAAAGATGTATGGGAAGGATTTTCAGTGAAAGGGGCTACAAGTGTGTGTTGATCTCTGGATTATCACTCACCAGTGCATTAAACAAGTGCTCCTCTTCACCCCCTCTCTGAGGATAGGAAGCAGCAGGCCTCTCCCTCTAACCTCCACTCCTCTGCTGCTCCAGACAGCAGATAAGGAAGAAGATGGATTGGAATCATGGCTTGTGTAAAAAATGCAGCCGTCTCATCAGCCAAAGTCACAGCATGGGGCCGCAACAGAGAAGACGGAGCAATCCTCACTAATTAGACTCAAACTGCTCTCCAAATTTAGTTTCAGTTTTGGGTATGGATGATGGCAAGTATTGTTTTCACATTGTCACGGCGCCGTCATGCCATGATCTTAGTGTTTGTCCTCCAATGTTTACCATGAAGTCATTATAAATCAATCCATCAGTCATGTCATTTAACCTCTCTGCAAAAAGCATTCCATTATCCCAGCCCATCCAACAGACATATCATATGGTCAAATGTTCATCTATGGGCTACGGGTTCTTGGATTTTAAAAGATTAACAGAGGAAAGAAGGCATCTGGATCAGACCCGTTGCTGTGCTTGTAGCTTTGTGCAGAAAAGCTGGACAACAATATGTGCTAGAACTGGAGGTGGCAACTTCACTCCAATGTTCTATTTTAGAATGAATGCAACAGTCATTTTTTTCTCTTGGACACTTTCTCTGGACTCGATGCCAACACACAAGCTTTCCTGGACATCACAGGCAGAACTCCCCAGTGGCTGATGGTTGCAGGGGAGTTTGTGAAAGCACAAACACTACAAAAAACCCTTCCTGTAATCTTGCTCCCCGCTTGTCTCCCTCTCCACGCTCTTCAGTGCTGATTCTTCCTCGTCGCTTCCCTTATGGTTCCCACTTTGTCTGGAGCCAGAGAAGGAGCGGTGGAGTTAGGGGGGTATGGAATGAGGTTGCCTGTCCCAAGACCCAATCATCCATTAATAGGGGTTAAATCTGGTTAATAGTAATGCACATGCAACAAGCACAATGATGGATCACTTCCCTGTCACACAATTGTTACTCTGCGAAAGGAGAGCAAACTAGCTGTCTTGGTTTCTGGTAGCTATGAACGGGACCACTTTAGTCACTTGATCCCAATAAGGCAGCGGGCTGCAGAATCGATACCCGAATACGGGAATATGTGATTAGTCCTATTTTGTTGCAGTCTGATTGCTTAAAACAAACTGAAAAGCCTGTTACAGCAGTATATCGGACTAATGGTTGGTTTTGGATGGTTGGAGTGGGATACTGTATGACATCACCATTATATGATGATGTTGGTGACAAGAGGAAAACATCAGCATCCAATGGGAGAGCATCAAAGTTTAAGAACCAGAATAAAGATCACCAACCTGAAAAGTTATGGAAAAACCAAAGCATCTTAAAAGCTACATTCTCTCTGCTGTCCACACGGGGGCGACTTGTCTGGTTCCATAGAAGTCTATGAGAAAATGACTCCGCTTCTCTCTTGATTTATTCCCTCAGTAAACACTGTACACATGACTTAATTGTCATAATCTCTAGTGTTAAGTCTTCTTCAATACAACATGATGTTCCTTAGTAAATGATGGCCTATCTTTAACCTTTAGCCTTTGCTGCACCATAACAGCTTTGTTGACCCTTCAAGGCAGGCCCTCCTTCCTGTATCCACACTGAAAGGTTCTCTCTCTTCTGTCCTGGTCCTTCTTGACCTTTCTGCTACATTTGACACGGTGACCCACTAAGATCCTTGTTTCATTTGACTGATATCTCTCAGTGGCTATACACTAACTTCTTCACCTGTCAGGGAACGGCTCTCCCACCAATGACCTGACCGTTACCTTTAAAAACTCTGTCCTAACCCCAGCCCTGTCTGCTAGGCCACTCGACAGTCAACATTCCCTGTAGTCCCAACAATAAACCAACAGCACATTCTGCACAACATCAGGAGAATTTGCCTCTCTCAAAGGTTCTGTTCACTTTCATGCCTTGACTACTGTAACACCCTCCTAGCAGGTCTCTCTGCTAGCGCCACCCGACCTCATACTCCCCACTGCAGCACTAAGCCAGTGTCTGATATGCTGAGAACCCGTTGAAACGGCATCATGAGGCTCAACGAGCTCCTCCACGAGAGGAGAAGAACGGCCATGATGCATTGAAGCCCAGGTTTCAAACCATGGCAGGAAAAACTAGATCTTAACTCTCCCACGTAGAGACAACCGTATGTATTCTGTTAAACTGTTCTATTGTTAAAATGTGTTTAGATGGGTGTGGATTTATTATTTATAATTTGTTGAGACTGTCAAGTATTTCTTGAAGCAGAAAAGGTGAAATTCAATATTGATTAAATTTTTCTGAATTGAAGCACTTTATTTGAACATTTTTTTTTAATGCAGCCCTACGTTATAATTGCAATCACAATCATATGTTCAGTTACGTGACAATAAATATTGTCAAAAGAGTTTTAGAATCATACAGATTTCAGATAGTAAATTTGTAAATTTGTAAATACTTACATACAACATCCTGACTGTTTTCTGTCCTCCTAAATGTTGGAATGAACGGCAGCAGAAAGCCTATTCAGCTTCCGGCCCTACCTGGACTAGTTAGCCCTTTATTACCGCTTAGGATGGCACTTCATTATGCTACTTTGCAGTTTGGCTTTCTTGAAGAAATGTCAAAATGTATCTTTTCTAATCATCTCCTATCTTAACATATCTTATTGGTTCTTATCGTATGCTATCCTACCTTAACTTATCTTAACTTATCATATCTGATGTTATCTTAACTTGTCTTGTATTATATTATCCGATTATCTCATCTTATTCAATCCTGTCATTTCCTATGCTTTCCTTTCTTATCTTATTGTATCTTATCCTATCCTAATTACTTAACTAATGCAAGTGCAACTTAACACCACAATATGTATATACTATATCATTGTATACTGACATTTTATCACTAACATTACACACCAGTACCCAAAGTATTCTCCACCTTCTCCACCTGAATGCAGAATGCAAAGCAGCAGTTGTCATCGCTCGGATTGGATTGGTGATTTAGTGAGGATATAAGGTGCAGGTTCATCTTGCTCTCTCAAACACAAAGCTGCACAAATAGCAACAGCGGCTCCACACCCCTTCAGTCATATCAGCAATCTTAAATTTCACTTACATTGCAATTGAATACAAGCTATCATCACAGGCCGTCTTTATCTGCTGTGGTATATAAAAGCTGCACGAGGGAGGACCACAGTGAACCTATTGGTGTGTATGGCTTTGCAGGGAAAGAGATAAATGACCTCCTGTTTTTATTTGGTTTTAATGAAGTAGGGACCGAGGGACTCACCAGCATCCCCTTCTCTCTCCCCTCCTGTCCTCTACCTTCACCATCCTCCCCCTCCGTTCACTCGCTACTCTGCCTTGTTTGTGACCCAAATGCAGGACAGTTGACAAAGGACACAGGTTGTAAAGGAAACCTGCTCCTCTCGAGGTGCGAAGTGGAGGGACTAGGCGCCAGGCGGAAGCCTCTTAACCTGTGCGCTCCCGCAAGCTAAGAGAGGGTCCCCTGGGGGGGGGGGGGGGGGGCTCATTGGAGGGACAAAAACATTTATATTTGGCCACAGCATGTTCGCCGTACCAAACGGTTCCGCCTCAGCGCTAATTGGACGCTCGGGCTCCCAATTAAGGCCACGGCTCAAAAGGCGACTGGGAATAAAAACTAGGGGAACTCAGAGACGCATGCACAAACAAGCACACACACCCCCACCCTTCTCTCCTTTGGACTTCGTTAGGGTGGCCAAGGGAGACATGGACTTGTACACGTGCAGTATACGCTCTAACACACGTGCACTAACGTGTTCATAACTAGGCCGTTAACACCGCATACACTAACAAATGTGTCCCTGTGAACAGTTTGGCAGCCTAGTGGTCTACAGACTGAATGCTACACCACACACACACACACACACAAAGTCAACGCCTTTTATGGATCATTGGGATCCATCCAGGTTCCCCTTGCGGACCGACCAATGTGGGCGGCAGTAGTCAAGTAGTAGATTTGAGTTTAGTTTCAGACTTTCTTGGGGGGGGGGGGGTGGCACACAATTTTACCTGCTTTTCTAAATTACATTAAAATGTATGTAAAATAGCAATAATTATCCCTAATTAAATACTGTATCTAGCTCATTATATAAAGATTTGTGTTTGTACTAACAATTTAACCTTTTTCTTTGTAATTCAAGTTTAATCATGTTAGTTTTATATTAATATGTATAAGTTTCAAGTCCTTTGTTGTGACACCTAAACTCAAACTACACATAGTACGTCTCATTGATTAAATGTATCAGATGGAAAGTAAAATTACTTAAAGTTTCAACCCTTAAGAGAGCAGTGCAGCGTAAACCTTTTGCCTCTGTTGGTCATAATACAGGAAATTAACATTGTTTCTGTGCAAAACCTTCAATGAAAAGGTCCTTAAATGTATAGTTTTTCGCACTTTATTTGAACAAATATTTCATTTATATTTTACACTTATTGTTTGGCAGGCGTTGATGACAGTAATTGAACTGTTTTATTTAACACTGTGGAATTAAGTGGGCTTAATCCCAGGCTTTATGCCATTTTGACTAATTCAGTCAACCTTTGCAGTTACTTCAAATAATTTGCCATTGTTGAGCATCTGAGCTGGTGGCTGGCTAAGTAATGAAATACTAGGTAGTGCATTATGACCGTGTTAATATCAGACAGAAGCATTCATTGAGAGGTTGCGGTGACCAGACAGTGAACAGAGCACACTGAACTGGGCCGTGCATAGAATTCTAACCTAGAAAGGTTGAAACGCAGTTAAATGACAACAGAAAGGTACATGTCAACGTGGACACAGACAGCCGTCTCCTACGTTGGGAGTGTCCTGGAGACTCCACTGGGACACTGCTAGTGGCTCTGGAGTGAGTACTGGACAGACATCTGCATTTTTAATGCATTACATTTCACCAATGTCATCTGGGTGCGCTTTAGAAGATTTGTTTTAGTTTGGATAGTATGTCTACCCTCTAGGAGGTTAATGGGGATCCAGATAAATCGTCAATAAACAAACACAAAACCATTATCAAGACAAAGTTCATATGGTAACTTTCAAGAGGCTATAACGCATTTATTGGGAGGTAGAATGTATAACCACAGATAGGCCGTAAACTGCTAACTAGCAAGAATTTATTTATTTAGAAGAAACAAAAACCCCAAAGACGTGGAACATATTGTTCTTTCCCCTCCCACAACGTGACGAGAGCTCGGAGAAGGAGGAACTGTTTAAATAGGTCAAGTGTCTCCAGGAGCGTTGCATGTCTTAGAGGGAGGATCCTCGGGGACAACAGAGCCATCAATCTGTTGCTTTTTGGACTGTATGGAAATGAACAAAATACTCTGGTGGTTCACAGAACAAAAACACACACACCGAGTGTTGGTTTGTCATCTGGAAAGAGTTTGTTCTGCATTGCCTTTAAAGGGTGGGTTTTGTGCGTCTGCATGTGTGTGCTGCTCCTCTGTGTGTCAGAGACAACTGGAGGAGTCACGGACAGTCCTGAAGCGATCTTCTGACTGCTCTTGTTCACTGACTTCTGTCTAGCGACATTGCTGTGCTCCGTGATCACAGCAGGTAACTTGATGAGTACACTGAATACAAGGTGTCATTAACTCGACTTATTTTTACACAACGTAATCTAAAAAAGAGCGGATTGCAGAGCATTCGAACCGAGGATTCCATTTCAATGGACAAGAAAGCCCCGCTGTGCTTTATGGAGTTCATTCTGGCTGCGTGTAAAGAGCGGTACGGCTTTAGGCCTGTCTCTGGGAGGACGGGGAACAGCTCTCTGGGTGTTTTATGTCCCCTGTATCGCTTGGAACGTATGTAGATGAGAGTGGACAACAGTCACTGACTTGAAGGATCATGGTCAGCAGTCCACTGTAAAACATCGAAATAAGAAACACACAACAAAAAGCACTATTTGAAATTGAAACAAGACGCAGCCACATCATTCCCTTTTGTTGTCTTGCTTGTTCTTCTCTGTCATTGTAAAGCGTCTTCAGGTACCTAGAGAAACGCAATAAAAGTATTATTATGCATATTATTATTCTTTACCAGCAGGGGGACCCCGTTCCCCCCACCATGCATCCGCATCCTGGTTTAAAAGCACTGGTCAGCCAGCACCTCCTCCAGGCGTGTCCCCGTGGGGACGTGTCTGCCGGCTAAGAACAAGGGACAGGGGATTGTCGTGGTTGGCTGTATCGATCCGACTGTTTGCCGTCATTCTGGGGACATTCTGGGGACATACTGGAAGGCTTACTGGACCAGGCACCTGGCACTTTCATTACTGGAGACTGGAGATTACTAGCTACATATTTAAAATAAAACAAACCAAACAGGTAGTCAGTCATACAGGAACCAGTTCAGACATAATGTCAGTCTCATCTCTTTATAGTAACAGATGATTAAATGCAGGTGAATCATTTAAATGAAATATGTTTGAAGAAGGGTTATCCAGCTTTAAACAGCAAGTTACAATGTGTCTGCTTGTTAAATTGTTATTTTCCATCAGCTGACTACAGAACAGTAACCAGTGGTTCAGTGTAACGAGGTGACCTTCAGACCATCATAAGGCTTGTTGTAGATGGTCCACATGTGTCCGTCAGTAAGAGGACATGTCACCCACATGTTCTGTTGGTATTTGGTACACTGTACTTCTGTCTCCAAACCGCATGCATCATTGTAACTAACTAACTGTAATATGGTCTATTATAAGCAAAAGGCTAACGGCCTTATATGTGTCACATTTCAGACTGCACATTCGTGATGGTGCTGGCAGGTAAGCCCAATCATCCTTCCTTTCAACACCACCCGTGCTGATGCAATGTGGACGGCGGCAAGGTGTTCTGCTCAACTACAAGCTCTGTGCGCATGTTCACATGTACACTTTCAGTGGGAGTCATGATGGATTTGCGTGTTCATAGTCTGAGCCTGGTGCACACATTGTTCATTTGTCAAATTTGTGTGTCCAATATCCAGAGAGAGAGAGAGAGAGAGAGACAGAGAGAGACAGAGAGAGAGAGAGAGACAGAGAGACAGAGAGAGAGAGAGAGAGAGAGAGAGTTTTGTATGAGGCGTGGAAAGGGAGTGGTGAGCAGTGGGGTATTTAGTTGGTTGCAATCTGCTACCTCACCACTAGATGTCCCTACATTCTGCACGCTGATCATCCATCCATTTTTAACATTGTCATTGTGAACATGTCAGCATGAAAGCCGACATCTTCACATGTACTTCTTCACAAATGGAATCGGAATCATCCTTTGGGATGAGCATCATTAACCGGCCACTCAGAGCCAATGAAAATACTCGCCCTGAACGGGGGCCAGGACAGGGGTCTCGCTCTCTCTCTCTCTCTCTCTCTCTCTCTCTGTGTCTCTCATACACTTTAAACTGAACATAAAGCTTTACTGGATAATGGAAAACACTTCTCTCCATGCGCAGTTATCTGTTCTCACACTCGTAGCTCTGCTGGTGGCTGAAGTCTCTGTTGTACAGGAGAGTATACATGTATCAATGTTTGCATCTTCTGGTGTGTGGACTTGAAATAAGCACTAATTAAAAAAAGGATCTTCTATTTTGTGACAGTTGGCCTCCTCAGAGGCGCAAATCACGACACAGACGGTCTGATTAGGCTGCTGACTCCAAAAAGAGATGACTTGAACTGCACAACAGCTGCAAGTGAAGATAGGAAGCAACTTTAAACTGAGCTAATAGATGGTAAAGCATCTGAGCGTTACACGTGCCAAGTGACTAATTGTCGATGAATTGATTGGCTTTGAGATATTAGCACACACGCTAACCTCCTCAAACAAAAATATATATAACATGTAAAATGCAGCTAATCGCCACAAATTATTACCCGAGTTTATTATTACACACACGCACGCACACACACACACGTACACACACACACACACAGGCACACACATGCACACACACACACACACGCACACACACACACAATGCCAGTTGTGGCGGCTTCACATACAACAGATATTTGAATTCTCTTTAAAAGTAGAAAGCACAGCCTTTGTTTCTGACATTTGTGGAGGTGAGTGTTTTTCTCCCCATATGTTATTTTCAATCACACTACGTGACATGACTGTGCTCACTTAAAGCTTCCATTTCATGTTGACAAAGGCCTTCCTGTCTCTCTCTCTCTCCAGACACATGAGCTAAAGTGGGACAAGAGAGAGGGAGCGATGGGCGGCATCAAAGCAGGCCTGTCAGCTCGTAGGTACGCGCCTCATCAGCAGACAGATAGTCTTCCTCCCTTTCTTCCATCCTTTCTTTTGTTTTTCAAACAGACATCTTGAGCCGATGTCAGGGTGTTGTCTAATTAATGACTGCGTGTGTGTGTGTGTGTGTGTGTGTGTGTGTGGAGTTGACCTAAAAAGTTATCGTCACTCATCTCTGAATGTCACTCCCGTTGTATTTTAATATGAAGGTTGTCAGACTTTCTCCTCTTCACATCCTCGGTTACTCTTAACAAAGATAACGGTATGTTGCAGTCGGTCCTGCAGCCTCGCACAGAAATCATTTAAAGCAGGCCTGAGCGCCCAAACAATCTGCCGTACTTGTGTTGCGCTGCGTAGTAGTAGTCAAGTCAGCTGGCTGCTGTTCACGTTCATACTCACGTGGAAGCACTTTAGCATTTTACGTTGGAGCTGTTCTGATGCAGGCCTAACTGGAGACAGACGGGAAGCAACCTTTGTTTCCTTCTTCTCTACATTTCCCCACATGTCACTGTGTACACATGTGGCCTGAGGCTCCCAATCTGTCCTTAGCACAAATAGAAAGAAAGAGGCTTCATAAACTCTAGACTCTAATGATCCACATATGTGTTTGTAATCGCAAGAGTTGCATATACAGCATACTGAGCATTCAACCAAAATGTGGCCTCCAACAGCAAAGGTATCAAGTTCCTTGCTGGACATGTCCTTTCCTACTGAAACGTGGGCCTGGATAGGAATACGATGTCCATGACTGTATAAAAGAGTCCATCAATTGATGTTTTAAATTGTTTATTTCACTGCAACCTTTACAGGTCCTTGAGCATGAAGACATAAATGTGAACAAAAGTTACGAGGTCAGACGCAGTGGCAGCTGGTCCATAGAGGACAAAAATAAATAAATATATTTTCAATGATATGACAAATACAATTTACAAGTAGTTCATACGTGTCTATTTGTGTTTTTGAAACATCAAATATACCTAGTATTATTTACAATTTAAGATATCTGCAGAAATATATTATTTTCCTGCACGTCCTCTGCGCATGTCTCAGCTCGGCTCGGGCTGTGTCCAAATGCGGCGGGTCTAAGACGCAGTGGGCCAATCACTGATTCAAGTAAATGACTGACATATCATTTCAGCGGCCTAAAACACATTGCGATTTGGGCTCGTTCTTCGCTGCGCTCTTCACTGCATGAAAAGTGGAATTTTCGTCCCCGTAAACGCCCGGAAATCTCCCTAATTTCCGACAATTTGCAACCAGCGCACGCCGCGTTCGCCTGTGCCTCAAATAGTCGGAAACAGACTCTGACACATTTGGGACTCATAGTGTAAGGGAAAAGGGTGGATCATGATTAATTTACTTACTTCCAAAAACGAGTCGCCTACTATTAAACAAGTAAACGTTTATTTTACTTTAAATAAATAATATTGGATACCTGAATTATAAATATAGAAATATTAATTTACGGCTATATATATATATATATATATAAGCATATATTATTTAGTTAAATAATATTGACAGACATTTTATGCAGTTACTTTTATTACTTTATTATTCCTGCTTTCGTGTAACTTTTTATTGGTCGATTGTGATTTCCTGTTTGTATAGCCAATGGTGTTTGGTTTGGAAAACGGGGGGGAGAGACACGTGACTGGGGAAAGTTCCAGAGTTTTGGCGGAGGAAGAAGGCGCGCGGTGAGTTCGAGAAGAGCACGTGACGCTGCCGTTGGAAAGGAGGAGAGAAAAAAGAAGAGAACGAGAGCAGGAGGCGGAGAAACCAGTCGCGGGAGGTTTGAAGGAGAGGACGGCGGACTCGGGAGGTTGGTGAGCGGGGAAACGGGAGGAGAATCGAAGCCGGAGACCCGTCTGACGGAGCGGGGACGAAGGCGCGCAGGTCGCCATCGGAGAAGCCGAGCTAGCTAGCCCCGGTGGGTGCAGGCTGGGCGGACGCGCCGGTTGATCGCGCGCGGCTGAGGATTCGAACTTTCCAACGCTCTCAAAGTATTGCGAGACCAAACAGGCCTGCAACGGTTTTTATCCTTCGTTCAACTCAACTCGGTACCGTGAGTAAACTGTGTATGTGTACATGCACGTTAGAAGACTGGTTACAGACACTTTGCGGGGTGAAGTTGTTTTTTGCATTTGTCTCTGTAATATTTTTGTGTTACTGGAAGGGAACCATTAGATCATCTATTTGGAGGTATTATTTGTAATTGACGTCATTGCTACTATTTGGGGGAATAACTCAATTTAGAAGGGGTTTATTATTTTGGTGAAGATGGTTGGTTATTGGTGTGGTTATTTGTGTATGTTTGTTAATATGGTGTTTTGGGGAAGGTTTATATATTATTCAGCAGTTTATTGCGTTCCAGTAAACGCAATATTTTATTTGATAAAAGACAAAACATCTCTGGGTCTCATTATTTTAAACATTTTATTGTTGGAAGGTTTACAAACGAAGTAAAAACCTATTCGGTGCACTTTCGGGTATCCACCTGCAAAAATATCAAACCCAAGCACCCCCCCGCTCTCAGGTGAGTGACCCCTCAGAGTGGTGATACAGGTGCTACAGATGAAACCACAACTTTGGCACACGCTGTCTCCATTCCAGCAGCTGTAAAAAACAAAACAATGAATCAATACTGTGCGATGCGTATGGACACAACACATCTATCAATGCTCGTGAAAAATAGTCACCAAATAAACTCTTACCCGCTTTCTTCTCGCGCGGAACTCTTCGCCCTTCCGCCTGCAGTGAGTTTTTCTGGCGGGGTTTACCTGAAACTCCGATGTGCCGTCTCGTAATACATCTTACAGGCGGCTGGAAAACAATTTAATGAAAGTGGTATGAATAAAAATCAACACGAAAGTCACCATCCGCGCGTCCTTATGGTCGCCAATGACATGTTGTATAACTGGTCATATTTATGGTTTTCTTCTGACAAAAGCTCTTCAATCTGATTAATTCTCTTGTAAAATATCTTTGTTCTAATAATGGCGGATTTATGCTATGAAACTGGAAATGTGAGACTCCGGCAAGGATGTAGTTAGCGGACCAATCACAGCCTTGCGGCTTGCGTTTGCTTGTGTAGCTGTCGACGCAAGCCTAGAAAATTGGTCGACGCACACAAGCACGCAAGAGGGGGCGGAAAGGTACGCAAGGGGCTCCTGCGCCTGTGTGTCCTTGCGTTTCTCTAAAAACGCAGAAGCATGAAGTTGACTTTAAAGATCAAAACTACTAAGTTGGGTCGAGCAAAACCGACGTCTCATGAGAGCAACAATAACGACTCAGGTGATGAAATTAGTCTTCTTAGATATTAGTCTAACTCCCGTAAATAAGCCACACTGTTCTACATGCTGCATCACTTAAACCGTCGGGAGGGAGAACGAGTCGCTATAACAATGAAACTTGGATGATGTAAAGAGAAGGATCCAATGTTTTAGAGCTTGACACATACTCAAGAGATGAAGTCAGGACATCTTTTCCAACGTGGATGGTGTTTAGCTATACCTATAACTATACCAATATGTACTCTCGTACTCCTTTAATCGATTCATAATGAATCCTATTCTTTGCTCTGCGGTCTTTTGTTGAGAAAGGATGAATGTGTGGATCGTCACAGCACAGCCAGCAGGGAGCAGCTCTGGTGCATGATGGGAGCGTCTAGAGCAAATATATTTCACACAATTATGTTTTAAAGAAATTCAGACAGGAGGCATATGACTACCCTGGCTCAAAAAGCACACAGAGAAAATTGAATATATCAAATTGTTTTCAACATGAAATATTGACAAGAGGCAGTGCATCGGTGCTCCACCCGCACAGCTCCTAACTCTATGAACGAGTTAAACAACGACGCCCTGGCTGGGCCGTGATTTACTTACTGATTCATTTTCCATGTGGTGTATGGCCACTTCATGGTACACTGGCAAGTCAGCAGCTCATGATATCGTGTTTTTATTTGAGCTTTTTGTCTCTTGTGAAATTGATTTCAGGGTCATGGTTAAAGAAGCAATGCGCATTAGTATTGCACACATGCTGTGTCTTTGTTGTGGAAAGGCTTAGGGCCGCGGCCCCCAAGCTTTTTTGCCTCATGGACCGGTTGGTCTCATGTTAGAAAATATTTTGCGTGCCGCTCTTTAATATACGGCGGATAAACACGGCGAAAAAAATGGTCAATGGGTGAAAAAAAATAAGAGGCCCAGTTTGGTACTAAGCAGTCTGCAAACCAGTGTTTGGGGACCACTGACTATCGGAGGGTAATTGTGCTGGAAGAAAGAAGGATCACCAACGTTTACAATTGACCTAAAAGAGAACAGATGCAAAAAGAGATGTAATGATAATCCATCTAATAGGCACAAATGTTGACTTCATAAGCTGCGTTTCCACCGCAATTACCAGGAACTATTTGACCCAGGAACTTTTTTCATAGGAACTCATAGGAACTTTAAAGCGCAACTTTAAAAAAAGGTTGCGCTGCGCTGCCATCAGCAGCTGCTGTTTTAGAGGGGCGAAGAAGAATTGTTCACCTGGCGCCTCCTTAAAAAGGAGCTAGTCTAGCTAGCTAACCGCCGACATGATACGCTAACGTTAGGCAAAGTTAACGATGATATGTGATGATGCGCTAACGTAACGTTAGCACATCATTAACGTTAGCTAACGTAGGCGCATCATGTCGGCGTGAGCTCAACCAATCAGCATGTGCAGCGCACAAGTCACACCCCCGAAAGTTCCCGAACTCTGAAAAAGTACTACCTCGCCAGCAGGAACTTTTCGAGGGGGAAATATTTACCCGGAACTTCATTTAGACCCTGGTTCCTGCGGTGTAAACATATGGAGTACCAACCCAAAGTTCCTGCGGTGGAAACGCGGCTATAGCAGCACTAGCGGAAAGCCAGTGTCACTGATACACTTCCAGGCGATGTATAAGATGTCCAACAGTCAGTGGGGACCATGAATACCGGAACTAAATCCAACTCAATTCATTTTGTTCAGTCCAAAATCACAAATTAATGTATCAATAAGTAAATACATTAATGTATTAATATAAGTTGAGATCTCAACAGAACACAGGATTGGTCACAGCAGTGTGATCACTCCTGCTCTACTATCTTTGTCTTTTTAAGTTTGCTCCTCGGCAGAACCTGTTAGCATTTAGCCACATGGTATTTACAAACCACTTCAAATCAAGTGCTATTGTTAGCAAACGATTTAGAGATCCACGTTAAGAAGGACAATCTTTAGTTTCTGCTGGATGAAGTGACGGAGGACTTAATGAAGCTTAATGAAGACATGGATGTGGAAGTTGACCAAACTGTAATCGATCCTCCTCGAACCAGAGGACCGACACATGGACGTCCATCGTATATTTTATTCTCCTTTGGGCGCAACATGGCGCAGCTGCCCGGAGGATACTGCAGTATGGAATATGGTAAGAACGTTAAATGAGTTTTTCTGATTTCATGTATTATCTTTTAAAAGTGGCTGTATATCGCTATGCAAATGTACGGAATATTTACTGAGGGTAACTTTGATTAACTTTTTACACGGTTGCCGTGGCATAAACTCTTCACTATATTGGATCATTTGCAACCCCATTACTGGATAAAAGTTGAAGGGTCCGATTTGACAGATTTAATTAAGCACAATTGCATCCATCTGACCCTTATGATGCATTCATAAACCCAACAAGTGAAATATTTTTAACTTAAAATACAAATGTCATGTAAAAGGGATATGAGAGATGTCTCTAAGCAGCAGGTTCAAGTTAAAGCTCTAGTTATATTTCATTTATTTCTACAGCACAAAGATGGGTTCAGTTTAACACATGAACACAGTCTCTTAAAATCTCAATTTTAAACTGCATTTTACCACAAATCCAAAATCGACTTGTGATCAACGTGTAAAGGAGGACTTAATGAAGTCCTCCGTCTGTTTGTACTGTGTTACAGGCCTTTCTGTACTGTGAGTCAAGTCACATTGCTTTTGGTGTCTCTTCTGACTTTTATCTTATTGTTTTTGATGACCAGAGTCCACAACTTATGAACTCCTATAAACTCCTCCTAGAGGACAACGATTTGGATGAAACTTGGACTCAGGTTCTGCAGCAACATGCCAACACTGGATAATAAATGGTGGTGGGACATTTGTATGCACCACGCACACACATATACAAGGTAAGTGACAGTTGTCGAAATTCCAACAGTGCTAACCCCCATCAGGATAGAACGGGTCTGGAGAGATGTTTACGCCGTACTTGATCTCTACTCCATCTTTACCTTCAGGGAGAAGGCCTTTATCAATCCAGCGAAATTCATCTCTATACTCTGTACTTGTACTTTTGTTCCCCACAAACGGAAACACCCAGACAGGTCCAGGATGGCAGGGCCTGTGCACCGAGGGAAACCAGTGCCACTGTGCACCGAGGGAAACCAGTGCCACTGTGCACCGAGGGAAACCAGTGCCACTGTGCACCGAGGGAAACCAGTGCCACTGTGCACCGAGGGAAACCAGTGCCACTGTGCACCGAGGGAAACCAGTGCCACTGTGCACCGAGGGAAACCAGTGCCACTGTGCACCGAGGGAAACCAGTGCCACTGTGCACCGAGGGAAACCAGTGCCACTGTGCACCGAGGGAAACCAGTGCCACTGCGCACCGAGGGAAACCAGTGCCACTGCGCACCGAGGGAAACCAGTGCCACTGCGCACCGAGGGAAACCAGTGCCACTGCGCACCGAGGGAAACCAGTGCCACTGCGCACCGAGGGAAACCAGTGCCACTGCGCACCGAGGGAAACCAGTGCCACTGCGCACCGAGGGAAACCAGTGCCACTGCGCACCGAGGGAAACCAGTGCCACTGCAACCTCGGAGACCCAATGCAGGTGTGAATGAATTCAGTCATTTTATTTTTAATATGACCATATTTTCCTACATGGGACAATGTCAACATGAACCTCACCGTATGTAACATTACACTACGTTTTGAATAATGTGGGGAAGATCCATTCCAAAGTGCATGTATCAGAAGCATAATCCAAACTGCCTGGGGTCTGTTTGGTGACAAAGTCTAATAACAAGTGGCAGACTGAGGATCGCAACCTGGGACTAGAAATATGTACCAATCGATTTCCTCCTGGGGACTGGAGAAGTGTATTGAAGGCTGAGCTGAGGTTAACACAACGTGCTCGAACTGGAGTCGGTGCAGACATCCTCCAGACTGGCTCAGATGGGATTGTGTTGTGATAGAGAACTTGATCCGGGCGGGGGTGAAGGGCACAGCATGGTAGACTGTAGACTGGACACGTGAAGGAACGATGCTGGGACAGTGATATGTGATGACTGACAGCAGCTGGGAGGTACATGAAACACAGATGTTACCACGTCCAGCAGCTCCACCAATATTCACCCACACATCCTCTGAGGACACCAACAGTGGCTGGTCCTCTCACAGCTCTTAAAACAAAGTAATCACACTTCCACTCCTAAGTAGGAAGAGTGAGAACGAAACATGAATCAATGCGCGGGCATTTGCTCAAGAACTCATAAGCGTGTGCAGGCCTCAATGTTAATCTAATCTTTCTGTGAAAATATCAATCTACTGGCGAAAAGAACTCTTACCAAGGACAGATGTTTAACATTTTTGTAGTACCTTTGTTTAGGAGCTAAATGTTGTACTTTTTATTCTTCTACAGTTTTCTGATGGCCTAATTTTGTGATTACACAACATAATGACCTGGTTAAGCCAAATCTGTCCCTGATGGTGAGAAGATAGAGGAGAGTGCCAGTTTTACCTCATTGAAGGTGTGAAGGTGTGGTGGTTGAAAGGGAAAAGGTCTTTATTTTACTATGCCATTTTTTTTTTTTTAGTAATTTAATTTTTTTTTTTTTAGTTTTTAATAATGTTATAACATGCATCAAAATATAACATACAACAAATTTTAGCACCCTATTTTAAATGTTTTCAAGATCTGAATTCCGGATGAAGTAAAAGTGGCCCTTCTAGGAACTGAATAGCAGCTAACATGCTCTTACTTTGAAGGTTTATGCCTTAAAGTCCCTTTTAAAAGGAAAGACCCCCACCCACACAAACACCAACACACACACACACACAGACTGCCCCTGAGTGCCCTCCTGCCCCCTGTAGAGGGCAGAACTCAGCCAAAACACCTCAGGCTTCATGTCTGTATCAGAGGAGAGGCGGGGGGGTAGGGGGGGCAGAGGCTGTGGCATTTCCAGAGTGCATCAACAGATTCCCCTCACATCCCCTCCCTCCCCAGCCCTCGTAGAATTGGACTTATGGCTGGGTTGCCAGCATAAATAAGTCCCTTTGATAGTTAGTGGAAGAAGTTATGACCCCCCTGGGTACGGCGAGGGACGGTGGCAGAGCGGCGTCTGGCGGGGGCCCGCCCGGCGCCCCGTAGCTCTGATCCTCGCGCCGATTCAGGGCACGCTCTCTTCATTACAGGCGGCCACTGGGGACTTGTTTTTTCTGCAAGATTAATGAGTGCCGCGGAAATTCTCCAGCGCAACTCGATAATTAAGTCTTTGTTTATCAAAAAACAAGTTATATTAGGGGCAGGAAATTCGCAGTAATTATTCATAATCCTAACAATTCAAGTGTAGCTACCTCATTTGCCTGTGTAATTCTGCTTTTTAATTTCTTGCATATATTTGCATGTTAATTCTGCCCATCGGCTGATGCTGGGGCTGTGACATTTTTTTCCTTCTTTCCTCCCCCCTCTTCGGGGTGTGATGTTTTTCGTGGGGGTGAGGCTTAGTTGGGTGGCATTTCGGTTTGGGTGTAATGATAAATTATGAATTTTTCTAATTTGATGCATAATGAAGTAACCCCTTCCCATCCGCTTCCTCTCTGTCTTGCTGATCCTCCCTCTGCGCCCCCCCCCCCCCCCACACACACCTCACATCGCCACCACCACCTTCAGCCATGTGGTCATTAGGGACAGAGAAGCCACATCGCATTGGTGTCAAAGGCTGTCTGGTGGGCGAGGGAGAGGAGATCAGCAGCCATGGGCCAACATGGCATCGTGTCCAAGCCCTCTGTGCCCTCACATCCTCCTCCCTCCTCACCCGTTTACTCTTCTCTTTCCTCGTTTCTCCTCACCTCACCCCTCCTCTTCTCCTCTTCCCTTTTCCCTTTCGTCATCCACTTCATGGCTTCTTTTCTTCTTATCCCATTGCTCCCCTTCTCCTTTCTTTAAACTATTAATTAATTTCTTTCATTTATGTTATCCTCTGTCATCTTTCCTCCACTCCCCTTTTCTCCTCTCATCCATCTCTATTCATTTGATCTTTCCTAACGAACACTTTTTTCCTACTTGTTACTCCCTATTCCTCCTGTATTCTCCTTCTCTTAATTTCATGTCCTGTCCTTTTTACCAAAATCTTTTTCCCGCCTCTCCCTCTTCATAATTGTGTCTCTTCTCCTTCCGCCTCTCTTGACCCTTGTTTCCTCTCCTCTTCACATCCTCCTCCCTCGCCGCACCTCTCTCCCCTTCATTTATGCTGCCATCCTCTTTACTCCTCTATAGATTCATATTCTGCTCCTTGTCTCTTCATCACCCTTCCTCTCCTGGTTCCTCTTCTCGTCTCCTTTTCCGCTCATCCTTCTGCATCTTTTTTCTTTTCCTCTCCTTCCTTGCTCCTCTCATTTCTCTCCTCTCCCGTATCTCCCTCTTCCTACCGATTGCCTGCCTCAGAGTCTTAATTCCCTGTGTGTGCCCAGAGGTTGTGTGTATCTTTCGTGTGTGTGTGTCTGTTTATTTGTAGGTCTGAGGACGAGCACAAATCCCTTCGTCCTTGATGAAAACATCTTTGTGGTAGGCTGACATATGTTTAAGTGGTGAGAGTGCAGTGTTTGTTAAGTGCTAAGCGTTACACAACGCTGACTGCCGCTGTCATAAGGAAATGAATATTGATGATCTCGGCCCCCATGATGCACACTGGGTGACATGCTTGGAAATACAGCCTTGCAGCCATTTAGACTGCATGCACTCTCACACTCACAAACACACAAGCTGCTGCCAATATTACAAATGGAGTAACCTCTGACCTGCTCTGGTGATAAATACACTGTCAATTAATGTAATGCCACAAGTTTCCACTTGGTTGAAAGGTCCAAGGTAAATCTGCTGAACGGTTCCAATTTTGTTGAGTTTGATTTTAAGACAAAGACTTAAGTGTTGAGATGGCACAAGAAACCGGATGTAGCATGTATGTAACACTAAGCTTCACAACGTAATGAATCCTGAAACTGGATGTAAAAGACCATACGACAGCGCGTGGCAGCATTCCTACATAACGAAACGTATTTTAACCCACAATGGCGCCTGTATGGTAAAGATGACGCTTGATGACTTGACATGTCTCTTTAAGCGCTCATTCTTCCATAAAGCGTTCGCCCTTCAGCTTCTACTCCATTAGCGGCTGATGGCCATTCCAACTGAGATCAATAATAAACAGATGAATTGATTCTTCAAATATATCACTCAATCATATCTTTGCAGTTAAATGTTACATTCAAAACATTTTGCTCTTCCCTGCTTGTCAGTTGCCACGTTATTACAAGCACTGTCCTCATCACATGGAGCGCTCAAGGTTCTTCACCACTACCCACTCCTGATCTACCCGATCAAACCCGTGATATTAAGCAGAGAAACTTCCCAGCTGATGCTGTTGTTGCTTCCTCTGAGGGGATTCAACTAAATCTAATAGGCTATGGGCTACTATGCAAGAAGTCATGCGCCTTGTTCCCTTCCATAATATTCAGGTAATCACAAGAGCTGAGCGGTCAGTAGAGGTTCAGCAGGGCTCACCAAACTTTTTAAGCCCAAGAAAGATCTCCCACTGAAAAACCCTGTACAGACTGTAAAAGGAGATCAATCACTTTGGTACAGCTTTCAAATTAATGTAACCAAGAACACACTAAATGGCTTAAAAATAGGAAAACATTTGTATACCACAATATGAAGAAAAAACACATTTGCAATCTGCAGGCTGGATGAACTACAAATATTAAGTGTTGTTAATGACAACCGTCACTGCAACTAATGTAAGTGCAGTTCAGCTCTGTGTCCCTCCACAAGGCCATCAGAAGTCATGTGACTCCAGACGCTGTCTGTGATGTCTTGTGGTTTGGCTCATAAGCACAGACAGGCGGTCTGAGGTGGTCTGTGAGGTTTCTGGCTCTTTACTCCTGTTTTTCTCTCTGTGGACGGGTCCCCATAAGTCCCTGTCCATTGACCTGGCTTGCATCTCTATGTCCACTCCACCTGGATAATCATCTTTTATTAACGATTATTACGCCTCACACTCAGGATTCTACGAGGCATCACAGCACTACACGAGCACTGCAAATGTACGTGAGTAAATGAATAGGACACGGTGGAATAAAATCACTTCTACATTCTGCAGCAGTATCTGCATCTGCAGTTGGGTCTCGAGTTTACTCGACCGGTGCTTGCTTAGCGCTCTCAGTATGAAGTTGCTTTTGCTGTGCCTATGGAGTCTGTTGATTGTACACGCGTCCCCTTACAGAGGACAATGGACAGATAGGGATGTGCCTGTAAGGAGCCGGCAGAGCGTTTCTCTTAGCGAAGAACATGTTTGTGAACACAGCCGAGAAACCATTTCCAGGTGTTCCTGAATCCTAATGTGTTTGACGTTTTTCTCCATTTAGACCAGGGGTGGTCACACTTTTACAGCTGGCGGAAGGATCGCTAACTGGCATTAGCATTGGTTTCCGTTAGCTCCCGCAGTCGCCCTACTGGGAACCCCTAGTCAATATCTATGGTAAAAGTTTGGGTTCATTTGAAAAAAAAAAGACCTACACCTATGAATGAGATGTAGCGATCACTGATATACAAGTGAAATAAATAGTTTGGTACAAATGGCACGTTTGGCACTAAATGATCACAAAAACAGAATTCTGGAGATCGCTCCTAAACTGTCTGTACTAAGATAATATCTAAAAAGGTCCTTTGCAGAGATTGTAAACATATTGCGCTATGAACTGGTGGAAGTTTGGAGTCTTAATAATTCCAATGTCCTGGCACAGGACAAAGGGAGACTCAGACAATATATACACACACAGGGAAAGGGCACAGGTGGAAACAATCGGGGGCAGGGCAGACGATCATACCGACACAGGAGGAAGGGGAAAGTTGCCTGAAACAAGAGGAAGGTTCATTTTCAAAATAAAACAGGAACTCGCAAGAGACAACTTGAGACAACCTGACTAACACCTTTTTCTTGACATGACATCCAAAGTGATATTTATCCTGAAATTGCTCTTTATTCAAGGAAAACCTGAAACTGTTTTTATGCAGTGTGCCCTCTTCATGTACACTGATATTTACACACCTGGATAAAACCTAACAAGGGTTCCCTTTATTATGATACCAATATTATTCAAATGGACCTTATTGTTGGAGAGATATCACATTTTTTATTGTAGGTATGCCATTTCTGAGCTGTGGCCTAAAGATTTGCTTTGTCTCAGGCCCAAACCTTGAGAGGCAAAAGAGTTGTTGAGATGCGGCTCGACACCGGTGTAAAATCATTAAACAGGACATTTACTGAATAAGGCAAAGCAGGCCAATGTTGCACCTTCTTTTTATATAAAACCGTTTCCCCTATTTGATCGGTTTTCTTATGATTATACTTTTACTAGTCCTCTCTGAAGATAATGGTTTCCATTCAAAGCACAGACTTGCTCTCTGCTGAGTGCCTGACGTCCTATCTTTCCTGCTCTGTGGTATCAAAGCCCACGTACCGTAAATGTCATGCATTAAACTGAAGCATATTGGTAGATCAGATGCGCTGTGGTAAAACCTTTTTGCTGTATACAGGTAGACACACATTTTCACCCCTATTAAGAAAACCTGTGTAGATGCAAGCAATCTCTGCAACCCCTGACCTCTGCGAATACCGGCCTTGTTCTTAGATTACATGGCATTGCTTGTGCATGTTCTCCATCTATTTGCAGGGTGACAAAGTTCAGCTATTGCAAACAATTTATGCATAACGCTGTCCATCGCAGCCAGCTTGACTAATGTGCAAACCTCTGAATAATCATAGAGGAGGGAGTGGAGAAAGGAGAGGCACAGATAGAAACACAGTAAAGGAGGGGAGAGTGGCGGCGAGTCATCGGGCACATTGGTGACTGGTAATGTGTGACCGGATGGCGGGGACGCGACCCCAGTAATTGTGAGGTGTCAAAGCATCCTGCTGCCACCACAGAGGGCTGGCTCCAAATCTGGATGACACTGGGTGACACTGGGAGCGAGCGGGGCTTCAGGTCAAACCAAATGACACCTCATAGTCAAAGGAGGTGACATCTGAATTAAACACTAGACCAGCTGTGCGAGATGTACTGCAGACAGCCAGCACCCTCATTTACCCCGATGCATCTCTGTGAATCTTTTACGTGGGCGGTGGACTGGACTTGTTTGTCTCTTTTCTAGTCTTCTGACCACTCAAAGCGCTTCAACATTACGTGTCATTATTCACCCATTCACACCCATTCATTCACTGATGACAGGAGCAGCCATACACAGTGACACCTGCCCATCAGTAACTAACATCCACACACCGTAGTTACGACCCTATTTGGGGTGAAGTGTTATAGCGGAGGACGGATCGACAGGCATTTGAGCCCCATAGACCTCGTGCCAAATCGAACAGCACCCTCTCCTAAAGGAGGAGTATTTAAGATTGGGAGCATTTCTGTTCTCAACATAGCGATGATTGAGTTAGAACTTTAAATTTCCTGTGCTAACAAAAAAGTGGCACCAGACAACAACTGGAGTCAGTTTCCCAGAAAATATCGATCACAAAATGAGAAGGTCCAGTCATACAAGCAAGGAGCGTTTATTTGATTCACGACTAAATGTTTTCCAGTTTGAATAATTAAAACCGCTGGGTAATAATTTTGTGATCATTGCAAGCAAAAATACCTTATAATTTGAAAGACCATCATATTTTTGCCATCAAAGCGCTGTGACTCCCAGAATGCTAATGGGCAGATGACCCTCAGCATTGTCTAAGTGAGTTTGTAGGGTTGAATGTCGGCATGTAGCAGGAACACCATTTCATTCATACCCTCCATTACATTTCTGGACATATCTCTTTGCTGCCTGGTCACACGGACCAGCTTGAGAGTCCAGCTTGCAACCATCTACATATTCAGCACAAAACACAGGGTTTGCAGCTGCTTTGAAAACATTGTGAGTGTTTCGGCCTGTCGTCAAGCTGCCGCTTTGACAGCAAACTTTCCCTCTGTGCTCCGCCCGGACAAACTGCACCTCCAGCAGCCCTGCCTGGCTGACACCGGCAGGATGAAAGGCTGTCGGGTGGAGAGTGAGAGCGAGAGTGAGAGCTACACAGAGGTAGAGGTAGAGGTGGTGGAGGGGGTCCGATGGGGGCGGGGGGGGGTTGAAGTTGAAGCCTGTTCCTTTGTGGCGCCCTGCCTTCTGATCATTTACATCAAGTTGACATTCGAAGAGTTTACTCTGGGGTCTGTAATTGTATTCTTTCGCCAGTTCTGCATTGCCAACCGTGAAAATGGAATCTTATCAACCCTGACCAATTTTTAATGTACAAAATGAATTGGCAGGCGTTCAAAAAAAGGGGGAGCTACAATTCAAATCAGGTGAATGATACAGAGCAGTTCTTTTTCAGTGAATGATTGAGCTGCCCCCCCCCCCCCTCGGCCCCCACCACCCCTCCCCTTGCATTCAACTATCAAATTACACCGGATTTATTTTTCCTTCAAAGCAAGGGCGAGCATGGGAGGGGGCAGCTCGAGGTAAAAACACACGTGTGTATGGGCTTCTGTGTGTGTATTCCTGCAGGCTCCTACGTATGTTTGTGGATAGTCAGTCGATACAATATTTTATATATGGGCATGAGTAAGGTGGGGGGGTAAATCGCCCACATACTCATAGGCACCTCTAAGGTGAGCGAGCCAATAGGGATGCTAACCTACAGCAGAAAAGTGAAGCCACCAGGAGAAGTTACGGAAGTCATCCACAGCTGTGCAGATGTGTTGTTTTTCCTTTTGAATGTGACTTCGGAAATGAGAGGAAATGAGCGTCCATAGAACACTATGACAGCGAAACCGTACTTAATGATGCAATGTCTTTAGGGTTTCAATTGAAAATGTCAAATATAGGTAATATAATCCTTCCTTAGTCCTTCCAGTTCTTTGAATCTAGATCTCATCCGGTCTTTTTGCAGTTTGTTTTCAAACTAAGGTTGTTGAGTGTGTTGAGTGATCACAGCAGAAATGACAGCTGGAGGAAGAGGGATGAGAGAAGACAAAGTGCCTTTGCCTGGACTTGAACCAGCAACGTTATTATCCGTAGAGTCACTGTTTGGGAGGTTTTGTCAAACTCTTCGTTCATCGTCTTTTGGGTTAGTGGTCGGCCACCTCTAACATGCGCCACAGTATTTTCCCCATCTTGAACTCCAAACTGGACAAGGGATGAATCAAAAAATAAAATGTTAGAAAAAATCCAAAGCCATACACATGTTAAAATCACAGCAGTAATAAAGATTAAGTAGAAGTTAATGGCATCTTCAGTCATGCTCGTGGAGGTAATCTCTCTTTTTTAAATCAAAATTAGATTGGGAGGGGAGGAACAAACAGGGGGTGAGACTTTGGCGTAATATTTTAATCAAATTGTCATGAGTGAGTGGATACAATTAGGGAGGCTGTCAGTCACTAAGGCAGAGACCCTGTTGTTGTTCAGCTGGCGAGGAGGCGGGGGGGGGGGCAGTGGGGAGTGGGGGGATGAGCCTTGGGAGGGAATAGTAAGGCATCTTGTGCTGGCTAATCTGAAAATGCCACCAGGCACCTTACTAGAGGATGTTTCCTTGGGTCGGTCTGTGCAAACACAATGATGATCTGATCACTTGGAGATTTTAATGTTTAAAGGGGTCTCAAACTCATTTCAGGTCTGGGCCAGATACCGCCCACTTCATAGGGGGGGGTGGCGCTGACGATCCGACAGGCCAGCGTTACAGCCAACGGGGGTGGCGCTGTCGGTACGCCAAAGTAGTCGTCCACATTGGACGACCAGCCGGACGCGGCGGCGGGCCGGATTTGGCCTGCGGGTTGTGAGTTTGAGACCCCTGGTTTAGAAGATTTTGCCTCGGTCAAGTCAAAATGAAGAATGTGATAGGCATGGCCAGATTTTGCATAAATCAAAAAAACATAAAGATAAAGAAGAAAAATATTAAGGAATTGATGGTAAACAAAACTAATAGAGCTGCTTCGGACAGGAAGCAGCACATGAAGCTGGGGAAACACGTCTCAGGCTCTTGGACCATCAGCACCGGTTCCCCCCAAGGCTGCGTTCTTTCCCCTCTGCTCTTCTCCCTGTAACAGCTGCACCTCCAGCCACCAGTTCGTCAAGCTCCTGAAGTTTGCGGATGACACCACCCTCATTGGACTGATCTCTGGTGGGGACGAGTCCGCCTTCAGGTGGGAGTCTGACCATTTGGTGACGTGGTGCAGCCAGAACAACCTGGAGCTCAACGCTCTGAAGACAGTGGAGATGGTTGTGGATTTCTTCTTACAAGAACGCAGTCTCACCTTCCCCCATCACCGCTGTGGGATCCTTCCGTTTCCTGGGCTCCATCATCACCCAGGACTTCAAGTGGGAGCTGAACATCAGCTCCATCACCAAGAAGGCTCAGCAGAGGATGTTCTTCCTGAGGCAGCTGAAGAAAGTCAACCTGCCAAAGACGATGATGGTGCACTTCTACATCAAATTACAGCACAGAAGATAATTCACACCTATATGACAACGGGTCATCGGAGCAAAAAGACCCATCGATGCCGTCGTGGGTCCCAATACACATCAGACGAGACACTATAGAACAACAGTTCTTTAGAGAGAGAGCAGAATTTCTCCTTTTTGCACCTTTAACTAAGTCGCTTACCGGCTTGCTCAGAGAGATTCTCTATTTCGCAAAATAATTCACTGTCTGTTTTATTTTTTACTTTGTAATAGTATCCCTCCTTATTTTGATTAAGTTATTAAATACATTTTGATTTTAACCACTAGGCCGACGTCTCTTTTGCTCCTCTGTCTCGGCCGGGGAGAGGACCAAGGCTTCTCCTCCTCGTGGAGTCTCACTCTCAACATGACCCATAGAATCATATTTTATTCCTTGCTCTATGTTGTCTTGTTGTCCATTGTCGTCTGTTGTCATGCACCAAGTGTCTAATTCCTTGTATGTCTGACATATTATGGCAATAAATGTTTCCTGATTCCTGAAATGTTATGGAATGATGCAACACAAATCCGCATGAAGAGAACCAAGAAAAATGTTCACATAGTGAAAAGAAGTGAAGCAAATTACCAATTCACAATGTTCCTCCTTCTCCACCCTGACGTCTCTCCTTGCCTCCTCTCCCTCCCATGTCTGCTTTTGCTTGAGCACTCTAAAGCCTAAACAAGTGTGAAAACGGTTGCTTATTAGCCAGTTTGGGCCAGGGCAGACGTGTGCACGAACACCATCACTGTTATCTGGGCGCACAATTTGCTCATGGTGAGATAATCAATTTGTGACATACCTTCAAAGGACCAGGGTTGGTTTCCTTTAATTGGGCCATTACTGGAGCAAGAGGCATTGACTAACGAGGAAGGGCTGTGTTATTATGAGCTAGACGGTGCATTATTTCTCCCTCCACTGGCTTCATTGGCTGGTTTTTCACCCCTCAGTTAAAGAGCACAACAAATCCATTTTCCGATGAGAAAGATCTGCATCAAAGTGGTATTTCTTAAAAGATAAAATCATCACAATTGCTGATGCCAGAGAAGTCTCCACACACCAGGTAAAGGCATCATCATGCAACCATGTAGAAGAAGGTTCAAACGCTGATGCTTTATTCGTAGAAAGCGTTACGTGTTTTCACGAATAGAACCCATCCGCCCCAACGAAGAACCCCCTCCAATCTATGTCGGATATACAGTAATTAGGATTTATCTAATGAATTTGTCGGAGCCAATTCATCACTCCGTAAGAGACGTTAAAGAGTAAATAGACATGTAGGCACGCACACCGAGGACAGGTACCTCGTCCAACATTTGGTACAACTAATTAAACAATGGATGCTGGGTGGAGTGATTGATGCCAGGCGTGATGGTGCACGCGGTGGAAAAGAAGGAGAACTCAAGCAAAACCAAAGGCAAAGCGCCGTGTGAAAATACGGGAGGCGCCTGAGCCGGCCAGACTCTTCACTGTGCGACACTCTTTTCCGATTCATTTAGCTGCCACGGAAATTGTGAAATACGCCGGAATTGTGTCTCATTTGCTGCGTCGTCTCGGCTTTGACAGTATTTTGACTTCATTAGTGGACAACTACGAGGAAAGGATTAAGCAAACATTCTCATCATGACCACAGAAGTCATCGGAGCAAAACGTTGTGGCTGTTGAAGAAAATGGCTTTCCTGTCTGCCTGTCCAGGAAGGAAGTTCTTCAGTGACTCAAGACTCAAGATTTAACAATTTGTACATTCTAAAGCTGAACCAGGTTGATGACAAACATCAAGATGGCATCATATGGCATCATGAGCAATTTTGTATTTTTAGAGACAGTCATCACAAAAGAACATTTTGTAAAATGTGTATACCGCCCACGGTAACATATATTCAAATATCTTTAATTGTACATTTCAGTCGATCATGTGATATCGCCATAATCCCCAAAAGGTCTCCTTTCCTTTCCCGCCACCCCCCCACCATGTCCATCCATCATATGCTGACCTGTTCTGGAATGTCTACGTGTGTTTCCCTTCTGATCGATGAGCCACGGTGTAAATGCACAGGACATACCATTTACTTTTACTGCGCTGTCTCAGGTGTTTACTGCTCTTTTCTCTGTTGCAGTTTATCACCAGTTATGATGATTTACACATGGGACTATAGCTGCTTTGTGTGGACGCATGGAGGACTGTTGTGTCGGCCGCAATGCCAGATCATCCTCAGTGCTTTTCAAAACAACAACACAAATTGGTTATTTTATGAACTTTTCCTATTCAAAGGTATCCAACGGTATTGCGGAAGGAAAACAGTTTTACAGATCATTGAAACATTTAGTGTTGCACAGCGTTATCATCAGAGTAAATGTCTCTTGATGAATGCGTTGTGCCTGAGGCCTGAGCTGACGGAGAGCCCTGTTCATGCCGATGTGCTTTCTAGTCGTTTGTCTACATCAGGAGCCCATGCATCAGGCTGGGATTGAGCTCCAGCCAAGCTCTACCACTTAATCAGCAGGTTAATGCCAGCCTCCGAGGGGAATGGAGGGAGGACAGGTTCCAGCCATATTGGATCAGCCCATTTACAAAGTGTGCATAGGAAATGACCTGGAGCCCGCGTGCCGCCCCTCCGTACCCTGTAAAGGTTGGCAGGGCATGATGGGGGAAAAGGGGAAGGATGACGAGAGACACCGGGAGAGATGCTATTATGCTTCTCTCACTCTTCCCTTCCTTACTCTTAATCCCTCTGTAGCCCCTATGACATTTCCTCTCGCTCCGTATCCTGCTGCCTTTCCTCGTCCTTCCCGCCTCCAGTCTGTAGCTATCTGTCTTGTCATTCTCCTTCACTCCCTCCACATCCACTCTCTCTCACCTTCTGTCCCTCTCCCTCTCGCTTGTCCTCTCCCTTATCCTTTCCCTGGCGACTCTATTCTGGGGGAACAGGGCACCCGGAGCTCCTGTGAAATATAACTGCCGCTATGTGGGGGTGTGTGTCTATGCTCGTGCACACACGCCCGCTTGCCTGCTCGTGCTCTGGCAATATGCTCTCACTCAATCAGATTTGCATAAGTAACCTCTCAGCAGGCCTGCTCTACTGGCCAGGTGCGTTGCTCTATTTGCATATAGAACTGTGAGGCTCCCCAGAGTCACTTTAGACTCCAGTGACTGCTGAGTGAGCCCACAAGAAATCTGAATTAAAACCCCTCCTCCCTCACTGCCCATCTGCATGCCTGCTTTAGCTCCCTCTATCTCCTCCCTCCTCCTTCCGTATCAGCATATCTACCTGGATGGCTACCTCCATCTCTACTAGTGCATACTTTTGGAGTTACCCAAAAGCCCTCTGCCTCCAGCACACTAACCTATCTGCACAGTTGCTCTATATTTAAACATGTCCTCTACCTACTAAGCTGGCTTGCTGTCCCCACCCTTCGCTACGTGGGTCCAAATGCCAGCTTGGCTTATTCATAAACAACCTTCTTTTTTCTGCTCGGTGGTTTATGTTTGACTCTTTGAAAAAGCGGTTAGATGAGCTAATCTTAAGTCAATGAGCGCTAAGTGGCATTCAGAAGGCTGCTCAAGCTTTTCAATGGAGTTTACTCACATGGCCGGACCTTTAGTCAACGACAGCGTTCTGAACCGTGTATGTGTTGCCTAACTCCTAGCATGAAGATAAATTACTATAATTCTCCTCCTTGGGTGTTATTGAAGGCAAACATCCGTAAATTCCGGGTTGGTCCCTCCCGCCCGTGCCTGCCTTTCCTACGTTGTCATTCCCTTCCCTCCTATCCAACACGTTAACCTTCTAACTTTAATCAGCTGGCTGCTTATTTTCTGGGATGTGTTAAACAGACAGCGTGATGGAGCACCTGTACTTTGTTTAGATACAACACATCCAACACATGACTCTTGCCCTACTTAACCACACTGGGATTGCAGCAGTCGGGCCATTTTGTTACCATTAACGTGGCTTCCCTCCGAAATCCTTCAGGAACCTGCAATCAGAAACACAAACTGCCACAAACTAACTGTCTTGAATGCTGTCAATCACTCATCAAAACGGCCGGTAAGACGATGATACTGTTGGCAGGGTTTTTCTATCAAGGTTATGGCTTGATGAAACGCTTTCATTCAACCGAGGATGAGCTTAAATGTAAGAAGGTCTGTTTTCAGTAATTACCGATATTATAAAATCTCTTATAACATGGAGACAAAAAGTTTGCATTCCAGCATGAATTTTTCATCTGTTCTTCCATGTAAATGAAGAAGATATTGAAATTGATGTCCTGCACTTTTCACATGCCATGACAGCACCGCATGAATTCTCACAGGATCGCAGCAGTCTACCATTTCCTGGGGATAAAACGGGTAAAAGAGATGGTTTGAATACATGGGGAAGCCAGAGTTAGCTCCAGACCAGGCGAGTGTGCATAATTGCCCCGTCTCTGAGCTTGACCTGGACTTAAGGGAGTCCTTAACGAACGGCTATTTGGTGAAGAAACATTGGCTATACTCTGGGTCATTTGGACTTTGTTATATGTTAATGCATTCAGGAATTTATTCTAAGACCCATCGAGGGAAAAAAAGTCGACGCCACGAGGGAATGCCGATGGCTGAGCAATATCCTTTTTCCATGAACAAAGGAAATTGTTCAGTGACCCTTTGAGGTGCATCACATTTGAATATGTGTGTTGTGCCTGTGTCTATCCTAATCAGAACAGATTGAGTCATGGCCAGAACACAACCAGGGTGGTTCAATAAAATGAAATGCATTCGCTCTGGTCTCCTTGATTGAAAAACACATTCAACCAACTAGTTTGCATCAGAAGGAATAAACAAAATGTGTGTGTTTTGGAAATGTTGCATAATTGAAACAGAAAGAGCCACATACAAAGAAAGGGACATCAAGGCTCTGGTTTGGAAATACTTTGTATGTTTTGGAGCCAACTTTGTCAAACCTGCTTCCTCTTGTCTTCTTCATTTGCATCTGTTGTTCATCCTCCAACAGTCTTCTTCTTTCAATCTCTTATAACCACAAAGCCTTTCGGGGAAGTTCAGCTTTTTCCTGGCGGCTATAGGTCAGCCAGCCTGCTGTATATCACAAGTACACTTGTGATATACAGAAGAGGCCAGGCAACAATATAATAACACAAATAAGGTGAAGGCGAGTAGAAGCACAAGGTCTTCATCTCTCATGTATAGAAATTGGAAACGTCTGACCAGTCGGCGGTTGCTTATCTCCGAGCGCAGATAGCATCACGAAACAGGCCTGTAATGGCCACATGCTCCACTTGCTAATCCCCTCCGTCCCCTCCCTGCTGCCGTCCGGTCGCAGATAGGAGGCCCCTGTTCACGGGGCTTAGGGGCTTGGAGAGCAGGGGAGCATTACGGATACAAAAGCAATGCATTTGGCTCCTCTAGTGCCCCAGCGCACCGGGTTAACATAATAGCTTCGCCTCCACGGCCCTTGCCTTGTTTTTGATTGATACTTTTCAATTATAGTCTCCCGTCCGAGCCGGCCCGGCCGCGGCCCCCCCTCCTCCCCATCCCGACATTCAAAATGCTATTTTTTCCCACTGTGTGATAACTTCAAACATTTAGGGGGTACAAGAGCACTGGTAACCCTGTTTAGCTGGCGCAGTAAATTGGTTCCATGTTCAACATAATAGCACTGACAGGCTTTTGCTAGGGAAATCAGTCCGGCAAAGGGACATGCCAACGATAAGACATCCAGCTTGGAAATTCTATTTCTCCGTATCAGAATTAAATCTGGACTTTATATTTCTTCCTGCCCGGCGCAGGCTCTCTGCTATTGGATCAGGGGTGACAACTAATACTTACCCCTGAGATCCTTTGCTTTCTCCATTTTCTGGGACTTTGGACTGTATTTTTCTTTTGCCTTGTTATTTTTCCTCTTCTTTTTTCCGTATTGCTTGTCAAAATCTCTGATGATTTGTCCGTCCTCGGGATGTAATGCCTCGCCACAAACTTTGCAGCGCTTCTACAATAGGACTTCTCCTGAGAGCTTTCTCCACACTGCATTCACTAAGCATCACACAGCCTGTGAGGGGGTTAAATGTGTGCCATGGGAATCAGCACCTTTAGGATGGAAACATGCCAGATCTAACACCATGTAGGACTTGACTATATCAGATAGACACAGTACCAGTCAGAGTTTGTGTTGTGTGGTTTTGAACCAATCGAATGAGGACGTGTGTCCAAACTATTGACTGGTACTGTGCACATGCCAGGAATCTCTGGGTGGCGCTGTGATCATTAGCAGAAGGAATGGCTGATCTGATATCCCTGTGGCCCGCACAGAATTCATCTATTTAGCTGAAGAGGTGGAAAGCCACCCATCGCTAGGTCAGATAACTTTGTGGATTTACCCATTTTAAAGTCATCCAGTCCCTCAATGGCACCAAACTGTGCGATATTCTAATGTCATTAATTACTATTTCCGACTGGATGGTCTCGGCTGTGTCTGGACCAGCTGTTTCATCAGGCGTGTGTGTGTGTGTGTGTGTGTGTGTGTGAAACGCCCACTCCCAGAGCACCTTGCAAGCATCCTTTCGTCATTAGGTGACATTCTGAAATTCGTTAACCAGTATATGAAAGTATCCTTTTTTATCGTATGTTTTATTGTGCTCATATTTTTTTTTTTACAGAAAAAAACATTCTGAAGATAATATTAAGAATACAAATTACTGGATTAATGTATGTACAAACTAGAAGTCCACTTTGAGTAAAAAAAGAATCCATATCCATAATAATCGGTATCCATGACTAGGGATGGTATCGTTTTTTTTTTTTCCGATACCGGTGCTAACCCGGTACTTTTAAAACGATACCGGTGCCTAAACGGTGCCTGAACCGGTACTTTTTTGAAAAAAAACAACAAGTGACATCATTGATGTAAGGCTTTTTTTTTTTTGCCAAGGCAAAAAAGGTAACATTTTACCAAACACATATGAAATGATATATTAACTGTTTGAAGAAGAAAAAAACTTTTTAAACTTTTTAACTTAAATTGTTTAGGGTGCGCTCCTTGACCACCGCGGCCGTGCTCTTCCCATCAGGAGGGGGGTTAGTGGGTGGGAGGCTGAGATCCGTGCAGGGGGAGGCGGGACACACGGCACGAGGCTCCAGCCCGGACGCAAATCAGAGCCTTTTCTGCGAAATAATAATAAAAAAAAATAATACAGCCACACTTTTGACCGATTACCTTTCGGCATTTTCTAGCTAGCTACTGTAGCTGCTAGCTACTGTAGCTATAAGCTACGAATGATAAACTATCGTTAACTAACCGAGTCATTGGAGGTTTGTAGGACGTTGTAGACGCGCGCGCTGAGTCTGCTGTTGAAAGCCTGTGTCCGTCGGGGCGGTAGTGCCCCGGGCACCGAAAACACTTCACACGGACACGGACTAAATATAAATAAATATAAATATAAGGTGGATGGTTAGCTAGCTGCTGTTGCTACACAAACGGTAAGCTGTCGTCATTAGCTGTTGCGGGGATAGAGTCATCAGAGTAGTGTAAATAAAGTTTTTCAATCGACTCAGGCACCGAAATGACGCACCGAAATCTGCGTTGTGTTTCGGTTCGGTAGGTACCGGTCGTGTAGGAACCGGTACTATATTGGTACCGGTTCTCGGTACCCAACCCTACCCATGACAGCATCAGTGGCTCCACACATAGTACAAGTGTTTCTGTAAATCAGACAATCACTGCATTAAAACATCACTTCATCTCCTCGAATGAGCCCTTTAGAATGTCAGTGAGCATAATACCTGGCTCTAGAGCTGCTTCATGTGTCCGACATGGAGGATCAAGGCAAGTCAACCAACTTTATTGTACACGCATACACAATATATACAAGTACAAGTTTAAGGCAACTTTACTCACTATATATATTGGATTCTAGCCTGTATACATTTGCCAAGAGGGAATCTGTATTCAAGCTAATAATCAAGATCAGTAAGCATTAAGACAAATCGATGTTCTGGCCTCCTTGAGTTTATTGATCCTGGGAATGTTCCCAAATTTCATAAGCAGGAAATTCAAAGGAATGATGTTCACACCCGAGTAAAAGTTTTGCAGCAGCAAGCGTGGCCGGATATGTTGGTACCACTTCCCCCCCACACTCCACATGCTGGCCAAGAGATGCCTTTGAACAAATAAAGCTTTTTTAGCATTAACGTACTAAATAAGTGCAGAAAAAGAGCAGCACAGGACAGAACAGTGCGTGTTTGCTTTGGTTCTATAATAACTTTTGTTGATATAGCACCTTTCAAAACAGAGTTACAAAGTGCACACAAAATACGCACACAAGTTTTACAAAACACAATCAAGAAGCTCATAATAAATAAGATCAAATCCGTCACATGTAGAAATGAGCCAGCTGGTAAAGGTGAGTCTTTGGGAGGGCTTTAAAAGAGGACACTGAATATACGGAGCCATCAGTGTTGTTGCCTTTTATGGGTGTCGGAGGGACATCAGCATCTGAGATTTACACATTCCAAGCATGCATTAGGAAGAGAAGGGGGTGGGGGGTCATAAAGAGACATGGAGGCGCAGAGAGTGACAGAGAGGGGGGGCGAGGTGCTCCCGGGTTCCCTGCTCTGACATTGTGAGTGTCAGACTCCGATCACTTTAATCAGAGCGGGGATATGCATGATAAAACGGATAAGGGACTTTAATCAAAAAAATTCGCTGGTCTGGAAACGTGACACACTCCGACAAGCACGCCTCATCCCCCCACCACCTCAGCCCCCCCGACATCTCCCCAACCCCCAGTGTCACCGGCGCCCCGGTCTGGGCTCACCATGAATATGCATGGGCCACCCGAGAGTCAGGCAGCACATTAAACCGGGCCGCTGTGTCTTCAGTGGAGGGGGAAATAAAGAAACACCCCTCCCTCCACGTAGCATGCACATCCCCAGGAACAGAACTCCACGCATGTAAGACGTGCAGAGGAAACCCAGGAGCTCGCACTCCTTCCACAGGATGGATTTGAGCAGCAGCTGCAGCTCGTCTCCACGTTTCCTCTTTATCGCGTGTTAATGGGATTCATGTTCACAGTCATAGGTCCATGTTAGGAGACGCCGCTACTGTACGCTTCACTGCTGGTTAATGATAAATTACACATGCTGCCCTGACATGGGGGTATATAAATACCCTCATTTGGATGAGTTCATATCTTCAAATAAAACCACAACTGACACTGTGGAGTCTCTGTATACAAACGCAATGGCTTACACATGACATGCGTGAAGCACAAGCATGGACACGCACACTGTAAGCACACACTTGGGAAATTGGTAACAGAGTGGCGACGACAGGATTGATTAGAAATAATTGACTGGCTTGTCATTTCTTTCAAATTCAACAGGAAAATACACCTGACACCTTTCATGATGACCGATCAAGTGTTCATCCTACTGTTGGATTGTCTGGGATAGGAGCACACAGTGGCTTGTAATCTTTAAATGGCGTCACTGACATCAAGCACAACACGGTACGTCCCTTATGTCGAGCCTAAATGATCCATTTCTGCAGAGTTTTAAAACTAAGTTTGCTTACTTGTGTATTCGCTGTGAGCTGCCAGAAGGGGAGCCGCCTCTGGAAAGCAGAGAAAAGACAAACGGAGGCAGCAGACGGGCGGGAGATCCTCTCTGTCTCTGCAGTCATTTGGTCTTGAGGCTATGCTGCCTGCAAGGAGGCGTGCGACTGTGGTGCCTAAAGACAGCGAAAATAAAACGCCATCATCTACATTATTTGTGCAAGTTTGTACTGCGTTTGTTAGTTTGAGTCATGGCCGCCCTTGTGAGGCTGTGCTGAAATGCACAGCCTCACAAAAGCTTTCAATCTAGGGCTGTAGCGATACACTAATCTCACGATACGATACGATACACGATATTCAGCTCACGATACAATATATATCACGATATTCAGCCAACGATACGATTCGATATAATTCGATACGCTTACATCATTTTCGGATAGATTTAAAGGGGACAGAGTGATTTTGGGTCTTCTGTAAGCATTAACTTAGTCTGGTGGTGACCTTTTAGGTGCTCTCGTAAATTTGTGGTATTGCCGGTGTCGCAAGATAACCAGCGGTGGAGTCAGGGAAGATGCATGTTTTCTTTCAAAGTCTTTTGTTCATTAATTTTTCCTTTCACACATATTTTTCTCCATCACAGGCAATGTACAGGGTCTGTTAAGTCAAAAAATGCAAAACAAAAACTGTTCAAACTACAAAAAATGAATAGGCACCCAGTTACATCTCAAGTCCCTGCACTCTTTCCCTACTAGTCCTATCATGTTAGCGTTCGGCCATCGCTTTCCTAAACTGAACTCTCCCTCGCTTGCTGGGGGAACACAGCCTTAATCTAGTTTCTAGCCCCACCCACTAGATTGCCCCATGGCAAACCAAAACAATTAACCCTGCAATCATCCAAACATTAGCAAATAATAAACTAAAAAGCAACAAACAAATATATAAACCCATACCATACGTCTTACCCGCTACCAAAATCACATTTCTATAGAAAAAACCCTGTATTAGTGATATACACAAAAACACCCCTGCAATAATGGTTCCCCCCTACCAACCTCCGCAAACCCCCTCTATTTCAACCCCTGTGGAACATGCCCTCGGCTTTGCCCGTGAAACCCGGAGGCTGAATCGGGGCTCGGGACGGCGGTGGGTTACCTGCACACTGCGTGAGCACGTCACGGCTCAGTCCGTGACAGCAGGAATATTTAACGTTAGTGCCACACAGCTTACAAACCGCGACGCTTTTATCCAAGTCGTTGCTTTCCTTCTTTTTTTTAAAACTAAAGTGCTCCCACACATCAGCTTTTAAGCAGGCGGGTGCCGGATTTATATTCGCCGCCATTCTCTGAAAATCCTTGGTAAACAGGAAGAAGTAGACGTCTGCGTCTGTGTAAAGTTAGTACGGGTAACTTGCTCTACACAGCAACACTAGCGGCTGGCTGACCAAATCGCTCTTCCTGCAACGCGAACGGGGGTAAACACGGGGGATTGGAATGGGACGTATGTATCGATACTGCCGACTAAAAAATTGATTCTTTCTTTGGTAAAAAAATTTAGATTTATATTGCAGAATCGATACAATTGCCGAGCCCTACTTCAAACACTCAGAGGACAGACGCTGGAGACAGCAACTCGGACCGCTGCTCACGCTTCCACACATCAACGCTAATGAAGTGTGTTCAAGGGCCATGCAAAGACGTAGTGGGACTGAGGATAAGTGTGTGTGTGTGTGTGGAGGGGGGGTGTCGGGAGGGACCACATGACACTATAATTGCTTCCAGAGCTATGCTAATTAATTAGCACATACATGCATTTGTGAGCAGGTCATACATGCTGATCCAGATGGTGTAAAAGAAAACATGCATGTGCGTTGAGTGCTATCAGGGAGCGATTAAATAGTACATAGCAGGCGTAGCCGCTTACATTAACATAATATATTAGTAGGAGCACTGCAGACAATAAAGACAATTAACTACGTGATAGCAGGGACACTTCCTGAGAGGCAGCACTACACAGCGGAATGGAAACTCTGGCACAATTTGCATTTTCAACACTGAAGGCCCGGTGTACGCCAATAGCAACTATCATTGTGTGTGTGTGTGTGTGAGAGAGGGTTTTTCACTTTTTTGTCTGGTCCTCACTTCTTCCCGATGTGAGATTACTCTCAAGGTTGCAGCCATGGTTCAGGGGCGACTTGGATTACTGTGGGATTACAGATGCGTCCGCACTCACATGGAAATGGCTGAAGATTATGGTGAATAGCAGTTCTGGTGCAGGTACAAAAACGGAAAGAAAAGAATGCACAGGAACTTTGCACATAGATTCAAAAGTCGAGTAGTTTTGAGTCCCTGCTGTGTATTTAAAGCATGAGAATCATCACTAACACAGATGTTGTGGGGGCGAATCGGGGATCCATTAGACTGAACAGAACTCATGTAGAACCCAGCAGGTGCTGGTGCTCTGCAGCACTGTGGGGACGTGGTATGAGATCCACGTTAATGTGGCTGTCTGGTCGTGTCTAACCCCCCTCAAACGCTGGACAAAAAAAACACCGCACACTTTTTTATGATTCCTTTAGAAAAAAAACTAATAAACTTCATCATCAGAGCCCTCACCCGACCCCCCCAACTCGGCTGCACACATGGCTACATGGCGTCTCAGGCTTAGAAGGTACAAAATGGATTTATTTGACAGGAAGAATTAGGAGAAAGCTGTGAGTTTGTTCATTTTGAAACCATATTCATCACATTTGGGTTATCTGTCAGCATCTTGATTTTTTTGGAACCATTCCTAATAATTGACAGTGGGAGGGGATTTTACAAGATAGATAGGCATTTGATTTATGAGTGACTTGATCAATAATCAATAATCTGTTCATTACTCAGAAAATACAGTTCTCAAACTCCCTTCATAAGTTCACAATAATGTAACGTGACAAATATGGTTAAAGTTTCTACATTTCTGCCTTTCACTCTGCTGTCGACCTCGGGGTGAGTCATCGCTGCAATGTTGCTGTTAATTCGGGGTTCTCTCTCCTCTCAGAGTCTCGGCACTGGCTCACCTTCCGGAACAAATCCCTCTAATTCACCGGATGATCATTTGGAGGGCAAGGAGCTTGTTAGCCTGATGATTAAGTTTAACCAGCCTTTTAAGAATATATGGGCGCGCTTCAGCTGAGCAGAACAGTGTAATAGTTTGAACATGAGACAGAGGGTGGGGGGTGCAGGAGGTAGAGAGGTGAAACAGCACGCGTGAAAATGAAGAGCTGGACACAAAGGAAGATTTGAAGTGAAGACAAGGAAGAGCATATTTCTTCTTTTTCTCCTCCAATATGCTCCGTGGGTTTCTTTGGATACCGGAAGAACGGCTAAAGGCAACTGATCACTGAACCGTGAAACACAGAGTATAAGGACAAACTGGTAAAGAAACACAACCCAACAAATACAATGAAATAAGTTGACTTTTGACGTCACATGGGACACCAGTAGCACGCTCACTGGGGAAGTTATTTCAATATTTAGTCGCTCTTAATACCATGTCACCTGACCTTCTCCTTTGTTACCGCTGTAATTACTATAGCCTCCAGGAGCATCGTATCAGCTAAGAACCATATGATGGATGATGACAGCCTTCTGAGCTAACAAAAAGTTGTATAGCTCAATATCACAAATCACAATTAAGATAGCTCTGTTCAACCTATCCCCTCCTCTTTACACCCTCACCTTTTTCCAGAACCGAGTATCTTCTAAATCCTAAATCCTCTGTGATGCGGATCAACGAACAGCCATTCAATGGGCTGGAAACAGGTGCTTGCCCAGTAGGGATTGTTGGAAGCTAAAGTCAAGTTTAGCTCTTACTTGCACAAATCCATAACCAATTCCACTTGGCTCTTGTTTAATCTGAGGTTTGAAAAGTGGAGGTGGAACTGGGACCTGAGGCTGCCAACGTAGTGTTGTGACCTGAGCCCTTCATGAATCGGGACTGTCATAGTTTCAGGAGCAATAAACACTCCGTCCAACTTTCCCTCTGCATAAGGATTCCGGTCGCTTTTGTCTCAAATAATCTACTTTTGGACCTCTCTCTCTCTCTCTCTCTCTCTCTCTCTCTCTCTCTCTCTCTCTCTCTCTCTCTCTCTCTCTCTCCCTCTCTCTCTGCTACCAGCTCAGCTCGAAGCATGTGTTTGATTTGAGATCTGTGGTCTTTGTTTTATTCAATATGGTAAGATAATGAAATTGATGTTTGGCAAAGGTCTTCGCAATACCGTTTCACCTCAATGTTATCTCTGGAGATTCATGCAGGGAAGAGGGGGGATGGGCTCCTTTCCCCTTTCCATTAGACACCCCATTAACATTAATGAGGGAGGGTAAGGGGGTTGGTGGGGGTTCTGGGGGCAGTTGAGCTTGTTTTGACAAATAAATCAATTGAACAGGGCAGCAGGACTATAAACTGTACTATTGATGTTATCAGAGTATTTAGCCACTGGTTACACAGACTCCCTTTATTTGTTTTTTAATGAGTTCGTTTAACTTTAAATGGGTCTCTGATAGCACAGCAGATAAGAGACAATGCAGCATTATCAATTAATGGGCTGTGATGTGATTTGATGTTATGCAAATATTAACAATGGTGAGCCATATGATGTTTTATTTGTGGATGTCGGAATAATAAAGCCTGAATTTCTCTCATTGATTGCTAAAGAGTGGGCTCTAAAATGTTTTTATTTTGAGGTAAAGGTGCTACGTATAAGCCATCTTGTTTTGGGGACGTGCCAGGGACACATGCGCCTTTTCAAAATGGGCTTTGGTCTTCACCGTTTTGGACGGGACACAATCCGCAAGACGTCCGTCACAACTTCTCTCTGAGCATCCCAGAAGGTGTGTCTACATCCCTCTCCTTCTTGCCCTCCACCATATCTGGGTTTTATTAAGACAGGCGCGATCTGGGCTTCACAACAAAAAGGGAAATATTCATCCAGTCTCTTGGTAAAGCATATAAGACCACATAACCCTTCACCCCTTAAAGCTCATTTTATAGGATTTACAAGTTAACAGTTTGGTACAGTCTCACTACCATTATCAACCAATAAGAGAACTCTCGTAACCCCACTGTGAACTGAGGACCTGGCGGTGAACCAAGTGGAGCAGATGACATCTTAAGAGTGTGTGAGTGCTGGGAGTTTTTTGTCCATGTTAAACAAGCTTTTTTCCCAGAAATATTTAGGGGAAATCATTACTGATACTGAGTTAAAAAATGACATTTGGAGTTCATGGATCCAAATATGAGATTTACCAAAGATTAACAAACTCTCACACTATTTGGTTTTTCCAGTATGTATAAACATGGCTTCTACTCATCGACAGTTAATTGATACACTTTTCTGTCTCGCAGTCTGCTAAAGGGCAAGATGGAGGCCACGGCAAACAAAGGCTCTTTGAAGTACTTTATGTTATGCATTGTCAAACCTGTTGAAGAAAACTTTACTCTACTTCTACACATGTTAATCTGACTATCTATTATTCTTCGTCTTCTTCATCAGCCAATTATGGGAGCAGGAGCAGTGAGCATTCTATCACCAGCTGGCAGACAACTTACAGAGCACTGCGCCGATGGCCGGGGACACGGCACACAAACTACAATTAACCACTAATCCGAGATGGCAAATGAATTTGCCCTTAACTGCTTCTCTTCCTTTTCCTAAAATCTACTTCAATGTCCCCGCCTGCAATCCCAGGTGCCACACCAGCTTTGAAGGAGTGAAGCTATCAATGGTTTACTGGCAGAGAGCATTAATTGAAGGGGGACCATTGTATTATTTTTGGGGGGGAATTTAAGCGTTTATTCACTCCAGGGATTAGTTTAAAAACTAATGAATTCAAGAGCAAGAAGTGGGAAAGAGGCAGTAACAAGAACTTCAGGAAGATAACTTGAAAAGCAGAAAAAACCCTCGAGAACGCCTACTTTTATGTGTCAGTATTTGAAGGACAGCACCTGGCATTAAAACAAAAAGCAACTTCTTATTGAGTCGTCCTGCACACTCAACACACAAATATGTGACAAGATATGCACATAGATAGTGAGAAGACATTATAGCACCTTTATTACATTGCATTAGCACTATTTCTGTTTTAGAAAGCTCCAGCCGTGTTGGCCAATAACTTGACACAGTAATGTTGGAATTGGGTTCTTGGCTCTGGGCGTTTATTGACAACGGTTGTCAAAGCGTTGGCTTGACGGATTATTATTAACATCTTTGCAATTCTCTTACTCTGATCTAAGTCTCTAACATCATCCTTTGGTTGCACATCGCAGCGAGAACAAGAGGTAGGATACTGTGGGATACTTATGAGGTTGAGAAGACTTCTAGAGGAACTTATTCCAAAATAACACAATTTTCAAGGAGCGATTATCTTGGGGAGGAGTTTCAGATAGAGCTGTCACTTAAAACAACTCTTTGCCTCCAGTCAACGTTGTCATTTTACATCTCCGAAGCAAAGTTCTTCCTAACATTAACCAAGTGGCTCTTCTTTTCAACTTGAAGTTCTCTCAATTTGAAAAATAGCTCATTTAAATCTAAACCAATCTCTTTCAGGAAAGCAATGCCTTTATTTGATATCTTGGTAGAAATGTAAACTGTCCAGCAGCAAAACAAGAGACGTTGACCTTCATGGCCACCACTTCAACCGCTGGGCCAACAGGAGCTGTCCTGAAGCAGACAATTCACATTCTCAACTCTAAGTTCATTTTGTTCCACTGCAAATGCTAGGCCTGGCTTTCTGCGACAGTGACATTTTTGGAAGTCATTGAAATCGTTTTTAATGGGCAGAACTGAAAGAAATGTATATGTTGTTTTTTTTTAAGCCCTAGCTAGATGTGCACGAAAAAGGGAGGGGGTACGGTGCATCTGCACAAGGTAAAAAATGTGATATTGGAGCTTTTAATGCACTGTTAATGAAATATCGTCTTTAAGTCGGAGATATGTGTAAGCTCTTGAACCTACGCTGCCAGACCCCCAGAAGCCCTCCACCCTGGCAGTGTAGCCAGCTCACCAGACTCTCTAACATAGGCCCCTGACAGCCACTGGGCCAATCTAAAGTCACCCGTTGAACTGAGCCTGGGCAGGGGGGAGTGGTGGTGGTTAGCCGTGGTGGGAGCAAGGGGTTGGATGGGTGCTAGAAGGCCTGGCACGCTGGAGTTCCCATGCAGGCTGAGGCTTGGGCAAGCAGGCGTGGCTGAACACGTCAGGTTGACTAATGTGACGCCTGGCCCTGTAGCCGACCCCAGGCTGGACTCCACCTCGTCCATCCACACAGCCACCGAGCCCTCAACCCCCTCCCTCATGGACATGGAGGAGGGAAGGAGGGGCGAGAGCTGAGGTCAGCTGCTCCAGGTCATTGATCACTATTGGCTTTGGGTCGTAAGAAGAGGGTTGAGGACCGGTTAGCATGAAGGGGGGCCAGAGAGGACGCAGAAGGGGGGTGCAGATCTGCCCAGGCGTGAAGACTTGGTGGCCAGCAGCCTCTGTGACATGGGCTGTTTAATGGATCACCAACCAGAAGCTGGCCAGGGGGGTTCTTACTGTAAAGGAACTTACTTACTTACTTACTGTTAGTTTTTCCACCCGTTTCTCTCAATAGTAACACAATAATAATATATTAAGATATTATAATCTTCTTGCTATTGACTAAAGTCGGCGTGTATGACATAACTAGCAAGTGATGGAGGAATGATGAGACAGTAAAACAGAAATAATGCTAAATGTTTAAATGATTTTACATACAACAAAATAATCAGTCAATCAAGTTTTAATCACCTTTTCTATCTGTACATGTCTGCTTTTTATTCATTTATCCCTTCTAACTCAAACACAAGATTCATTCCCAGGGAAGAGAAAGTACAGCCTCAAACACCAGTGTCGATTTCTCTTCCATCATCTGTCTAGTCCACCAAATGTCCTGATAGAAATAGAACCAGGACATTGGAAGATTCTGTGTAAAAGGACTGTACGGTCATTTGGATCAACTGTTATTTACTAACTTTGTGCTCATCTGACTGCTCATGTTTCCTTATATTGATGCTGAGCTGTCAGCTTAAATATCAGTTACTTTTGTGAGTGCAGTGTCATTTCAACCAGTGCAAATAACAGCCAAGACTTTGAAAATAAGACTAAATAAGTCGACGTCATGTTTCTGATTGCCACTCAAACTCTTTCTTTCTCTTTTTCCAGTGTTCTTTTGTTCCCTGCCAAGTTTATCCAACTAAATGAGGATGGGAAGATGCAGTCCATTTGAGATCTCCCCGCGGCGCTGGGACTCCGCCTTCCCAGCGGGGGTTGTGATTGGTTTATATACGCGTTCCAGCGGCGTGCCCATGTGGAAAGATGCGAAATGGATGATCGTTGGCCATCGATACCCAATTATATGAATAGAAAAGGGGCCACTAGCTTTCAGTGATAGGAGGGCCCCCTACACTATGTTTGATGATAAATTGTTTTGCTGGAGGATTATGGTCATTGCAATTATGTCCATTGATAGCAAGCCACAAAATGATTCTCAGTCAAGCTGTGAAGTTGTTATTGAAGAACTGGATTCAATTTATAGGCCTTGATTGCCCCACATTCATATGGTAATTTCACTAAAAGCCTCTGCTCCACTACACTAGAATCTTAAGATGTAGATGCGTAATCCAGATCTAAAGCTAAAGTAACGTTGTGTAAACTAACTAGCACTACATGTATTGTTAGTTTCATTTCATTAAAGTAATGAGCATGAATGCTCATTTCTGTTGGAGGACAACGGGGTAGGTCAGCAAAACAAAGCTCATCTAAACCAACATTTTAATTTTGAGGAATTTATTAAGTACAACAGAAAGCATCTTTAAAACTTTTTGGAGGTATTTCAACAATAGATATTATTCTTTGTTATTCTACAGCGTATCACGGATGATCGCCTCATATCGATGCATCTATGCAAAATAACAGATTACTGATATTGGAAGCTTTATTAATAGGCTACAGACATTTTGAGTAATATTTGCTACTTTACTGAGGCCAATCTTTGACTGATTTAATGTAATTCATAGCAAAAAGCAGGATTTTATAACAAATGTATTGTTTATCATTGACATAAGTGGCTAGTATTGAGAATGCTACTAATGTGGTTGATTCAAGTGGTAATAACCATGACTCACGGTGGTTAAAGCTGCCACAGGAATCTGGTTCCTGTGGACAAAATTAGTCGGGTTTCCAAACTTTTCCAGTGAGCAAGTCTTCTCTGATGGCCCTTGTTTCCAGCAGCAGCAGGTAGCTCTTATTAGCTATGAGGCCCTAATCAATCCACAGCGCAGAACCTGCTCAGCACCAAACAGCTGACGATGTCATTCATTGGAAGTCTCAACGAATTACAAAGAAAGGGTGTATTATTCATGGAGTTGGTGTTGAACTCTGAGATCAACTGATTTTTTTATTATTTTCTTTCACAGAAAAACACACAACCAACTGTTAGCACTAGAATTCAGTATTGCAGGCTGGTAAAGGTAAACTTCATAAAGTGGGGAGACATGTACCGCCTTCAGGCCTCCAGTACCATAATTAAGCCACCGTCTCTCTGATCCACCTCGGTACTGACAACCTTCATCTGCCACATACAGGGCGCAGACGGCGGGCTGGCACCCTGAGGTGCACTGCCAATGTGCCTGTGGAGGGATGGGCGGGGTCCCTCGATGACACACTCATCTGCACATCAAGAAGGCAGAGAAGGAAGCTTGACCCAATTAACGCTGAGGAAAACAGATGCCTTATTCCTGGACAGGGTGTATGTTTGATCCACTGTCGGTGGGTGATGAGGTTGAGTGGAGGACCCCGGATGGAAGCAACGCACCTCTACAGCCAATAATGGAGGTCAGTGAATGCAGAGCGAGCGGTCACAGGGTGAGATTCTGTCTTTCCTTCTGTTCAGCACAGGACCGTGTGTGTCCCGTAACCCAAGGAGGAATTCTACATGGACAAAAAGTTGTGCAAAAGATGTGTGTACAGAATAACCAACAAAATTACAGGACATCAGGATGAGAAAATATAAATATATTTCAAACATATATGAGTTGATCGATCTTGGTGGACGACCCAGGAGACCTAGGAAGATAATAAGGCTGTACGCCCTGACCGGCTCAAGGACAACATACACACAGGTGCTGTCAGGGTCCTCCATGAAGCTGATTGGATCAGAGTAGAAGGCCAGTAGAGTTCTACATGGCTCTAAAAATGAGACCTGTAAGCTTCTTGTATTGTTTATAGAAGGGAGACGACGGAAACTTTACAAGAATTCATATATTGAAAATAAGTTCTTCACAGAAATAAAGAAAAGAAAGAATTTTTAACAATTGAGAATGTCTGCATTGGCTTCTCCCAGACTTTCCCACAATTTGTGTCCCTTGTGCAACTGTAGAAAGAATTTGATGACCCAGTTCATAAATTAACTAATAATAAAATACATCTAGTGTGCACCAGTATACTGCCACGATTCTGGAAATATATATATATATATATATAATATATATAATGTAATCAAAAAAGTAAAAAACACTATCTTTGCAACCCTAATCAATAGAATAATATTAATGTACAGCTATGATTATATTTAATGTAATCCACCGAAATGCATACATGTAACACGTGATAGCACCACAGCTGATTTTCGAACTCAGAGCTACATTGAACTCACCACGAGACCACTCCCAGGGGGCGTGGACACTGACTGTCACACCTTTACCTTGTTTGTATATACCCCTTTTCCACCAAAGCAGAGCTGGTGCTGGTTCGGAGCCAGAGCCTAGTTCCAAATCGGTTCTTTGGTTTTCCACCGGCAAAGCACCAGCTTTGTGGTTCTTAAGTAGCACCATATCATTGCTGGGCTAGTAAGTAAGAACCGCTTACGTCAGCGGCTGGGGGCGGGGTTACCGTGAGATGAGAGAAACTTGTGACCGCCATTTTTTAAAATCTCCGTCTACGAATAAAGACGCGCCGCGCGAACACGTTGGAGCCGCCGTGTTTGGATGCCGATGTCGGTCCGCAAAGCCATGAACCTCACTAGCAAAGCAACGTCTGCCATTGTTGATGATGCGTTTGTGTTTGGCGCCGCCGCGCTGACGTTGCGGGGAAAGATGAGACGTAACAGCAGAGGTGAAAGTAAGCCGGTACTGTCCGCTACGGCGTACGGAAAGAAAGCTGTACGGTCTCAACTGCTAACGGCGCGTATATGCCCGGTCAGCCCGGCCCGTACCACCAGGAAATAAAAACTACTCCCACTCCACCCCCCCCGCGTAACAGTGACGTAGGATCTGGCTCTGCGCTGCTCTTTAGCCTGTGGAAAAGCAACCGGTTCTTTGGAGGCTCCTCAGTTGTACCAACTCTGAACCAGCACATGGTTCTTGTTGGTGGAAAAGGGGTAATAGATACCTGTTGGCCCCCATTGTTCTCCAGTTGGCTGCTGGAGGCAGCAGACAGCAGGCACCAGGGATGTCAAAGGGCCTGAGGCCTGTTGGGTTGCAGAGACCAGCGGCTCCTTTTCCTGTATCAAATACTCTTGATTCTAACTTCATTCCAGATGTCTTCTGTCTGTCCGGTGTTTCTTCATGAACATAACAGAACCAAGTCAATGTTTACTTGTTAAACGTGTAGTTATTTTAAGAAACAAATACATCTATTCTAAGCAGAGCTACAATCTTTGGAAGTCTATTTGAAAAGCGAGGTGCACACATACCAAGGGGTAAGTGACATCAGAGCTACTTGGTCCATAGTTTCAATAGTTAAACCATGGGTCAACTGACCCACGCCGGTTTCTCACACGTTTGGATTGAGAACGGCCAAGTCTGAAAGGTTATGACGTAGCAAACAGAAGTAAAGAAGAGAGAAGGAAGCACATGGAGGAGGGGGAACATGATATAGAGAGAGAACACAGCGCTTGGGAAAAGAAGAAGGAAGAAGTAGACACAGCTTAAGGAGGAAGGGAGGAAAAGTGGGGATTTCTCTGGGCTCCATGCCTTGTTAGATCTATCATCCCTTTAATTAATAGTGTTTTTAGGAAGACGTCTGAACTGTGTCATTTCCATTATTGGAAAACCCAACGCGATTAATGAATCATTTTCATTTTTGATCCATTATATCATGCTAGTTGATCTCTTTTCCGCGCTGGTGAGTGATAGCATCGTTTTTTGCCCCTCGATCAAATTTAATTTGGCCCCCTATTATATTACATATATATACTGAAGTGTCAATTTTTGTCAGGCAATTAGAAGCCATAAACTGTGAAGCAACGTTTGATAGGCATTGTAATTGGATTGTTTCAGCAATAGCTTGAAACGCATTTAGCTTTTCCTTTTCCTCTACCTGCCCACCTCCCTGCGCTATAGTTCGCTTTCTGGTTGTGATTTTGATACGGCCTGAGTCTATAAGTCGAACTTCAGAGCAAAGGAAAGATAAGATTCAAACAAAGGGGGGCAGAGCGACTCAGGCTGCAGAGTGGAGGAGTGCTTGCTTGTGCAAAAAGTAAACTGTATGTGTGGATGTCAAATGTGCCATGTGGTTCCCCTTTTTTGGCATTTGTCTGTTTTAAACCTGTCCTCACTTCACCTTTCAACAATTCAAATCTTTTCTACATTCCAAGGCTTGGGAATTTGAAACGTAATCTGGAGTATCAGTCTGCTGATCCATTTCGGACAGTTTTCCAGGGTAATAGTGATATTCATTTGTCTCAGGGCCATAGCAACACCAGTCATTTATAACTTTTCCAAGAAAATATACAGTATAAAGACCAGGACCTCTTCCTGGGACTTTACAATCTACATGTGGTGGGGCCTTACAGGACATGAGTTATTTTCTTATTTTTAAATCCGAATCCGATGAAAATGGGTGTACTGTTTTCTTACCGATATAGAAATTTGATCAATCACATTAACAAAATACCGATAAGTAGTTAGTTCTTGATTTAACCTTCCTGGAGCTGGAGTCAAGCTTTGATAAGCCCAGCTTATCTTTGCCCAGACTCACTGCACTCACTTGATTTCCACCAAAAACTATTTCCTGCCATCTTGTACACATATTAAGTCAACAAAATAGATCATTTGAAATGGTACAATTTGATTTGTTGGAAGTTGTATTGTTCAACTTTGGACAGACCCATGTCAGCTGTATCCCCCTGATTTCAGTCATTATGCTAAGCTAAGCTAATGTCCTGAGCTCAGCTGTGTACTTACTTACACACAGACAACAGATAAATGTCCATCCAGCCATCGTTCTCTCAGAAAGAAGACTTACTATATGCTGCAAGCATATTTACAAAACATTTCCCTTCCATATTTCCAGGCAGCAGTTCACTTTAGAGACACTACGTTGTGACGTAGTGCCCTTGCAGCCCTTGCACACACAGGGTATTTGCGGCCAGGACTCAGAGATTTTCCTTGGGATGAGGTGCAGTCAACAAACAGCGCTCAGGATGTGATAAATCATCAAGTTTTATTGGCCCTTGATGGTGTCCAGCAACACAGGCAAAAACTCTAGGCATACATTACACTAAATCAAACAAACCAACATAATGACGAACCCTCACTCCAGGTGACCGTACTCCAGCCTTCTCTCACCAATCCCCGTGTTTCCCTTTCCCCCTGTTTTTATACAGCCTTCCTGGCACTTACACTAATTGGGAGATACCAACTGCCAAGGGGTTCTGTCAGGCCTAATTAAACATACCACATATTCTACACAGTTATGATAATGGGCATACATTACTATCATAACATAAACAGTTGCCGGGGGTAGTGAATACTTTTACACATCAAATGCAGGCATTCATTTAGGCAGTTACAGGTATTGTATGCCCCGTCCTAAACAAGCAGTGAACTAGCCCACTTATTAATCCAATTAGGGAAAAAGGCTCCACCTTTTCACATACGTCCACAGTTCTCCAGAGTCTACTGGCTCAGCTGGAAGGTCACACCTGGCTCGGGAAAGTGGGAAAAGGAAACAACAATGAGTCCCACTACATACCATGGCTGGAATTCCTGAATTCACCTGAGCAGATGTGTAGAGTCCGTCCCTGCCTTTACCCACAGCATCGCGAGATGACCCGTCGTATGGGACCACCCGTCTAAAGAGTCGTTTAGCGTGGGCGCCAGCAAGCGTTTACTAACCCTGTTGCATCTGTAATAACGACACCTGCATCTCCTGTTGAAAAAAGTGCGGCTCAAAGCGTTTGTCACTTTGAATGTGTTGCTCCAGCTGGGAGAGACGGGTATCTGCAAAACACGGGGAAGATGGCGTGTCTGCTGGGGAACAGCTGGTCAGCCCACTCAGTCTGCTGTCTTTGTGCTTCAGCTGTCGACTGGGCTGACTGGTGTCATTGTGTGTATTAACGTTGAGAGATTGGGAAAAAAGTTGTTGGAAATGTTGGAAATAAATACATTAAACTTTGTCACACGGTGTTACAAAGGCCTCGTGGTATCAGGGATTTCGTTGTTTTAGTTTACAGACTTTGGGTCAGTGCAGAGCTAGAAGGGGGTTAAATTAGGCAATTATTTCAGAAATTATACTTAGAGAAAAAAAAATCTTTGTTGCTTTTTTTAAGGAACAACATAAGGTATAAGATGCAAAATGACCTTTGCTTTTATGAAACATGCATGTGATTTACATGCATTTTAGTAGTTAAAGATTCATGTAGTAATGTAGTAAGTAAGCCAATCCTTCGAGACACGGGGTACATCCTGGATTGGTCGCCAGTCAGTCTCTCCAATTAGAACCTTTACCTTATGTTCGAGAGGGATATGCTTTACCTGGGTGCCTTGTTTTCATAGTGTACATAAGCACCACCATGTTCAGATTATCTGGACTCATTTGCATATTTTCTAACCTGTTGGAATCGTGTTTGGAGCCTTTTCAAACAGATAAGTGGAGATGGCATTTTTTGAGAGCAGGATGAATATTTATTTGCGATGAGTACAGAATATTCCAGTTGGAAGTTGGTTGTGGCTGGTTTTTGGCCCCTAGGATACCTACTGCAGCATCAGCCCTTTACAGCCAAACAATTTCCATGACTGTGTTATTTTAATAGCTTCTGAAAGGCCTGAAGTGTTCCAGTATGACTTCAAATATAAATCAGGTGTCCACGTGAACATGAAGGTTTTGATTGTTCTGATTGCTCCTCGTGTTCATATAAGCCACAAACACTTTCCTTTCCAGTATGCTTTCAAAGGAAGTGATGGGGAACAGTGGACCGGCCTCCATGCGAAACCAGGCCTCATGCTTTTCTGCTGATGTGTGACTGTTTATTATTAGCAAAGGTAACAACCATTATACACCAAACAAGGCCGGTGTTGGAAGATGCCCAAGAATTGTAGAAATGCTGCCAAAAAAGGGCCATTAGAAGAAGAACAGCAGTATTAAAGGCCGCACATGCTGGATCCAATCCATGCGCTCTCACCTCATAAAAGCCCATGACATATCATATTTCCTATTATCATGTTGTTCATCCATTACAACCTCCTAGCAACTTTAAATAAAAAGCAAACCATTGTTATGCCCTTATTCCACAAGTTTAACAATCCATCATTTTAATTACGATCAAATTGGCCTAAAAGTAACTTAATTTCAAGTAAAGAATTTTCAAAGGGGTTTCCTCGAACTTAAAACTTCTTCAGTTTAACTAACAATTACTGGATTTGCGGGAATGAGATTTTTGTTCTCTTGAAATGTTATCTCCGTTAAGAGTACAGCGGGTACAGAAATTCAGAAAGCAACAAACATAAGCTAGGATGGTCAGTCTGAACACAGGAAATGATGTTTTTATAGTTTATTTGCAAACCTGAATATTGTTTTAAGACAGACTTGAACAATATCTGTTTAAGTTGCAGTGAGGAACTGACTGGACACCCAGGACCCACTGGAGCAGAACCATGGCCACATGAGCGTATCATGAAAGACATTTTAAAGAATGGATTATTAATCCGCTGTTTAGGGGTAAAAATTGTGCACCACCGAAAAATACTTTCCTGTCCCGAACCTCAGAGGACCCCCCCCCATCCCTAACCACCCCAGTCGCTACTGGCATCACCCGGGGTGACTGGGGCTCAATTGGCACCCCAGGGTGATAGTGGGTGGTTTAGCTGGGGGTGGATTGTGAGCGGGTGTTGCCTGTGTGTGTGTGTGTGTGTGTGTGTCGGCAGGCACACAGGAGCGCTCTGAAATGAATAGTTGGATACTGTGCTGATGTGCTCCTCACATGCTGAAAAATATACAGCAAAGAAAACTACTAGTGAGGCTTCATTACAACAATATTGCTTTATCTTACGTTGTCAGACAGGCATCATGTTGCATCCTCAATCTTCAGCCTGCAGAAGCACTTTCAGTCTGTAACAGTAAAATGCAGTATTAGCTGTTATTGCTCAACATGCAAAATATTCATTGACTCCATTTAATTTGAGTGCAACATAAATGCTTATTATGCCGCTGAATCACAACTAAATTAAAGTAAGCTAATTATACTTAACAGGGAAACAAGGTCAGCTGTATAATTATAATTTTAGGTAGAGCCATATTACAAACGACCTGCTTCTGTAACGTGTTTTCCCTTAAACACTCACTTTGTCTCACACACACTCCAATCACACACACTTTATTTTGAAATGGTTTCTTCTAGTAGAGAGGAAAACAAACTCCTGAGTGAGTGAGTGTGTGTGTGTGTGTGTGTGTGTGTGTGCACACCTTCTTCATGCCAGTGGAGGGCAGAATTACATTTCATAAATTAGAAGAGTGTTGATTATAGTGCAGGAGGAAAGAGGTGAAGAACCAGAGTAGGGAAGGGGAGGGGAAATGTTTTTCATGTAATCTGAAGGAGAAGTGCAACCTCCCTTTGTAGAGATGATGCCCTGAATAGACTTGTAGGGTTTAGAAATACTGAAGTCCTGATGAATCCTCTGCCCCGTTTCTTTATTTCCATAAATCTGAGTGAGAAATTCACATTTTATTCCAAAAATACTACAACCACTACTACTGTAACTTTAATTACTAATTTTGGGTCAAGTTAGTTAAAAAAAGATATGATCCCTCTTTTGGGAGAAAAATAAAGCGTGATCAAAAAATGCTCCTAAGACGTCCTTTTATGGGGCTGGAAAAATGGATATGAGACTGATGATGTAAATACATTTTTCTTATTTACCGGACTAAATTACATTGAAATGTAAAAAAAGGCAATTAAATTTGAATTGTAATATATAAATGACTCAACATCTAAATTAATTTAATATACTTAATCTTCAAATACATGATGGGTATATTCCTTTTACAAAGCATTTGCCATGAAAAGTGCGAAATAGTCCATCAAGAAAAAAGTGTTTATTTGTTTTTTTTTATGTACTTCAATTTCTTTTTAAATTTAACATAATTCATAAATCATATTTCAACTGTTCAACTGGCCTTGAATTTATGCACACAAAAAAATATCATTGCAACATTTTTTAACAGAATGTACAATCTTAAAAACATTACACAATTTAATTGGAATCTTATTTGAGCACAGCCATTTTTTACATAAAACATTTTGTGAGTTGTAATAATAATGTAGTGAAAAAGAGGAAAGAATCAGGGCCTCTTTCATGCTCATGAAAGGATGTTTGCGTGTCAAGAAAGGAAGTGTAAAATGCATCATGCAGGGACAAACCTGAATGTGTGCAGCCCCAATAAGTAACCGTGAGCATTAGCATTAGCTTTGAGATGCTAGCAAACGAGCGGCTATAGAAAGCCATCTGAAATAAGGTCATGGCTCACGCAGCACCTCCTGGGTGAATGTGTGATTAGCCTAATCCCAGTCGTCACAGCTCTGAGATTTAGATGGTGATACGCTGCCACCGAGAGGAGCCATTTTAGAGCCGGTCCCCCCCCAGCTTCTGCCCCCCCCCCCCCCCCCCCCCCGCCGACACGGCACAGACAGCTGCAGGAAGGCTCTTACTCCAAAGAGATACAAATGAATTCGGAGGGAGAAAAGGTTGCTGTGATTCATCAGTCAACCCCAAAGAGAGGTTGTGATTGAAATTTTAAAAAATGACATATCTGAAAATGTCACCCGATGATTTGTGTCATTAAAAATAATCAGCACTCTAAAAAAGTACACCTAACTGGCCTTCAAAACCAAAGTTGGCTTTTAGTATGTTTTTGTGAGTCTAGTTTCTATCGGGATCCACACAGAGGCAAACATCCCTTCCATCTCCTCCACTTTAACAGGAAGCGCTTTGGGTGACATCACACTACCACGGGGGAGCCGCTGTGCCCCCCTCGCATAGGCTAATCTGGAAGCAAATAGCGGATGAACTCCCAGTTGCATGGTAATAAATAGAACATGCCAATCAAATTAAGAGGCGCGTGAGGTTGGACGGTGAGGAAAGTGATCTGTTGAATGTGCCGAGACATTCCTCCTTCCATCGGTCAGCTTTAAAGAAATAAACTGTTTTTTAATTATTCCATTTAAAAAATCAAATGTTTGTATTTACTTGGAGGAATCATAAACTGAGCGGAATGCACTCCAGTTAGACGGGGAACTATTGTCGATGTATTATACATGTTTTGCACTGTCTAATGAACATTTCTTTAACCTGTAATTCCTTACATTCACTGATAAATACTGTAAGTATGCACACTGTAATATTTAGTTCCGTAAATGATTGCATTTTTATTTATCATTACATAAGATAATAATATAATAAAAGTCAAACCAATAAATTAATAGTACATTATATGGAAAGGCTTGCAGAAAGTAACAAATGATAAAATTATGTCAGTAAATTACGATTTAGGTAACAGGTACTCAAATGAATATATTAACAATAATTTACTGCGTTATGTATTTTAATGGCATAAAAAATGGTAGTTGATATTCATATAATTCATTTCATCCATTCATCCAGATTGACTTATGGTGATAGTAATTTTGATTCTTATTTGAAATATTTATCATTATTATTATTTATTTCATAAAAATCTATGATACTTTTATATTGTACTTCCTAATGTTTCTTAGCAGCTGGTGTCACCTGCCTCTAACACGGGCCTCTGAGAGCCGCTGGCAGGGCAGTGATGCTCTGAGTCCAAAGAAGGTTGACATTAACAATTAACAATTCCTTTCCTTTAATTGGTTTTCCAAAACCTTTATTCTTAAATATGCAAAGATGTTGGAGTAGCTTAGAGCCACAAAGAAGTATAATAAACAGCTACATTTGTTTTGAAAATGTTCCTCTAACTAGAAAAAGGTTACACTTTTCAGTGCGTGAAGAGGATCGTTTGGGCCTTAAATAACCAGAAGGAGAACCGATACGAGTTGGAATGTTGTCCGTAGAAAGGAACCTGTTACCTGCTCAGCGGGAAGTGGAGACAGCTAGAGAAGAGTTGCTTCTCCTCAGCAATAAAGGCAGCAGCAGGCCGTGATGTAACATGGACGTGGACAGAGGAGTCCGGAGGTGGGACATGCTCTCTGTAGGCAGCAGGCCCTTCATGTCCTCCTCCTGCCTGTCACTGATTCATATGGATACGACAGCATATCTGAAGACAATGCCATCTGTCAAACACTAATTGAAGAAGTGCCTACACAAACAAGAAGAGATTCCTTCCTAAATCCTTTGAACCGCTTCTTTATGAACCCGGCAGCCGAACAAACACTGATTCTAGATTTCTATGACATCAGCAAAACAAAGTTCATTATTCGGGATGGAGGAGCTTTTTCATTTCGGGTGCTTCTGCTGAGACGTTGATGGCGTCGACGAGATGATAAACGACGCATCTCTGCGAACGTGATCCACGTTGGCGACGTGTGATGACTAATCTCCACACTTCATCCGGCGTCGGCTCATTAGAAATGCGTTAAAGCCACCGGTTGGGTTTACTCCTGCAAAGGCAGGGGGAGGAGGATGTGTTGTTGCTCTCAGGCACGTGAAAGAGAGCAGGATTGACAGATGAGTTGGGGGACGCGGATGGGAGGAGACAGGCAGCAAAATGGAAAGGGAGGATCTGTAGTCCGGCTTTTTTAATGGAGAACAGAGAGATGACTCTTTAGACTGACACTCCAAGTTGGTTTGTTAATTTATCTGAGCTGCTCAGACAAGCACAGATGAAAAGAAACATTCAGATGACACCAGAGCCGAAGAGGAGCAGCCGCACCTCCATTTTGACTGCTGGGGAGGTGCAAAGAAACAACAGCCACCTCTAAAAGCACATGGAGTCCGACTGGAATCAAACCACATGTTCTCCATATCTGGAAACCCTCTTTTTGGTTTCCTCATATTTGCACTGTAAAATATATTGTCAAATACCAGTAACCATCTCCACGAGTCACCGATCTGTCAGCCTGAGAAAACCTCATTAATGTAAAAAGCTAATGAGCTCCTCAGCTACGGCCAACTAGCAGCAGTGTGTGCAAGTTATCCTGCCTTATTTGGACTGTCTATGCCTCTCAGGTACTGATGACAAGGATCCGCTCATTTCAACTTCACCGTGATTTAGACCATTACATTTTGAATCATGAATAATTGCATTATTCTTTGGCAATTAATTGCGATCAAATCGATAATTTATAATAGTTTTTCCTTCATTTTTAAGCAATTTAAAAGCGGTGCTTTTTTAACATCAGTATTCACTTTACCGTTGACATTATTTTTTTTAAATCTCACCCTAAAAGTTATTTTTTATCAGATCAAATATAAAACCAAAGCTCTTGGCTACCGCCAGACCATAAACGTTGTATCTTGTCTGTTAAAGAGAAACAGTGACATCATTAGAGGCACCTTCCGAGCAGCAGTTTACCTCACGTTTTATTGTGGTGATTACAAATAACGTTGGTTCCATCAACTGTGTCTGGAAGACATCTTAAAGGAAAATGGGATTGGACCCTTTCTCCTTTTTTCTGTCCCACTAGTTGATTCATGTGAGCTTGAAAAGCAGTGTTAGGCCCGCCCCACTGCTCTCATTGGTTAAGAAGTGGAACAATGCTTTGCCAAGCCAATATTCATCAACATCACTGTGACTGTGGTTTGTCTTTAATTCTATTCAAAGTAAATACTTAATGGCTTCTATTGAATCACGTGTGCGCGTCCTCCACTTTGTTCCTCACGCTGCTGCTCAGGAAGGGAATGAAAAGCATCGGACTAAAAGTGTCTTCAGTCGGACCTCGTGGTGCAGAGTGAGGCGCGCGGCAGCACAGGCCTGCATTCAAACAAACAACAAGACAAGAGAAACTTCTGGCGACCTTTCATGCACGCCGGCGTATTCAGTGGGGACGGCGCCTCTCATTGGTGACACCTCGTGCTGTAGCAGCGGGGGCTGCGCCACTTCTGAACGCCTCTTATCTGCTCGCAGAAACGGGAGAGAGGAAGCTCTCGCTGGGCTGGGGGGGGAGATGTGAGGGTGGCGGGGAGGTGAGGAAGGAGAGCGCGAGCGCTGCGGCAAAACTTCCTCCTTTGTTTACGGGGAGCTAATTGGGACGCTACGCCTGGCAGGCGAAGCCACGCAAAGCTTCCCGCTCCTCTGTCATTCTCTCAGAGCGACGGTGGCAGCTGTGACACGTCACGGCCGCCGCTGCCGCCTCGCGCCCCGATGGCTTCCTCTATTTGTCTTTTGCGCGATTTCCTGTTTCCTGTGCGGCTCCCCGCCTCGCCCGCCCACCGGCGCCCGTGGCCTGGCAGCGTCGGAGGCGTGGCAGCCAGAGGGGAGAGTTGTTGAAGCAGGCAGGAAGGATGGCAGGCTGCCTCCCCCACCTCTCGGCTCCCACCGCCACTTTCTGCCACCGCGCTTCTACCTTCATGCAGTTCAAGGCTAACACTGAGGAGAAAAAAAGTTGTCATTTCATCAAGAAGGGTTCAGACTACAATCAAAGACAACTTTGCTCCCAATGTAATTGCTGAAATAGCTGTTCAAGATAAGTATCGATTTTCATTAGAATAAATTGATAATGCATGTAAAAGACGTTTAATACCAAGTGGACGGTAGCAGATGTTGGTTGTACATTCATCGTGTCGTAGCTACCTATGGAAGAATGCTTTTTTTTTACAATGTAATTATTGTTCATACATCTGAATCCTCAATTGATGTAATTCACTTAAAAAGAGAAAGGCGATAATGAACTGCAGCTGCATGACGCACGAGGACACGATGGCAGAGAAAATCCCAAACACAAATATGAAAACACACAGAAGCGTCCACTGACTGGTGTGTGTGAGTGTTGGAGGGTATGTGGGGTATGGGGGGTATGCCCCCCCCCCCCCCCCCTCCAATTAACATTGCTGTAAACAAGGCCAACAAAGGCCAGATTAGAATAACAGTGCGTCTGCGTGGAGGAAGTCACCAATTATTTGGGCATAGAGCATTGTAGCAAGCGTCTCCGTATTTAACATCAGAAGAGCTGAATGCAACTCCTGGCTGCAGCACACGCACACGCACACACACACACACGCACACCCACACACACACACACACACACTCACACACACACAGCTCACAACTCACTAATAATCCCAGCAGCCTTAAATAATTTATCAAGTGTGGATTTTCCTTAAAATAAATGACTTTGTTTCAAAGGGTGCTTTCACTTATCATACGTGAATAATGAGAAGAATAAATAAACTGAAAAAAACTGTGAAAACAAAGAAACGGAATGAAGGAAAAACATTTGAACGATATTTTACAATCTTCAAAAACAATGATTGTTATGCTTTTCTGTCTATGATCTAAAAATGTGTTTCAAGTTTGGTAATTTAATCAGGAAACACTATATCTCTCTTACACTCACACACACACACACACACACCTACTCAGTTTACGGTTCTCTTCAGTTCTGTCTGCAGCTGATTGATTTAATAAGTTTAACATTCTTGTGCATAATTAAAGGCAAATATTACCAGTTCTAAAAAATATCCCAACACATCTTGAGTGCACAATTATTTTCGAGGCGCTCTGAAAACATACATACTATCAGCATTTAAGAAAATTAAATAAAATATATAAAATTAAATAAAATTAAATATTAATAATTTACCGAAACACGTCTGAGAAAAATACAACATTTAATTTAATTTAATTTAAATGCATGTGTTTGGGGCTGTTTTGACTATGATGATAAAAAAAAATATATATTTTTGCTGCAGGGTCAGTGTCGGCGAAAACCACCTAACTAACCAACTAATTCACGTTGCACATCACCCCCCCCTCCCCTCCAGGGTGGTATATGCTTGTACAGTTCATTGTCAATGAAACATATTTTTTATTAAAAAAAAAACTGATCTTTTTGTGAGGCGAAATGTCCAAATCAGCAGAAAGCGTGCAATCAGAAAAGCTGTCAGTCAAATTGTCTTGTGTTGTTTTTTTGTCAAAGTAAAAGACAAATAAGAGAAGGTGCCGTCGGAACTTAACCTCCTTTCCCGACTCCCCCCAGAATTCACCTGGGCGCGTTTTGTGGCGAGAATCAGCACCGTGTTTAAGGTTCTGCTGATTTTCATGTAATGACTGGCAGCCGTAACACCTGGCACTGTGAAATCCAGAAATTAGCCCGCTCCGGGGAAACAAATTGCTTTGTTGATGCAGAACGTTATGGAGAAAGAGGGGAGGGGGGGCATGAGTCTGCAGGGGTTGTGGGTGCGCGTTTTATTTTTACAACTTTTTAAAGCTGCTGTGTTCTTTGTTTCACAAAGTGTCATTTATCACAAGCTGGTGTCAATGAATCCACTCACTGAGGTAATTATAATTATCCCCATTCAGCCTTTGACCTGTTTGAGGGCTCGGCTCCTCTAACCCTTCTGTTGATCCCGTTCTTCATGTGTCGCTTCCGTATTTCAGTGGATTGAAAATCAACCTCCACTGTTGGCGTTTGGAGGATCGTTGAGTTGGCAAACACATTTAAAGGCTCCAGCATAATGACCCTTGACAAACATGTACCTCCAATTGATTCCTTTCAGATATTTCACACATGTGTCTGACTGCAGTGCAAATATGTTTAGGTTAAAGAGGTGATATAAAGAGTTACCAATATATTAATGGACTTTTGTGTGTAAAATGTAGCTCTGGCTGTTTCCTCCACACGGTGTCTTAGAAACAGTCCAATTCAAGCACTGCAATCCTGATATTCTTTATAGAATAGGAGATCTCACATTCTATAACCCTGAAAAACGTATAAAATATAGAAAATGTTTCAAATGTCTTCACAGTGATGGTGGAAGGTGAAAAGTCCTGTAGTTAATTACAAATGTGATGTACTTTTATCTTACATCTTCTGAAAGGTGTAGTGGCTGATTTACAAATGAATATTATGTGAATTAAAGAAGTACTTTTCATAACCATTTTGTATATTATGTATTTGTAAAACACGTTTTAAATTAAAGTACCTTACAGGTATTATGCCAATACATACAGGCGTTGTAAATTGCCTGTAACACTCATTCACACCTACGCAAACACTTACACACTAAGCATTTCACTTTTCTGAGATTCAATTTTGTCACTAAAACATGATTTATCTTTTAACATTTTGCTACAAACCGTTAGTTGTAAATTTGTATTTTTGTATTGCTTACATAGGAGTTAATAAATCGATAGTATCTATGCATTTGACCCTCAGTGACGACCTACATGGGCAGCCGAGCCCCCCCCCCCAGAAGTCCCTGCAAGCCGAGCACATTTTAGCAGGGGATCGAGATCTCTGCCTGTCTCCGCTGAGGCATCTTCTTATCTTGTCAATCAGCAGCACGCCTCCACCCGGCTCCGCGCGGGGCTGAGCAGCTTGGCGGAGATGCATGGTGATGATGAGAACTCTTCGCGGCCTAGCAGGGTTTCCTCCTCATCAAGCTCAGAACAAAGGGGGGCCAGGTCCGCTCTGTTGCTCTCAATACCGCCTGCAACATGCCCGAGCCAACTGCTGACACCCTCTGCTTCTATATGCGCGGAAATGGAAGTGAAGCTGCTGCAATGGGTGAAATCAAAAGGGCGGAGGCCAAACGTTGGACTCCAACATGCTCTGGTGTTGGATGGAGGTGATTTCACAAGAGTAAAGTGGAAGTTTTCAAACTGTAAAGAAGCAGAATTTACCATTCAGAGCATTGATGCAGCAGCAAGCAATTCCTCAACCTGCCCACCCCCCTCCATCCTGCTCTCTTCCCTGGACCCCCCCGGCTTCATTGTCTTTTTATTAGCACACAGATAGAGCACAGTTAGCTGCTCGGCGCAGGCTCCGCTCCCCCCTATCTTGGATCTTGGAACAGCATGGTGTCCTGGTGTTGTTTGCTTCTGTCACACTTTATTATCTGTGGCCTTGATTGCTGTGTATGAATTCTTGACCTTTGCTGGAAACCACAGTCTGTACGAAGGAAAGAACGTGGTAAAAATAGCACAACGGGGGCGCAGTGCTGTTTGGACCATGCAAAGCCCGGTGTAGTTACTCACAGTGGACACAGTGCGGGTTACGGTGGAACCAGTTATAAGCAGAAACGCCTACGTTTGTCAGCAAAATAAATGTAGAGGAGAGCCTGGAAGGCAGGATGGGATTAGGAGCGTGACTCAGTAAAATAATCCAATCGAAAGTCATTGACACCTACCGACATTGATCCGCAGGTGTGTCACCTTTGCAGGATGAGGGGGAGCCAGATGGTCTACGAATATCACAATGCCAATTTAAAACGTGTCATGAACACGTCGTGAAAGTCAGGCACGCGAAGCTGGACCCACGTTGGACGGCAGGGGGCGCTAGGGGAATCTCCACCGCATTGATGCGATGCCCGCCCAGTAGGATTGGCTTGTGATGCCCTTGTAATAAGGGATGACATCAAGGCTCCCTTATGCTACATATTTTGAGGAATTTAATCTGCTCATAATTAATTTCTGAAATTAATTTAATAATATTTCATAATAAGGTGAAAACATCTCATTTAAACAAATGGATTTATTCAAGTATCATAAAAAACCTCATCTGATCTAATCTTCAACCACTTATCCAGAGTCGGGTTGCGGGGCAACAGTTCCAGCAGTCCAGACCAGACCGGTGGGCCAGTTCCAGACCCCAAACCTCCACTTCCACCAGCTCTTTAGGGCCTGTTTGGAGACATAATCTCTCCAACTATAATTGTGGGTCTTCCCCAGGGCTTCGTGCCAGCTGGCCGTGCCTGAAAAACCTTCCATGGGAGGCACCCAGAAGGCATCCTGACCAGATGCCCAAACCTCCTCAACTCACCCAAATTCTCTAAGGGAGACGCCAGGACCCCTCCTGAGGAAACCCATTTCCACAGCTTGTACCTGTCACCTAGTTCTTTCGGTCATGACCCATCTTTCAAGACCATAGGTGAGGGTAGGAATGAAGATCGGCCGGTGGATGGAGAGCTTTGCATTGCGGCTCAGCTCCCTCTGTCAGAGAGGGGCAGTAAAGTGAGAGCAATAACACCACTGCTGCTGCGATTTTCCGGCCCAGCTCACACTCCATTTTCCCCTCATTTGCAAACAAGACCCTGACGTACTTACGGTCTTCCACTTGGGGAAACGATATGTTTCCTACCAGACATCTATTGCAGAACCATGGCCTCCGATTTGAAGGTGCCATCAGGTCCACATCATCAGCGAAAAGCAGATTTTTCTAGTGTCAGAATTACAGAAAAACATAAATTGTATTTCTATAAAATTAGCTGAGAACGGTACGTACAAGCTGGCAGCTTTCGATGGCCCTTGAATGACCCATCATCACCTGTTGGCCGGCCATTGCCTGTGATTTTACTGGTCTGGCTCACTTGAGATCCAAGTGGAAAGTATGGGGCCCTTACTTCAAATGACACCCTCCTCCTGCCGTGTTCATATCCTATAGAATTTGTATCCCTTTTTTGCAACAAAGTAGAAGTACAGTTATTCTTGGCAGGTGGCTTCCTGGATTAGCGAAGCAGCTTCTTGGCAAAAAAAGATACGTACGACCCAAAATAATGGAACCCAAGCGCCAAGCGTAGAACAACACCAATGCTAAGCATCAGCCGTACTATGTCAGATATATGTGCTGCAGACTTCAGAAACCTTCCTTTTAGAGTGAGGATGCAAACAGGCACCGCGTGGAGTCCATCCTGCCTTCATGTCAGATAACCTCTGGTCAGCATCGTCGCATTGTTGTACTTCAATCAGAGGGCTGCCCTTCTATCAGGCGATTGCCAGGTAGATCATAGCTGTAGGACATAGTGTGTACACATGGTGTCCATGCTGATGTCCTTGGCCAAGACACATAACCATAAAATTGATCCTCTAGCTGTGAATAGTATGAATGTTATTTACTGATGGGCAGGTGCCACTGTGTATGGGAGCTCCTGTCATCAGTGTATCAATCCTTGGTGTTTAAGCACATTGAGTCATCTGAAGACTGGAGAAGCACTTTACAAGTGCAGTCCATTTTACAATCAATGTTTAACAGCAAGGTGGACAAAATATATTCCAAAGGTTCTGCCAAGCAAGCAGCCTGACGGCAAGCTATGACATAGCAGAACATTGTAAATATGGGATGTTGCGGTCACCGTGGCATGCAGGTCAGCCTGGCGCACGTCAAGATAGATGAGACTTCGTTGGGCCTACATTTGCATTATTGACAATTTATATGCACCCTCGTAAAGCATGAGCTACTTTGACAGGTAACAAAGCAGCATAGCAGCTATTTACTTTACTAGCATTTACTACATGAAGTGGAACTGCTATAACCTTGAGCATCTGTGCTTGACCCATTTTTAGCTTGTTATTTTGGATAAAGTAATGCTTAAAAAATATTTCTACACAGACAAATTCATTCATTATATTACAAATGAACAATAACTCCAGAGAAATGAACTAGCTAGAGGCTTTTTAAGAACTTTGCCTTTTTTCTTGCCATCACAAACAAAGCTGCATGCAAGGAAACCTTTTAATCCAGCATTTAAATCTGTTTTCCTTTCACCACAGCCCGTCATCAGAGAGGCGACATAGAAGCAACAACGTGTTAGAGTCCATCCCTTCATACTTCCTGTCCTGCTGCTAATGCGGGGGGGCGTTGCTAAACGGCCGGGCCCAACGTCGGACATCACATCTGTTAAACTGTCAAAAAACGTTCACTGCTGACACACACACCTCCCTCTCCCCTTCAGCAGCCTTCTCCAGGCCTGTCTCTTCCGGTCTGGGACAGACTCACCTCGTCCTGCTTCTCTCTGCGGGCAGCGTGTCACCTCTGCTTACGTCTGTCCGAGTAGCACTAGAGAGAGAGATCAAGTGTTGCACGCTAAACGGACATCCACGCTAATCTGGATACAAATGGAAGTCTGAAGCGAGCCGAGGCACCAGAGTAACGCACACATGTCGCATTGGCTGTGATGATTGTCTCCTTTATGGCCCACACGCTGCAGGGCTTGTTTCCATCTACATCACATTGATTTCTATCAAACACATAAACAGGTCGCTTGAAGATGCCACTTTTGGGTTTTCCGCTGTTAGTCCAGGAAGACGAGGTCCTGAAACATAATTAGATTACATCTGTACAATTAGAAACAAATCCAGTCACCCACTGCCACAAACGCTTAACGAAGACGTACATGTTTTTATTTAGTGGTTTTATTTTTCCCTGCCATCCCTGTTAAATTACTTATAAAACAAGATTGGGAGTTTTGAACAAAGAAACAACACAACCTTTCTTTAGGAAATGCAGACTTTATATGTAATAAAATGATGAAGCTCTTGTTTGGACTGAAAAGCACAGATGTCAGTAGCAGCATTAACGGTGGCCTTGTTCCGTTGTGTTAAGTGTCCCAGTAAGAGTGTTACACGAAACACAGGGAAGGCAGTGAGTGTGATAAAGAACATATTTATTCTATTTTTTACACTTATTTCACATAATAGACTGAACATCCAAATGCCATGCAACAGAAGGCTGAAAAGCTTATATAGCTCTATATAATCCATAATACGGTTGTTTTTGGGATCAGAATACCTTGTGATTCTGTGAATAAAAAGTGTAGCTGTGCTCCCAATTTTAAACCAGCATTTCTCCAGCTGGCTTAGGTGGAGCCCCAGATTGGGAGGGGACACACCTACGCTCAGTGTTGGGAGTAACGCGTTACAAAAGTAATGTAATTACTGTAATGTATTGCTTTCTGCTGTAACGTGGTAATGTAAGGCATTCCACAAAAAAAATGGGTAATATTTAGTCGGTACAAAGGTCAGTAACGCACGTTACAATGCATTTTCTCCCGAAATGAAGTGGTGTTTTCATATATCTACGGGTGTTTTGTTTTTATACTATCGCCACCGCGAGATCAGCACAGAGTGTCTGGCTGCAGCCTCCCGTCTCGTGCCTGGGCGTGTCTAACGGAAAGTCCAGAGGGACAAAATATATATATATATATATCCAGTTGTTTTGGTGAATGTAACTTAAAAGTAATGCAGTAGTAGTGTAATGCCTTACAATTCAGAGACAGTAATATTTTAATGTAACAAATTACTTTGAAATGACTAACAAGTAATACATAATGTATTACGTTTTTGAAGTAACTTGCCCAACACTGCCTACGCTCATGTAGAACGGAAGCTACGATATGCAACTAATGAATGGCAAAGCATAGCAAAGGATTTAATTCTCTATAAATATTTCAGAGCTAAACAAAAGGACCCTCTACCTTCATAACGCATGGCCTTGATTGTGTACTGCAATGCAGAGGGCAGTCCTGGCCTTTCCAAGCCAGGAAGTTCAGCTGGCAGGCCGACACCCCGGATAATGTGGCTTTAAGCTTATTCCAGGTTGAAGATAGATGGTCAGCATTTGCCTCTTGTACCAAAGTGGAGCGAAGCAAAGATGGCCAAACAACCGCTTTATTATTCTCCTGTCCAGAAATGCCAGCGGGACCAACACGTGTCTTTTGGACCTCTTGTTGGTCACTTGTAGAAAGCTTTGTTCTCATGGTGATAGAGTTCATATCCACACCGAGGTAAATTCCCGAACTCTGCCTCCGCTAAAACCCACTGTTGCTCCTCCAAATGGCATTCAGCCTCACTTTGACCTAAGGCCATAAGCATTTACTAAGACCAAGCGTGATCCCATCCATGCCTTATGGGACCAACATGGAAGCAGCCAGGTGCACTGGTATTGTGTTCAAAAGAAAGACCAATGCAGGAGTTGTCCTTGGTAAGGACATTTGGTAAAAAAATAACCAATTCCTAAAAATAACACAATGATTGACAATTCTTTAGATTTTGGTTCATTCATCACTCATCATCATGTCAATTGGATTTACCGTAAAAGGATACATCTTACTTCTTTCTCTTTCCATCTGCCACTTTCAAGATTTGCCTAATTATTCCCTTTTCTTGTGGGCTGACTAAATGTTCTTTCATTGGATGAAACAACAGGTATATTTCTTGCACAGATGGAAATTAAAATACTCGGCTAAAGCCATCGATGAGGGTCATGCCAACAACTCTTTTATACAAAGAAGACAACAACCTAAACTAAGTTTGCTATTGAAAAAAAACAACAAAAAAAACAATGGAATGGTGGAGTTGGCCAGTGAGACGAGTAGCAAGAGTAGGTCTTATTTATATCTCGTTGTTGAAGCTCTTTCAAGGTACTGGCAGATTGCAGAATGTGGTGGGCGGCTGAGTCACATGGCCGGAGTGTCATCTGCATACAACTCTATTAGATCCTACTCAGACTTATAAAACAGAGGATAAGATAGGGGAATGTATGGAACTATTCACAGGTAGGCTTGAATTTTGGAATATAACATATGACATGACATGGAGATTCATTCATCTGTTACAACGAATGAATAAGTCCAATCAAATTTTAATATAACATTTTTCATTATATGACCTGTTGTTCCTGAATGCTTTAATTCTAAAGGACAATACAATGTATCAGAACACAGCAATGTTCTACAGTATGTCTTGAGTTCAAAAAATAAAACTTCACATAAATATGTTTAAAACTCATACATACATATTGTGTTAATAGGTATTTGTAAATTATCAATACACCAGTAATGGATGCTCCATATTTGGTTTAAATATGGCTGCTACTCATTGTGTGAAGCTGTGTTTGTGGGTATGGAAGCTGGAGGTTCCCATTAAATGAACTCTTAGTCCAAAAACAACGGAAGACCCGAAAGCCAATAAGAAAATCCTTATATTTAAATGGATGGAAAAAGAAAATGCTCGACATGTTTTCCTTGAATGGGCCAGAATAGTTAATAGTTAATAGAATAGATTGATTATTTCAGAAAAAGCATTTTTTTTAAACATTAAAGAAAGAAAGTATAACTAACTTTTTAAAATTAGACCCTTTGTACATTTTAATTCTACTATATTATAAACTGTACTTCAGGTACAATGTTACGGGGAATAAAACATCCAAGATATGGAGTTTTCAGCCTAGAAACGCATTCAAGACTCTTGAGCACTGATGTCCTGTTGCAAATATGCTGCAGAAAGAAGACATTCACATGACTGAACCACTTAAAACATTGCAATGCTGATGTAAACCTCCCCCTCTCGTATCAAAGTTGTGCTTTTTCTTTTGTCACCTGGCAATATGACGCTCTGCTGCTAACAATCCGAAGCCGTTCTCTGCATTCCCTAGTGAAGAACGACCCTGGTGAGCAAAAAACAGATTTCCACCATCGCAATCAATCGTCCTTCTATCCACCTCGCCCATATCCCCCTTCCAGTCTGCAGCCCTCCCATCTCACTAAGAAACACATTACTCTCAGCTCCCGTAACCCTGCGCGCTGGATGTACAATTAAAACCTTATTTCTGCTGAAGGAAATTAGATTTAATGAACGGCGGGCTGGGCAACAACAGATGGTTTGTCTTATTGGAGGCACAAAGATAGACTGGGTGTTTGAACGCCTTCAGATCAAATGCCAGTGGTTATCAATTAGGAGTGGAGGTAAGCTCCCGACTAGATGAAACGGAGCCGTGGCCCTCACCTTCACTGCTGGGAAGGGGATGTTACGCTCACAGTGTCACACGGCAGAGATGCAGCCTTTCCATATGCCAGAGTCAAACATGCTGCAACATCCCAGATGTTGCATAATGTCAAATGAGAAATAAACAAAATTGTTTTTTTTTATGAACCTGGCAGTCGGTTCCAACATTTACAGCCAGGTACATCAGGGTGGAGTAGCCTTTCTTTTATCACAGAGGATACGGTTTCCGTCAAATGATGCAGTGTAGTTGAGGCGTTGCCTCATTTAGTTACTATGTACTATGTATTCTTAATCATTGGAAAATTAAGAAAATGAGAATAATAAAAAAATGCTAAATTTGGAGTACTTTTGGGAACGGCTACTTCCATGCCGTCATTCTGCTTCAAAGAAAAAAGATAAATGATGATGCCATTAAAAGTGAACTAATTAAGGAAGGCTTCTTTTAAGAACTCATTAACAGCAACCTCATTTACATAATGATGCATATTAATTAAGTTTTAATGAATCTGCATTTCCAGCAAGCTGCATTTCTTTGGCTGTGGTACAAATTGAACAAATTATTTAAAAGTGTTCTTGAATCTACTTTTCACACCAAAGAGGAGAGAGCATGCAATCATTTGTAGAAAATCATATTTATTTCCCCCCTCTGCCCAGCCTGTGCCCATCTGTTCATTATTTTTAAATGTAATCATTTACCCTTTTGTCTCACTGGCCTCCAGGCCAATCAGAAGGTAAGGGACCGTCGCAGAAGATTTAGGCTGAGTAGAAGTCTGAAATGATGTTGAGGCAGATGAACGGTTGTGTTTTTACTTGTTGTCATGTGGGATGTGGAGCGCTCATCTGTTAGCGCTAATGTGTCGCGTGTGTACCGTCCTAATGCTTCCTGTCGGTACACACATTGATATTGCAGACGTACACAGCTATTCATTTTTTCAAAGACTTCATCAAATGTAAAGATGGAACTTGAACAGCCATATTTGTTAAGAAGGACATAAAGCATTTTTAAAAGGCGGGTACTACAGGATTCTAGTTTGACTGATTTGTCAGCCTAATTGTAGACATTTTGCTGCCCTTCCATTCTCTGCTTCCCCTGCGCGGTCCTCACTGAGCCTGAGAAGATGGAACTAGTTGGCAGGTTAGCCGTGTCCAGGAGCGTTGGGCGTCCGGCAGGATCGACGGATCGGAAAGCCAAGTGATGTGTGATGGAAGGTGGACGGTGGCGCATGGAGCAGAGAGGGTGTGCTGGGAACCGCGACCATGAGCAAATCAAGGGTTAAACCGCCAATATTGACTTTGAACAACAGTAATGTTTCTTGTTTATTTTCTTAATGATGATTTTGGCGGGAGGACTGAACGGACGAGTTGTCAGTGACCTGCACTCAGCAACATTCTCTCTATGGAGCACGGCCCTTTTTCTATTTACCTAGTTTCTCAAGATGGTCAACGTTATTTATCTAAACAATATTTCTCCTACCTGGCCAAGTACTTCTGCCCCATTCTGCATTTTGTTCACCTTTCATACTTTTCTCTGGAGTGGTGTCAGATAACAGTTCATTGCACCATTGTTAATCCATTTGTGGGATTCACATTAACAATACTAGACGCCGACATTTCCATCCATACGAAGCAGCAGTCTGTACTTATCTCTGGTAGCGTGAAGTCAACAGCTGCTGCTTTTCTAACGTTCATGCAGTGTGTTTTCAGGCAGAAAAGAAAGAAAAGAAAAAATAACCAACAAGCCCGGTCTTGTTTTCCGGAAAGACAAACACACACACACACACACACACACACACACACACACACACACACACGCACACCTGTTTGGCAGGTTAGTTTGGGAATAGGGTGGTGCTCTGGAGATAGGAGGACGAGCCCGGGTCCTTCACGGATAGTCGCAGGCCAGTGTCACGGGAGGATGCTTCAACCAATAGCAACGTAACACCAACAACGCAATTCCTGCACCTGCAGCGCCCCAGAGGGTAATCGGCCCCTGAGGGCCTGGAACCCGCCCACCAGCCTACACCTCATCGTCTTGTTCCCTGAGGTGAGCTGGAGGCCCCCGTAGGACGGCGTTGGCCGCGTACTTGTGACAGCGAGCGCCTACCTCAGGGGAGGTCAGAAGTCAGTGATTCATACGAGACAAGCTGGCGATGCAGTGGAACCTGAAAATGGAAAGCAGATGTTCGTTAATTAGGGGAAATGTGACTGACAAGACTTGAGCGTTGAGGTACATGAGCTCGCCCGCCATCCAGCAGCTGTTGTTCCCCGACTTCATTGTCAGTCTTGTACACAAGTCACAGCTTCCCCGCCGAGCTGGGCCCAGACGCCCAGCACCCACAATTATCAAAATAGAATTAAGCTTGATTGAATCGAACAGATTTTCTTCTAAATACTTTTGGTGTGTTTTTTTGTGCGACTGAATGCGATACTCGAACCACCTTGCTCCCTCATTTCCGCTCCTCTTTTTCTTCAGCCCTTCAGTTTCTGGAAAGTGCTGCTAAAAACAGAATTTCAATGACACAAAAAAAACAAAGAATATCTCATTTGGGGAAATCACACATTTCTCTGGATCGCTTTCCTGTGTGATTAATAAAAACGACGATACTTTCACTTCCCGCAAAATTGCTCATACACAATTGTTGTTGAATGGTAAAGTACATCTGCATTTTATTGCAGCCTGTGAGTTTTCTAGAAGTCAATTTTCAAAGTCTAAAAAGAGTTTCCGAAATACCTGGTGGAGACGCAGAGAGTCCTCCAGCACATGAAAGGCACTCATGAGAACTATTGACTGAAATATAAATTCTGTCCCTTAAATGCAAGTTAACTTGGTATAGAGAAGGCTCTCGCTAATGGAAGTGTTCATGACCTTCATATTCATCCCATATGTGTGTGTCAATTTCTAATAAACCAGTGTTGCACACGCACACTTCTGGTCAACAACGTGATCCAATGAAATTGATGAATGGTTAGACATTAGGCCCATTCCTACAACAGATGTTAAATCACTTCACATATGCGTTATCAGATCATTTGTGTCAGGCTGCACAATATGAATGACACAGATTATCTCCGATTCTGGGCCTCTGCTGGCCTTTAGGTGGCTCTCCTGACTATTGCAGGTGTGTGTGTGTGTGTGTGTGTGTGTGTGTGTGTCTCTGGTGGTCATGTTCGGGGGCCCTTACCTCCTGGCCAACAGTGGATGGGAACAGCTTGGTGGTCTCAACAGAACTAAATAGACGTCCCACCGCTGTTTTTACCTCCCGACTGATTCGTTCACCGGGGATCTGATGGCCGACTCCAGATTCAACAATGTAATCCTCTCGTCATGTCTGAAACACTACATGACATGATATGAGTGGAGAAAAAGAGCTGGAATAATGCACCAAAGGTTTCTAACCGATTTTCCCCCTAAACGTCTAACTTTTTGCTGATTTTGATTTATGTGAAGGCTAAATTCTGATTCTAATCAAGGACCAAAAACGTTGAGTGGGGCCCCAATCAATGATAGGATACACCTTACTATGAGCTAAGTCTTTTGGCTGTCTTGGGTTTTCAATATTACAATAAAACATTTACAGATCCCGGGCTTGAAAAAGCCAGCAGGACTCTTTGTGTTTTCACATTGACCCGCTTGGCGCACTGAAGAACAGTATTGATAAAGCTGTATATGAACATTTCATCATTAAATCATTGTAGCTGTCATCGCCCAGTTTTTGTGGGTCAAAGCTGATCTTGTTTATTCCACATGTAGCAGACTTTCCCAGGACTCTTGTACCGCTCAGTTAATTCATGTCTTCACAGCTGAAGTGAATGAAAGCCTGGCAGGAGTTATTTTTATTCTCTTTACCAAACCAAAGGGAAGGAAGAACAACCCTCTTCTGACTCGTCCCCGGAGGGCTACAGGCAAGGCAGCAAAACAAAGAGGAATATTAAAAAGAATAACGAAGGAATGTGAAAGCACGTCGGACTCCGAAGGTAAAGTGTCGCTCTAGCAGCCGCCGAGGGGCTGTAATTAGGTCGGGGAGAAGTTTCACTTTGTGGACTGCTGTTTTTCTTGTGTTTCTCCCCGTCTGCCAATATACAGCAACACCGAGTCCACACGCTGCTTCATTCAAAGGGTCCTACTACAGAAAGAAGGTAACCATGCAGTTATTGGTTAAAGTATAAGGTTCACCAAGAAGCGTGTTATTGTGAACGCAGACAAACCGTCGTTTTTACTACACGTCCAGTAGATCCGGAACAACATTTGTTTGAACTGGTTGTTTTTGCCCCCCCGATGCACAGCCCAATAGTTACACTCCTTTTAGCCCTCTTTTTGTTCTACACCATCTCTAGGGCTCTGTAGTTGCTAAATGCAGCTCTGAATTCATTCAATAAGACCTCTTCCGCAGTGCTTGCTTGTAAAAGCAGGTCTGCCAGTTTTCTTTTCGTGAGGAGGTTCCAACGGCAGCTACCGGATCCTCTGGCATGGAGCGGCCATCTTTGTGGCTCTGCCTCACGTGCTTGGATCGGTTTGGTCTGGCCCTCCTCGCTGTAGGCCTTTGGGGGTAAGGGCAGCATCGGGCATGTGCTGGGCCTCATTATCCTGGATGCGATAGGATCCGACCACGGAGCAGCTGAATGGACGCTACGCCGTCCTTTTTTGACCCCCCCTCAGAGTGGCGTGAAGGGTGTCACTGGTCATTTAAGAAGATGTGTCCTCATTGGGGAGGAGCAGCCAGGCGGTTAGTCCAGCTGGACACAGCACGATGATCATCATTACAGGGTGTGTAAATGCTTTACACTGCCTGTATCTGTCTCAGCCTTGACCCCCCTCCCACTTTCCAGACAGGCCTGGCTGTAATGGGACAAATTGGACTGGACACCACCGAGGGACGGAGGCGTGTTTCCTTACATCTGCAAAATATGGTGGAAAAATACTGCTGCTTAATTAGCAGCAGTATCTGAGCGATGGGGACAGTAATGGTGTCACGTCTCAGACAGCCTATGTTTGTGTGGACGTTGATGTTATCTCTCCTGACTATCTCATGGCAGGACAGAGGCTGACCTTAATTGCAGTAATTAAGTTAGTAGCCATACTGTATGACTCGGCAGCAGGACGGCGGACATTCGTCATCCACATCATCTGTCCTGCGATCAAAAGGCTGCTTCCACCACGCTGCCTGGGGCCGAAGCACGAGGAACGAGGAGATAAACGCTTTCATTCAGCAACCAAAGGAGGCCAACAGTCCGAGGGGCCGCGCCTTGGAGAGATGAACAGGCCTCATGACGGAAACATGGAGGCAAAGCTCTTCAGGTACAGCCAGGTGAGCTTTGTATGTAACACTATTGAGCCTGCGGAATCAGTTGAACAGAGGGATGAAGTTAGACTCAGGACTAAAAATAAAGACGGGTTTTGCTGAGCAAGTCTACCAGCTGTGTAGAAGAGCACCCAATCAGTGGTTTGTGCGGCCAGTCACTACGTGCTCCAGCACTTTACTTGTGGTTACTCTTACTGTCTCAAAACTCCCTGTAATTGGTTATTATATCCTGCCATTGGCCGCATGTTGGCTCTTCACACGGGGTTACATGTGCTAAAATGGCTGAGAGGCTCTCCGACGCTCCATCCGCTGCTCTGCACACAGTGGCAGGATCTCAGTACTAATACCAGAACACACACAGCTGTGTTACCAACTCAGCCACACGGGCATGACCTGCTCTGTGGCCACACGTTATGTACGGTCTCATGCAGAATTTCAGATGATTGAATCCTAACTAATAAATGGTGGAGGATAATAATGAGGCCGATTTAGGACTATAGAAATGATGAAATGTTTTTTTTCTGCTGTTCCCCCCCCTCACAAACCCTCTGAGAGCCGCTACGCACACTAGATTTTATGGTCAGTAAAAGTGATAGCGGGTTCTTGTTTAGATCCCAGCAATACAAGTTAATAATGACTTGAATTGAAATACACACTTTTCATTGTGCTGCTCTCCCGAATGCAACGCCTCACTAACTGCAGCCAATCAGGCGGACAAACAAACAATCCCCGCACGCGCCCCAATAACAAGTCATCTATCTTCAATCTTCACTGCCCCTCTTTTCTTTTCCTCTGGGCAATCTTCTGCTCCCCATATACATCTGTGCAAATTGATTTCCTCTTTACAAGGGAAGATAATGACGGTGGCAACAAAAATACCTGTAAGTGTGGGATAATTACGCCACGAGACACCACCCGCGGAGTCCCTTTATCTGAGCACCCACCAACAGGCCGTCACACCAAAAAGGCCCACATTTTTTTTCGAATAAAAAAATAAAAAGGTTACTATTTCATTCATGAAGATAAGCATCTTAGGCGAGACATTTTTATATACGTACATTCAAACACGGGCTGTTAGACAGGAAAGGGGAGGTGGTGAAGTAAAGCAATGTTAATGCATGAGTGCAGCCTCTGGTGTAGAAATGTCATCGCTCGCCTGCTTGTATGTGTACAATATACTATTATATTGTAATCTTTGGGGATCCATGTTGCAGAGTTCTCACTGCGTCCACTGAGTCAGTGCTGATGATAATCGCTGCAGAGGAGCATTGTCCTCTTGTTATTACTGAATCCACGCTTCCTTTCAAAGAGTCCAACTGTCTTTTTATTGTTCTTATTGTTGTGTTTGATCACAGATTATCACTGTCACTTATTCAGTTCAATTTGTTATTGTGCGAATGATGAAATGAATCAGTTCAAACAACTGAATCGTTGACAAAAGCCTCAACTCTCGCGAAGATGATCTCCTCTCATTAATAACCATCTCTCAAAAAGAAATCAAAGAAACTCCCTTGCACTTTTTTCTTCTTCTTCTTCTTCTTCTTCTTCTTCTTCTTCTTCTTCTTCTTCCTGAAAGTCATCAAATGAGCACAGAGAACAATCCCCAAACTTGCAGAGCTGCCTCAGGAAGGAGAAAATAAAAAAATAAAAAAAGGAACAAAACATTGTTGGAAACAAACGAGAAAGGACAAGTTTCTACATTGTGAAAAAGAAGTGAAAGGTATGCAGACGGCGTCTCATGCCTCTCCCTCCCAGGTGACAGGGATGTCAGGGCCCTGGAAGCCCTCGCACTATAATTACCCGCCGCGCTATCTGCCCCCGAGCAGAGGCGGTGCTGTTCGAACACGAGCGTCGCACTATCACAGGCCTGTGACTCATGAGGGGAACCCGGGGGAATCGCATCTTTAACAAAGCCCATCTCTTCTGCCTTTAAATACCCCCCCCCCTCTGAGCTCTCCTCCCTTCTCTGCTTCTCCACCCAAAGTTGTTGTGTTTTATTTCCTTTTGTTGAGGGAGGCGACGGTTCGGAGTCGGCTGAACGGCACCAAAGCCTAATGATGAATGTCCTGAGTGTCCCCCGAGTCCCAGTCTGCGTCTCTGATGTCTGCCAGGCCTCTTTAATGGGACATGAGACCTGGAGGCCTCCGCCCCTCACATGGAGCCAACGTTCCCCCTCAAGGAGACATTTGATCAGAATGCGTGGATCCAGCTCAGTTTGTTTGACCTTTTAAGGGGCTTTACACAACAACAAGGGGCAGAATATTTGGGAAAGCATTGCTTTTGCTTTTGGTAGATGTGCACAGGCCGACTGGCGCTCACAGAATCCTGAGGTGCTCACTGATCACACAAACTAAAGGCTTCAAGAATGAATGATCACATGAACCTCCATCTCAAGAGAGACGGGTGATTTGATGACATCATATTGGCCACAAAGGTTCTAATAATATAACGAAATACCACAATTGGCACGAAAATTACACATGAAATACGCTCCTAATAGCTCTGCTATTAGTAGGACAGACAGGGCAATGTTTTTATTTCACTTTGATTCATCCAAATTAAACAAGCCCTCTTTATTTGCTGCTGTGTGTTATGTTCATTTTCCATTAGAGCGTTTATTGAAATGTGCGTTGTGACAACCTTGCACTTCCACGTTCATGATGGAGAGCAGAGAATGATAAGCTGTGAAATGTTTGGGTCAAAATAGCCTCAGGCAGTCAAATACAATTATTAAAATGACTTTGCATTCCCATTTGACACTACTTATCATCAATTAATAACATCTGTGTACAAACTTTCTTTTTTATCTCTTGTGAAAGAAGAAACTATTGTTAGCAATAAAAGAAATTAAAGACATAAATCTAGAAATTAGCAGATGCTACATCAAGAAGTCATTCTCTTTCAAAGTGTATAAAAGAACCAACTGCCACTTTCCTTCATTTTTTATATTTTAACTGTAAATTAAATTTACTGTGATTTCAACTTCTGATCTCTTGAACCTCACAAACATCATTCAACAACTTCTATCAGACGTGCGCCTGTTGGAGCTCTAATGATGGATTGTTTCACGTGTGATCATGTGACAGCTCGGCCCAGTGAGAGTGAATAATGCAACATATCACTCATAATAATAATGGCTTAATGTATGCAGGTGATTGGTCTGCACTACACAAATATCACCATAACAATATAACATTTTTTTATCATATTTTTCTATAAAATTGAAAGAAAGTAATGACAAAGCAAAAGGAGTCTTTAGTTTTTTATATATTTAAAATTTCTTAAATACCACGTATCTTCAACGAACCCGAGAATTACATGTTGAATATAGTGTATATATATATATATATATATATATATATATATATATATACACTATATATATATATATATATATATATATATATATATATATATATATAAGCAAAGTAGACGACAACTTGTCTTTTTTTATATTTGGCTGTATGAGTAGCTTGTGAGGATCGTCCTCGTGTCTCGAGTCGCAGACGTTCTGTAAGGTGTGCAGTTCTAACCTAAGTAGGTCAAACTATCTGCAAAGAACGCAACTGCAAAAACTTTCCGTTGTCGACGGCGTCACAGCGAGGGGGGGGAGAAGAAAAAATAATTCACTTGTCACAAACTTGACACCTTTCTCCTTTTGTAGAGGAGGAGGAGGAGGAGGAGGAGGAGGAGGAGGAGGTGAGGGAGAAAAGAGAGAGCAAAAGAAGAAGAAGAAAAAACTCCAAAGGAGTGTTTCATTGTTCTGAAGCCCCCCCCCCCCCTTTGCCGATCGCTGCCACTGAAATCAACACTTACCTTTTCAATGACAGCCTGGCAAATTGCCAGACATTAAGGGGAAGTGCACAGGCCTGCAGTGTGTGTGTGGATGAAGGGCTTTTGTTTTGTGTGTGCGTGGCAGGGAGGGGGGGCTGTGTAATGCCTGGTCCCAAGGGCAGCAGGCACATTGCTAAAATAGCTCCTTGCTCGCTCCAGCTTCAGTGCAGGCTGGGGTTCTTGTTAAAAGGTTCCTGTTTTTGGTTCCGTCTTGTGGGAGCCCATTACGAGGCGTTGTGAAATTATCCGAGCTTGATTAAACCTGCTGAGCTCTCAAACAAAACGATCCTATAATCACAGCTGGAGAGACAAAAAGCTAAATCCCGTACGGAATAATAACAGCGCTCTCCTTGCATTATTTCTTGATTTGCATAAAAAGGGGACGCTTCATGTCCATCATGCTGCATTTGGTGGAATTATGTAGAAAGCGACTGACTAAATAGCCAAAACAAAGTGCACCTTTTGGGGAATTTCCAGCCATCTCACAGCAATACGAGCAAAGACCAATCTCACGCCTCCGTCAGCGTGTGAGATTCACACGCTGGCTTTAACCTGAGGACACTCTGGGACTTCTGATGCTCCACCCGCTCCACGGGAAGCGGAGGAAGAATCGCTGCCGGAGCAAATTCATCCGTTTTGCGATAACGGTACATTTCAGAGAAGTTGTCCGACACCTGGGCTCTGAAATGTTCTCTCACACACTGATAACTGCAGCTCTGCGGCTGCTCGTCCCTCTATGCGTGCAAATGGAGCTCCCGTCCGGGTCTCCCTGTCTGACTGTTTTGGGATGCAGTTAGCATACAAATAATCCAAACGCCTTTAAGATGTTTAATGTACACATGGTGGGCATCCAGAGGAACTGCACAACTTCCATACGAGTCGGGAGCAGCGACTCAAAGCAGACGGAGCACGGGGCTGTGCTCATGGCTCAGCAGTTCATCATGGCTCAGCAGTTCATGTCCTGGTAAGCACAAACATCACATCTAATTTATGAGGGAATTCTTACAGCTGATCAATATTATTTTCAAATGAGTCTAAAGGGTATTTGGTCCAAACTGGCAGATGCAGTAGCGATCATTGCTGTAATCAACTGGAATTACAAGGTTTCTACGATTACTGTTGAAGAATAAGAATACATCCGTTTTTGAGGGAAATTCTAACATGTGACCGAAGGTTTTTACGACAGAATCAAACGAGGCTTTGAGCTTTTTCAGCTCCTACAGAAACTAGTTCCAGTAACAGTTGGTAGCGTCCAGGTGGATGAACATGCCCATCACTCCACCTCTGTGTGGGATCCGCTCGGCTAGCAGGAACTGGCTTCTTCTTGGCAGCGTTTTATATATTAAACTAAATGTGACTTGATTTCATGAAGAGGATGTGCTTCTCTTTCAAAAGGGACAGAAGTGAAACCCGTTTTGGTAAAAGCATATTGTCTTAACTCTTGGTTATGATCACAGGATGATCCAATAAGCACTTTTTGTAGCGTGCTGCCACGTTTAGCACCAGACGTTGCTTACGTACTGCATCACAATGATTTGGATAATGCGTAATGAACTAATCCTTACAGGATGTAGTGGCTACGTGGAAGCCAGTGGAGCTGACCAATGGATTGTAATGAAAGTACATAAATGCAACACACGCAGCGTCGCTCTGCATTCACTTCCTTTCTGTCCTGTTTGGCTTTCAGAACGCTTACAACTGTGGCCTCTTTTGCATGTGGCCCCCACCTAGCACCACCCCCCTCCCAGGACGGGGATGCTGTCCATGTGCTTATTCAGAGAGAAATGGCCTTTTGTCTCTGCTGCTCCCGTCACAGAAGGTCACTGCAGGCTTACCCCCGCCGAATAAAGCCCCGGCCATTGTTAGAATTTGCATCGATGCATAGAGAGGAGAGATAGCGGTGCATATGTATGTGTGAGTACGAGTGTTGGGGGAGATCGCTGTACCATGAGAAAAGGGGGGGGGGGGGGGTTATGCAGAGCGAGGGCGTCTTTGCATGGAAATGTGAGCAATGGACGGACGCCGTATTTTTTTTGCCCCCCCTCACCAAACCCCCTCCCACCAACACACCCACATCACCCACCCGTGGGGGAATGAAGGCCTCTTCCCCCCAAGGTCAGTGTCAAGGACAGAGGGCCAATTAGCATGCAGATCAGGGGCGTGATGTCGTTTAAGGGTATCGCTCTGATGCAATCACATTAGTTAGGCCAGGAAGGACTCGCCGTCTGACCTCCATCATGCGAGGGGCTGCGAGGGAGAGAAGGGGGGAGAGGGGGAGAGAGGGGGAGAGAGGGGGAAAGAGGGGGGGAGAGAGGGAGAAAGGGGGGAAAGGGGGAGAGAGGGGGGGAGAGAGGGAGAGAGAGACCTGCATTGCCACCTTTTTTTGATGAACTGACGAGAAATGTGTTTAATAGAATTGACATGTTGATGCTTGTTTTAATACAGAACAATATGTTAATGTAAGTTTCTAGTTTCTGTTTTGAGGAAGTCAATTTTAAAACAGTATTGTGATACTTTCAAAAAAGTTTCCTTTGTAATTGACATTTTTATGTATATTATTTATATGTATAAATATTTGATATTAGGGACTTTGACCATTGTTCCTGTGGTTAATGATGAAAACACTGACATACAGGTTGTAAACACATAGGGTGGACGTTAACAACACACAGGTCGGGTCATTTCTTTTACATTGGTGTACACCTTCCCTTCCAAATGTCTTTGATTGCCAGTATTCATGAATCTAATTCATTTCACTCTTCACCTTTATTAGTCCGTCAGTCATCTGCAAAGCATTTGGAATTGCACTGCGCTGTATGCAGGGCGCTATAGAAATGGCACTTGATTGATTGAACATGTTTCAGAGTCTGACTGTTGTGTTTCTCGCTCTGTCAAACTTATTTCCAGCAATGTCACCAAGTCGCCCAATCAAATCTGCCTGTTTAGTGAGCACAATTAGAACTGATACAACAGATAGTCAGACACGGGTTGCAGCCAAACAGGCCTCATGGAGGCTGGAGGCCAGCTACACCCGGAACTGGTCACCAAGAGACAAACATCCATTCACACTCCCATCCACCCACGCAGAGACGCAGCGCCATGTTGCTGCCTCCTTTCATCCAACACAAATAGGTATAATTAACACAAGGTTGTTCTTCTTAATCCAAAGTGCTTAACAAATACAATAATTGATTTGTGTATTCAGGCTGTCTCCCATCCAAACGTTGCTGTTGCCAACTGGCTGCTGGTTCTCCTGTGCACCGGTCGGCTTGGGCCTCGGAGGGATGGATGCGATCTGGCCCCTCTACCAACACCCTTTGCTCGTCTGCTTCGTGAATTCCTTCCAATTCTTCTTCTTTCGCTCCCTCTATCTTCCTCCCCTCTTGTCTGAATTAATGAGATGGGGTTTGATCAGGGCAGCCAAGTGTTCAGTGGGAAATCTCACAGCCCGCCTTGTGTCCCGTAATAGAATTTGCATCTAATGCATACATAAATCAAACATCTTTCTGGACATTTTCATATGCATAATGTCATTTCATCCCATTTCCTTCCAAGTGGGGAGCTGTGCTTGGCTGGGGAGGGGGGGTAGGGGTGGGGGGGTTATATGTAGGTGGCAGTGGGAGGATTGTAGTTGGTGCAAAGAGGTTATTTTGTTTTGAATGTTTTTCTTCGGGTTCTCACTTTTTTGACTGTCTCTTAACTCTTTTAATTTATTTTGCCGAGTCTGTAGCCGGCGTGTGATGCCATGTATCACAGATCTTTGGGGGGTTTGGTTGTCAGATACTTTTATTGAGCGATACAAAAAGAGAAAATACATGTGGATGTGCACACACATCCATCTCTGTGTGTGTGTGTGTGTGTGTGTGTGTGTGTGTGTGGCATGTTGATGGGTGTTCAGAAGCACTAGTGGAGGCTGCTTCATCTCAATTCTACCTTATTCTTGGGGGCTTTGTTATGTAAATTCAGAAGAAAAACGAGCAAATTCAAAGTGTTTTCCCTTCACGTGGAGGTGGCAGATGAAAAAAGTACGAGATAAAAAAAAGCAAGTGACAAGGTGTCTTGATAGTCCTTAGTGCTTTGCTACTCCTGCGTTAACAAGGCTCGCTATTGTAGAAATGCCATTTGCAACCGTATCAATTTGCATTCTTGGGACCTTGTTCACCTGCGCGGACGGTAAATAAACGTTGGCCAATCAGCACGCATTCTGCTGTGTACGGTGAGTAAGTATCCAATGTGTACAATAATAAGAAATGACAATTCTAGTTTAAACTTCCCCTACACCGACAGACAAAACGTTTTTTGGATGCACATTTGTACCCTTGAACTGCACCGGCTATCACATCGGATGTTACTTCACTCGTAAATCCAAATTAAGTCATTAACATGTACTTTGTTGCATGTTTGACTGTAATATGTGAACCATGTTAAGCTTTATGGGGTTTGGAGAGACCATTGCATATTGAACACATGCTAATGCACTCTTAGCGCCCGCGCTATTGGATGTACATTTCTTGGCAATGTGGTATTTTGCTCTTGGATGTTTTCATATTTCTCAAATTGTATCACCTTTTCAAATACGAACTACACCCACGGACAGATTGTTCATTAGAAAAAGTGGACTTCGTTTTTATATGAATAGTATCAAAATGAAAAATAAATGATCTTATGGTTGTAAGCTGTGGACTACTCACCTGATGGTCAATGCACAGACCCATGTGACTGGAGATAGATACTTTAATGAGAACAAGTGGGTCCAAATAAAAAGGCCTAAATGCACATGATGGTAAAAGGATACAGAGAATGATAAAGTTAACATAAACCAATACTAAACTCCCAAACTGCGGTTGTTGGGCCGACAGACATTTTACAAGGAAAGCGAACAACAAGCAGAGCGCAGCAAAGAGGCAGAGAGGGAGGGAGAGACGGCAAAAAGACCCGGGGAGACACAGAAAGATATATTAAAAAAACTGTTCAGTGGAAAAGGAAAAATTATTTAAAATAATTGTACTATTAAAAAAATTCATAGTTTTTACATGGGAAAACATGCCTCTGCACTCAATTGGACAGACCTACAACCAATAAGAGCACCGGAGTACGTGACGCATTTTAAGCGACGCCTAGTTGCCGAATCCCGTAGGAAGTATTGCCCCCCGATTTCGGCTGACCGATGCTCGCGCCACTATGGAGCAATGCCAGACCGAATTCCCGACCAAAGAACGCTGTGGGCGGGACTAAGTTCGGAATGCACCCAGGCTACATATTATTAGTATAATTCAATTAATTCCAATCAAAGAAGGAGAACTCTCGGAGGGGGTTGGGGGCCTCTTACTATGTCCCCATATCCTGAAAGGCAACCCTGGAAGAAAAGGCTTGGGAACCACTTCAGGCCGGGCGGCTAGAAGGAGAAACAGTAAAAAAAAAAAGTCACACACAATGGTCGTCTTCATCAACATCGTGTAAATCTTTACTTGCAGCTCCGAGCAAATACGAGGTCAGCGCCTCATTGTGAGGAGAGATTAGTCTGTGAAAACAAAATGTACAGTTATCTATTCTATGGTATCTATTTCCTTATACCGCAGAATGAAAGCATGTTCTTTAAATATTACCTTTGCTCCGAGTTCGTTCCGCCTGCAATTTGTCTCCTGAGTTGTGCAGACGGCGCATCGCTTCCTGTAAATGACACGACAAAAAAATACACTTCAATAAAGCGGGTTCTGCTCACTAGTTCTTTCGTAAGGCTACTCTTAGCTTTGGTTTTAGGCTTAGCTACTTTTAGCGTAGCTAGCAGTCATAACAACATATTCTTACTGCAAGCTTGGAATTATGCGCCCGTCTCCTCTTCTTTGAGTCAGTCTCTCCCGCTCGTTCATATCGGCAGGATGGTGATTCAGCTGACGGACAGTCCGCTGATAGCAAACAGCAGTTTCTTCTCGACTGGCTGAAAGCTGTTCGCGTCCAAGAGGAGCTGAACGCGAGTTGAACGTCCGGATCCTCCAATCAGATACGAGGTCATTGTTACATGGAAGGACTCGCGAGACCAGACCGCGGTGCCTGTGAAGCACCATGTCTGCGAGATGTAGTGGTTAATACGTCCTCTGTGCATTTAAGTAAGACTAAAGAAAAGGTCACTGTAGTCCTGCCACTCTGCACATTAGTTGAGCTCTTGTAGAATTTTCATTTACATGTCAAAGCCTCCCCTAGAATTAGGCAGAGGGGAGTCATGGGGAGACAACTGCCAAGGGAGGCCCACGTCAATGTCTGACAATTTATGGCAGTTTTCGGCTTTGCCCGCAAATTGCCGTGAACAGCCGTAAACCTGAAATTCAACGACAATCTACAGTGCCTGCATACTGACGAAAATTCCACTTTTCATGCAGTGTTAGTACCAAAGTATCTTGTATATGCATATATGTGGGTATTTGTAAACGTCTATATTATTAGAAAGGTTGCAATGTTTAGCATTCACCAGTTTTCCCTTTAACACTGTCAGAACTATTGCAATGTTTAATTTCTCGTATAAAAAAGAAAAACAATGATCCTAGTATTCAATTAGTGGAAACCAGCGGCTCTAATGGATGAATTGATAGATGAATACATTGCTGCTAGATGGATAGATTGATGGATGGCTGAATAGATGTACGGATGGATGGCAAATTGATATACAGATAGATGAATGGACGCCCGTCGCCCTAACCTCTGTAGTCATGAAGTCCTTTGAACGGCTAGTCCTGAACCACCTGAAGACCCTCACTGACCCCCTCATGGACCCCCTGCAGTTCGCCTACAGAGCCAACCGGTCTGTAGACGATGCTGTCAACATGGCCTCCACTTCATCCTCCAGCATCTGGACTCCCCAGGAACCTACGCCATGATCCTGTTTGTGGACTTCAGCTCTGCTTTCAACACCATCATCCCGTCTTTGCTGCAGGATAAACTCTCCCAGCTGCACGCGCCTGATTCCACCTGCAAGTGGATCACAGACTTCCTGTCCGACAGGAAGCAGCATGTGAAGCTGGGGAAACACGTCTCAGGCTCTCGGACCATCAGCACCGGTTCCCCCCAAGGCTGCGTTCTTTCCCCTCTGCTCTTCTCCCTGTACACCAACAGCTGCACCTCCAGCCACCAGTCCGTCAAGCTCTTGAAGTTTGCGGATGACACCACCCTCATTGGTACTGATCTCTGGGGGGGACGAGTCCGCCTTCAGGTGGGAGTCTGACCATCTGGTGACGTGGTGCAGCCAGAACAACCTGGAGCTCAACGCTCTGAAGACAGTGGAGACGGTTGTGGACTTCAGGAAGAACGCAGTCCCACCTCCCCCCATCACCGCTGTTTAAACAGCACACTATTTGCTGAGATTATTTCTGTGTGGATATTTTTAAGGGTCCACAGCATTCGCCAAAAGTGTGTGTTAACATGAATTACTTCAGCTTGATGAAATGCATCAAGCACTGTTGAGGCATTTGCACATTGCCTAAACAGTGCTTGTTGACGCTATTGAAGGCACTTTTTCCCCAGAATGGGCAGTTCTTATTCTGCTATTCATGCAGATAATATCCTTTACACACACCATTTGGCAATTTGGAGAGAACTTTGAGGTTACTTAAAGTATAAAACAACGCAGTAACCATGGTTTTACACCAATTATTTCCCACTATTCTGCACAACACCACGGAAAGTACCAGACCTAGTACTAGAAATCAAACACACCGTAGAAGTCAGCAGTCAATAAAAAATGATTAAATGACTCTTGGACCGTACTTGGAAAATATACTAAATCTATTAATTTGTCTATAGCACCAACCTCTACTCCTTGTTTCCTGCCAGAACCAGATGTGAGCCTGACAACTTCACTGGGGGAGGTTGGCTTCCAACCACCTCAATCAAGATTTTTCCGTCTTTGCTGTAGTTGTTGTGGATGCAGTGAGATGGAACCCGAGGCAGAGCAGCTGTAGAGGCAGGTGTTGGCCATGGAAGATGCTGCTTCTTTGACTGGACGTGCCATGCTTTCCCTCGCTCAGCTGCTGGAGAACATCTGGGCCTTGCTGGTTGATGCTCTTCGAGGATTGAGGTAGTCTGTCCTGGACTGCTGTCGCATGTTGGACGGCTGCTTGATGACAAAGAGGCATATGTGTGTTTGAGCAAACAAGACTCCCCTTTATTGCTCCGACACAAATTCGACCAGCGTGTCTCTTTGAGGGTTTCAGACAGCAGCTTACCAAAGCACTCAAGATGGTGCATTTAAATTGGATTTGAGCTTTGTCTACTTGTTAAGTTGAAAGGGCAGCTACCAGAGGCCAGTGCTGGGTGTGGAGGAGCGGAGGCGGTGTGACAGAATCACAATTCAAAGTCCAGCAAGGATGCAGCATCCCTGATGGTCAGATGGCCCATGTATGCATGCTACCGAGAAACAATTTGGAGTGGTCTAGGCACAAGATGACAAGAACCTGGACCGGATCCTGTGCCGCCTCCTGGGACAGGAATGACTAATCCTCCAGATGTTGCAGGTTGTCGCAGAGATGTGAGCAGTGGAACCCCGCTGGTCATTCAGTGCCACACTCGCTCCCAGGAGAGGCCTTCCTTTTGCTGTAACTAAAGCTGCATTTCAATCAAGCTGTCCGCTTCAGTTTGTTGCAAACTTAAACAACTATATTTGTGTGTTTTTTCCTTATCTCCTGGGCCAATGTTCTAAACGAGCCAATAGAACAGTTCAGTGTTGAAATACTGCAAACCATTGATTAAGCTCATAGATTGAAAATCATCACGCGACCCCGGACATTGTACATTTGTACACAAAACTTCAGAACTCCATACAGTGCACCTTCCACTAGAGCTTACAAACCAAAGTGCAGGCCTCCGTCTATGGGTTAATGAAAGCATCCAGGGAGTGTCCCCTGGGTGATAATGTCATGGTATTTTCCCTGCCATCACTACGGTGATCTACTGAGCATCCTGTCAACACCATTTGCTGTGGAAAACCAGTAGGTAAAAAATTAGACCCAAAATGTAATGTCAAAACATTGAATATTTCTGCACCAATAAGACGTGCATTCAATTTGATTACTTTATATTTCAGGTTTAGGGTAGGTATGTACGGTTCAAACCATTCGACTCACTCAATCCGGAGAGGCTTGTTGTAATTTGAACACTGCTTTATTATAACAGGCATGAATATTGATATTGCAATGTGTTTGGGGCTTGGACTCCATCCTGCCGTAGGATAGACCAGGGGCCGGGATGCTGAGCCGAGATGAGGCGTATCCCCCCTTTGGGAGTCCAGACACTGGTGGTGGGGGTAGAGAGGGAGTGTAGATTGGAGGTCCAGGGGTGGTGGCGGGTCTCCTTTGGTGCGTGCTGAAATGACAACTGACAGCAGAAGAGCTGATGCAATTGGTTCACTGTAACATCACCCACATCTGGTTGGTTGGTACTACTCGACCCCGCCCCTAATCAGCTGGGCGTGTGCCCCCAGGGAGAGGAGACCTCCAGGGACCGGCCCAGCCTGTCCAGTCTTCCTAACTGGATTTTTGCCTAAGCTTCATTTATAGGCTTTTGGCATTTTATAAGAAGATTAATACAATGCATAATACAAAATATATAAGTGGTAAAAAGAACACACAAGACACGCAATACAAAGCTACAGAGTAGCACGATAAAGTAGTAGAGACAATAATAATCTTTACCAATGTGTGCTGAACAGATTTTAACTGATTCCTAAACTATATTCAAAAGTACTGGTAGTGGTTGCTCTTCTTCCTCTGATTTCTGCCTCTTACACAAAGAGATGATTGACCAAATGGGGCGAAGTGGGATGGTGCAGTCTCGTATGGATCATACTATGAGTTATGGGTCTGCGCTACTCTACGGTGATGAAAACCCAAGGATTTGTGTTAATAAACTGCCAATTATCCCACTGCTCTACTCTACTCTATTGGACAAAGACAGCGTTTCAGGCCACCATGTTGCTTTCTTTACATTAGAACAAAAAACATATTGAAGAAATAGTATCAAGCTTTGGCTTTAAGTACTTCTCCCTTGATAACAAAGTGATACAACCTATTAATAATGTATCAGTATATGCAGGTAGATTTAGTGTGGCAGCCTGGTCTGCAGAACCCCCCAGTCATGTAATGAAGCGAAAATACAAGCCGAGTGGTCAAAGAGACCCAGCCTGGTTAATGAAAGCTAGTATCCCTGAGCCCGGCGACAACAAAGGTTTGAAATATTTGCTCAGGAGACTCGCCAGGGGTTTCAATCTCACTGCAAATCCATTTATATGTTTGCCCGCTGATTTATGGCTTTATTTTAACTGTCTTCTACATGCAAATGTGCAAAGAAATATACATAATGTGATTCTCAGGGTCATCCCTCCAGCCTGTCATGTTGATGAGGAAAGTAGTATATGTGGAAGTGGGTGGGTGAAAGGGGGGTGAAAGGGATTTGGGAATTACACTCCCCGGTGGGAGGGGGAGGGGGGGAAGGGGGCACTGAAGGCACGAGGTGGCCGTCCGGCTCCCTGGCCCTCATCTGAATGAAGTTCCCATTAGGCCTTGAGCAGATATCCGTCATCCCTCTCAGCACTCAGCACTGTCCCCCATAGGTTCCTACATACAAGGAGGTTAACTCATCCGAAGCATAATGCGGCTAATCAGCAACTATTTGATTATCTCTCTTTCTGTTCACTATACTTACAACTCTATCATGTCTAATATAGAATGGAATTGATTAGAGCTTAAATGTCTGTTGCAGTCTTTTTTCCTGGTCCAGCTGTACATCAGGGCCTTCTCTTCCTCCTGTCTCACACAGGAAATACTGATTTCAAAATGATTCCCGGGCAGGCAATTATGATGATATATCTTGACACCTGAAGAGCAACTTTATTAAAGATGTCTGTCATGGCGGCCCCTCCTGCTTGGACATGACAAAGTAGATTCATCAATTAAGGCTCTGCAATTGCATTAAGTGGGGTTTGCCTTAACATTTTCTTTCACATTATTTCACCCATTTCTCACATATTGGTATATGTTAATTCAGGCAGGGCTACCATCACCGTAGTGAAAAATGCTAGAACTCAGGGCTTCAAAACTGTTGCTGGTTACTCTTGCTGTGCCCGCAGGTCCTTGTACCTGTCATGTGAATACTTTATTTTCAAAGATATCTGTAAGAGATTTCTCTTCAATACCAGTTCTGAAATATCAGAAGGAAGTAGACAGAATAAGAGGCCTTTGACAGCTTTGTTAAGCATCATTTGTTGGAAGAGGGTACCTGATATCCATAAGTGAAAAGCTGATAACGGGCCCATGTCTTGACTCAAGTGAAGGACAAACCTAGACAGAAACTGCAATGGTCCTGCAAGGTCAATTATGTCCGATGCTTTACCCGGCCAAGCCAAGTCATCTAGCTATGGCTCAATCCTCAAATCTTTGAGTCTTTGAGAAATGAACCATTCCATTCACAGCATAAATGTTCAGGTTCTGCCTGCGTGAAACTCAGGGGAATTCCTTTTACGTAGCAAAAACGGGTGGGCTCTGTCAGAAAATGGAATTAGCTCGTTAGCCCCCGCTATGTATGGCGATGGAGACGGAGATGTGACAGCAGGGTGGAGGAAAAGCGGAGGGAGTTTCATTGACTCTGTGGTAGGGATTAATACAGCGGACAAAAGAAAGCAGCTGGCATGGGAGCCAGGAAATGAAAGGGGCTCCACGTATGTCCCATAGACGCTGAATCCGCATGTCTAATAATAGTCAACCTTTTCTCCATCCCTTTGCCTCCTATTACTCAGGAGTCTCAAGACAAAAGTTTGGTGACTAGAAATCTCATAAGTATATGTGTCACTATTGTAGACATTTATTTGTTAGTTTGTACCTCTTTAAAACTTTTTTTAGACCACTCGGTCAGGACCGGACATGAAGAAGAGGACTCAGGTACAAAACCCAACGACCCAATGAAGACATCAATCCTCCTCAAGTGATGAATGTGACATTCCTACTGACAGGACTCCAGTAACAAGTCATGAAGGTACTCGTCTCCACTTGCGTTCAGATCTCCGACTCAATCCAGGACCCTCACACGGGTCACGGGTCAAAAACAGGTTGATCAGTTAGCAGGTATTGGTAGCCGTTAGTGAGACTAGGAGGGAGCTAATGAAAAAGATGTCCTTCAATCAGTACTTTGGTTTCCCAATTAATCGCCACAACACAAAACCACATCGAAGGAGAGCAAGTATGCTCAAATTCAAAGTGACTAACTGATGATTGAGATCGTAGTTCAGCCCGGCCTCATTCATTTCACTTGTCTTCCCCCTCGTGTTTAGATGTGTAAGAAACATGTTATTTATGTGCTGGTCGCTGGTACTTCGATAAACAAGTGTCTCTGGCTGGAAAATGGATGTTGTTTACAGTCTCTTGGAGTGGATACTACTGGGTCTCTTGCTTTTTACTGGCATCACTCGTTTTGCTTGATCTGGTCCGTCTTCGCAGTCCCCGGCTGGCTGAATAATTTAACAGTGACCCGTGCCTCAGCGAACGGGCCTGAAGTTTGACCTCCAGATTTGTTTTGAGTGAGAGGGCTCAAAGTAAACTCGCTGCGGCTCTTGGCACAGCATGGTAACTTGTGTGTCTCTCATGTTTATGTAATGTTCAACACAACCCTCTCTTCAATCCTCTAGCCTCTCCTTAGTTGCCCCACACTCAAGATCCAGTTTATCTCCTCCGCTTGCGTGTTGAGGGACTTCTGATGCCTTTTCTGCATCCATTTTTGGGCCATTTTCTCAACTTTGTTTTGTGATTTGTTTGATTTTGTTCCACTAATTGAGCATTCTGTGCTTACATCTCTGGCCTCGCAGGGGTACTGATCCAATACGATACTGACCCTTCACCATTCACGCCCCCACACGGTTTGTCTTTTAAAAATGACTGCGCCATTTGTTCTGGGCCCCTGAAAGGTCTCCTGTACGTTGATGAAGTCTTTAATAAAAGGCCCATTAACACGTTGCATAGTCATTTGATTGAAATTCACTAACCTGTTTCACCACATTGTGAAAATGAATGGCTTTCAAAGCGGTCGGTTGGAGCTGCAGAGGAGTACAGGAGGCCCTTTGATTCAAATGGTTAATGTGTTGTGTTTGCACCTCCTGCAGAATACACAATCACCTCTGATGAGACTAATCATCCCCCTTGTGCTGCAATATTAGACCAGGGCCATCAAGAGCTATCTGATCCGCTGTAACTCGCCGATGCAGCTGCATAGTGACATCATTTCAATATTTCTCATGCACATATTCCGCCTTGTCCGAATTCATTAAGGCCATTCGTCATCCCTCAGGCTGGGGCAATTTCCCTCCGCAGCGCTCACATGAAAGTCTGGGAAGACATGCTCGGAAACTTCTCATCCGTGTACTCCCCTGCACTCTAACACTATATGCGTCCAATACAAAGGAAAAGCTGTAAAGGAAAGCTGTATTTACATTTATCTTCTCATACCTCCTACTTTGTTAAGATGGCCACACAGCGGCTGGTATTTGGAAGCAGTAGGGCTGAAACACAGCTTAGGCCCATGGCATTGTGGGAGCCTAAGCAAAGAAGACCGACTGTAGTTCCAATGACTACAGAGACAGTGCCAATAAAGGGTCATTTAGTATCCGTTGTCATGGCAAACATTCAACTGGCTACACTCAAACTGGACACAAGCCGGGATCCAATGCAGTGATCGTGCTTTAGATCGTGCTTTAAAGTAGTGTGCTCTGTTGATTACAACAAATTGCACTGCAGAGGCTTTAAACATACAAGCCATTGCACTTACATGCATTTTATGTTTTCGATGCAGATACGAAAAGAAAAAAAGACACACATTTTTACACTCTCCTAATTATATCAGACAACAATAGTAATTTCTAGACTAATCGTTTTGCATTTGAATTTCCTGTAGAAGCTGAGCCTGTAAGACCTGCTCCATTAGCTGGACAAAACAGGACATGAATGAAACAAAAGCCTTAAGTCCCGTAGATTAGTAAAAACCATTGGCCAGCCGCTTACTGGCGGAACCTTGTAGTTTTATGTAGCACTTACAATCCGCTGGCGGACTAACAGCTCCCATTGAACCCACCCGTGGTCCCCTATTCAGGCGCTAATTGATACTGAGGCAAGAGTTTGTCATGTCAATTATTAGTGTGTGCTTAAAATGGCTATTGAAGGCTTAAGAGGAAAACTAAAGCAGCAGGGGGTTGTTTTTCTTTTAATGGCACTGCGTGGTTAATAATAACTATACGTGTATCATTTTGGTATAAGTTGACATTGATATGGGGATTTTTATATTCACCACTCATTGAGAGGAGATTTCAGAAAAGAGAGTATTGGTTCAGTTCATTTGAAAGGCATTAGAGACTGTGGACTGTGTATGCGCTGCTAATTAACACTACACACACAAATAACTGCCAGATGACGTCTTAGATTCCAGGACATCATCTCTGGATCCACAGTGTTTAAGTGCTTCGGCTACGTTCAATTGGACATGGTTGAAATAGGCTCCGCCCTCCACCGGACTTAAAAGGCCAAATGAACTTATAAAAAGCTTGTATATTACACTATGCAACATTTTTCCGTTAATGAATATGTTCCGTACCGTTTTGGATGATTAAATGAGTCATTTCAGGTGGAACAAAGGTTTTCTCGGCCCCCTGGGGGTCTGTAGGGGAAATACCGCACATGCAACTGCAGGAGCGTCGGGTCGCCCCCACAGAGTCTTGCTTTACGGCATGAGACGGGAGGCTGCGGGCTGCAGCCATACACTATTGGGCTCGTAGCGCAGTGGCGATATTTGGTTACTTATCATGGCGGAACCAGCGACAAAACAGCGAAAGCCCACGTGGAGCAGGCAAGAGAGAGGAAACGGGCTGTGGACAGAGAGAGGACTTGTACACGGTGAACATCGGCAATAAGCCTTTTCCAAATGGTGAGAGCTCAAAGAGAAAGAAGGCTGAGCGGACCTGCGTTTCTGCTGATGCGATTGTAAGTAATATTGGAACGGTTTCTACCAATAATGTATGAAAACATGCTACAGTTCCAAACTTGAAAATTGCAACAAAATAGTCACTTACCCACCGCAGAAGACGTGGGGATTCGTTGTGTTCGCATGTCTGCTGAGCTCAAAACAAACGCGCCTGGCTTGCCGGTAGGGGTGAAAGTAGTTTTTATTTCTTGGTGGTACGGGCCGGGCTGACCGGGGGGGGGGTTGGTAGCGGTCGTACACTCTGCATACACTCGCGCGACGTTAGCAGTTGTGTTGTCATGCTGAAAGTGCAATCTTTTTCAGAGGCCGTATAGTTTTCTTTCCGGTACGGCGGACCGGCTCCAAATATCTTACCGGTACGCCGTACCGGACAGTACCGGCTGACTTTCGCCTCTGCTTGACGGAGAACAGCTGAGCGTCTTTACGACAGTGCACTTATATTTTCGGCCTCTGGGGGGAGCCTCGCTGGAAAATCCACCCCACTATTGCATAGTACACCTTTAATCTCCCATGTTGTATCACATACAGCTGAAGGATGATGATAATGAAGGAAGCATAGCATAGGACCTCTTCTAACACGTGGTGAAAAAGCCTTTATTCACGTTTCTACCACACAGAGGTGTCGTAACCTTTTGTTTGAAAATGTGAAACCTGTCACGACCGGGCAGCGGTTGTGAACCCAAACGCACAACTCCAAGGGCAAGGTTCAAAAACAAAGGGTTATTACAGAAGGTCAACATGACAGTTGATAAACGCTAAAAGAATTAGCAAATGACAAAGTCAGCTAGCTGCAGTGCTAATATGTGTAACTGAAGTCTTAGCAATCTAAATACAAGATACAGGATGATAATTACATGATGGCGCATTATACATATACATTTATTGTATTAGTTTTCATGCACTGTTTGCAGGATTTATAAAGTTAACGTAGCTTAGCAGCTGGCTAACATGAGCTGGGATGGGAGAATGAGAATTGAATATTTTTTAAAGGTGCAGCAGGGAGCACATTTATGATTTATTTTGTATTGTTTTGGTTGTTTTTGAAGGAGAATGGTGGTTGTGAACACCAACCATTGTTTAAACACCAGAAGTGCTTGAACGTCAGCATGAATTTGATCCCAATAAGCTTTGTTCGGTGCCTAGAAATGTTCATGGAATCCGCATTAAGGCCATTTAATGATGACCATGTTCAAATTTAAGGTTTTTTCAGTTGAAAACCTGGAAAGAAGTTCTGGAACTTCAAACTCAGAGATTCCATTATTAGATGGCGAGCCGTGCCCATAACAGACACCCGGTTTCCTGCTGTGAGAACGCAGTGAAATGAAGAATACCTACAGTACATACCACATCAAGTGCAGACATACAAACATTTCCTACTACCGGCCCCTCACCGGGCTTAAGCATGGAGTAACAACTGGGACTTTATTGTGGTTTTAATGATCCCAGTTTATTTTTGGATTTTCTTATTAAATGATGTAATTTGAATATATGTTTGGTCCCTTCCACCTGCTAAATATTGCTAAACTGTTCATTATGCAGTTAAAAAGCGCCAGGCGTGTCCTGTGTTTCTACTTTTACTACGGTGACCCATCTCTTTGGTCCAATCCAAACAGTTGCCTTTATTATTTCTCTGCACATTATATTTAGTGGTACTGGTTACAAACGCAAACCATATCCCAATTTTTACTCAATACAAACATGAAATATACTGTCTTTTCATCTCAGCCTGTGTGACATGAGGGCGATTAGTTAGTCGCCGTTAGAAAGGTGACACCCTTTTGTCCAGCCAAAGACACCGACTAAGCAAGGCAAGAAAGTATCGCTTCCTGTGTCCTGGCAAAGAAATTATTAATGTAGAAAATATCCTTTAATGGACTTAGGCCTACAAGTTTGTGTGTTTCTTCTCCGCGTTATTTTCCGAGCCCTCCAAACAATGTAGCATCCTTCCAGCAGTGGAAATGGTCAAAAAAGTCATTTGAGTGAAGGATGAGGAGCACCAGAGCTAATCGCTGCCTGGCACAGAGGCTGCTTTAGAAGCTAACTGATACAGGAGGCGAGTGAATGGGTGATAGAGGTAAGAGGGGAGGGAGAAAGGGATGAGGACCAGGGATGATACCCACAAGAAATAGAGCAAAGCCCGTCACAAAGCACTAAGAGGCGAGTCAGCACAGCTGCCATCGGCATTTTGTTGAGGATTTGTTCTATTTTTTTCTCCACCACACAGTATCTTTCTTTTTCTTCCTTTCAATCTGAAACATATAAAGCACACTCCTACCTGGACCTCATTCACCAGCCAACGGCATTTATCCAGGAGTCTTCACACACATTTGCATCAGAATTACCTTCAGAGGTACTAATGTTAAACTCTCAAACCACTGATTCTGCGGATCACTTAAGCCCTGAGCTTATCTGGGTTATTATAATTTTTTCGAAGGATTTATAAAATCATATTTCATGAGGGAATGCTGAACCACAGACCATTCCCAAGGTGTTATTTCCAATATGCTGGCAGACGCTGTCTCTCTCTCTCTCTCACACACACACACACTCCTGTTTACCTATTTGTTGCCTTGGCATTGTGGATTGAAGCACATATCTTCATGCAAATCCGCTTTGGCTTCGTTTATGGATACTTCCGTAAAATACCTCATTGCATATTAGACTCAAAGTTTGAAAAGTTGATCAGTAGTTTACAGTGTGCAAACTAAACACTAAAGTGAATCAATGAAATAGGTCACACAGGCAAGTATACTTGCAGTGTTCCATACTTGACGGAGGAACACTGTGCGTGATACACTGAGTGAGTTGAAATTTTGGAAATTCAACTTTTTAATATGATGAATTGTACAAATTCTTAACTTACTGTAACCAGAAAAAGAGAATATTTAGAACTACAAGAAGTGATGGTTAAAAAGTGAGAAACCATGATAAAGATTTGGATGAAGGGGCTTCTGCTTGTATTCAGGAAGTTTATATCATGGACAGGTTTTGTTGGCTTGGCTGAAGAAGGTAAAAAAAAACAAAGGTCTATTTGTGACTTTCCCTGGTGGGTAAAATGGTTGTGAATTATTTCAGGACTTTTACGATCAAGTTTGGATGCATGTTTGTCTTTTCGCTTTCATGCAAACTCACCAAAACTTAGCTTTTGTTTAAATTACACGTATTTATGATCAAAATGATGCCACTTAAAAGTGCATTCTTTAGTTATATAAAGTCCAGTGAAATGTATTTCCCTTCTTCCATTGCTTTATTTTTTTGCATATTTGTCACACTTATATGTCATCATTTGTTTTTAATATTGGACAAAGATAACCAACGTAAAGACTCTTTACTTCATTTATAAGGGAAAAAAGCCAACCAAACATGGCTCTATGTTAGAAAGTAAGTCCCGCCCCCGTGATGAACCATGAATATACTGTGTTAAGTTAAATTTCACTAATGCATACACAACTATATTAAGTTTGGTAGGCCATCTCAGGCCTGGACTTGAGTGCGTGTTTTGAACCCTACATTTGGATTTGCTTTTTTGCATTTTGTTTTTTTATTTCCTTCCAATTCGGTTGGACTAACTTTTAAGACTCTTTTCATTCCACCATGTAGCGTTGTCACTGTCATTAACAATGTTAACGTGTAATTAACCACGGTGCAACAAGGTTGTAATTAAAGCAAATTATCCTAAAAGTGGATGAATGTATGTACAGGTAGAGCTCACTGTACTCCATCACTTCCACCCTGCATGGGCCGATTGGTCACTGGTCTAACTTCACTCACACGTATGACACCGGGAGGCGGAGTCACCCTCCCCCCTGTGACACCCACCACCCTATCACATACTCTGCTCTCCCGCACAATTAACAATGCATCAGGGGACGGATTAGATGCACGAGCCCCAGCTCTACTGATCCGAATGGTGAAGCTGTCAGGAAAAAGGAGTGGGGGGTGGAGGGGTTGATAGACTGGGGATGAAGGGAGGAAGAGGGATGGATTGGTTGGAAGTCACCCTCCCTCCTCCTTTTCCTCCCTGTGTCACTGCAGACCTCTCAGCATCCACTCAGTCCCCTCTTTTATTTACTGCTCCTCCCTCAGCAGACTCATCGCTCATGAGTAGCCTTCTCCCCCCTCCTCCTTCCCCAGCCGTCCCAGTGTCTTCTCCTTCCCTTTGCCTTTCTTCGACAGCATGCAGTGCCACTCACAGATCTGTTCAAATGAAATTCATCTTTAACAGGCCTCTGGCCTCGTGATGGATTATCGTCCCAATAGTAAAACGTCCCTCTGATGCCGATGGCCAGCTGAAGATTGGTGCTTTACTGTATATAGTGTACTCCAATAAAACATAGCACTGTTCCAACGCTGCCAACTTCATCACTATGGCTTATGAATCCACTTGTTACGTGCACTTTTATCAGGTTTCTCCATCCTAAGCCCATCTGGGATGTTAAAGCCCTTCTGCAAAGATGTCAATGAGAATAACGCACTAAACTTTGAATGTCTGAATTTTCAAGAATCCATTTTCACTATTGTATAACTTGGCGTCGTTTTTCAGTCAGCAACAGTGGGCTGGTTATAATCCATAATGAGCGTGGAGCGTTTTGCCATGTGAAGAAATGGTAATAAACACAGCATCAGCTGTGAGGGTTCAAAGAACCTGCAACTAGTGTAACTTCCTGTTCCTGTTTCTTTTGAGCACACTCCACCCTTCAGCCCACCTATACGTAACCCCAAACACTCGCTCCGTCCCGGTCAGGTTATCCACCGTTTTGGTTTCACAGCCTTTGGTTTCCTCCTTCTCCAGCTTGTGCCTTTGTTGTCTTGAAGTTTTTGGGTTGTCGTTTTGTTCCTTGGCGCCTGAGTCTCAGTCCTGATCCCTCAGATTCCATCACCTCTTTCAAAATAAAATGAGGGTAGTTCCAGGTCTGTCCTGTCAGTCTGCATACTGCAAGCTGCTGTTTCCTTGGCGAGTGAACTGAAAATAGAGAATAGATTTACCAATTGAATGCCCCACTTAAATCCTACACCACGATATGTTAAAGGATGCTGCATCCCTGTATATCAATGCCTCCTCACCTCCTCGGCTGCAGGCCGTTCCTCTCTGAGGCTGTGCACCCCCTTCCTCGTGTCCCCCAGCTCCATCTGCAGTGGCTCGTCCTCGTTCTCGCTGAAGGGAAATATGAACGAGTTGCTGATTGAGAGATCCTGAATAATTAAACCAACATGCATTTGTGTAACATGAGCAAACCTGAAAAGTAAAGTAGACCTACTCCAGAAGTATTTAACCAAACCTGAGCGGCTCAATGTTACAGACTCCTTCATGAAACTTCACTCTCCTGGTTTGTTCTCACGGTTTAAGGTTTTGTGTTTCGTCGCCTGCATCGGATGCAGCGGCAGGTTGAATATCCAGCCCATGCAGAGAGGAACGATGCTACTGTCTCCGTCCTTAGATGTCAGGACGTAAGTCTCACCTTTTCCCAACAAGGCTTCGTCCAGATTCAACGGCAACAACGCTCACTTCTCCCCCCGACACGCTTCTTCCATCCCACTCCTCCACCCCCTTTGACATTCACTTTGCGCTCCGACTCCATCAGGGCCCATCTCGGAGAGAATTTGCATCTCTTTGAATGAGATGCTTGAAAAAAAAAGAGTAAGGAGGAAGCAAGAGGAGAAAAAAAAGACGGGGAGGGAGGCAGAGAAGGAAGAAGGAGGCATGAGGGAGGGGGGAAGAAAGGGAGTGTATTTGGGTGGGGTATATATATATATATGTGTGTGTGTGTGTGTGTGCGCGCGTCTGTGTATCTGTGAAAGGAGCTTGGGGGGGAGGGGGGTTGATAGCAGTGGGAAGGGGGGGGAGTAGGCACTAGATTAAATTTTGCCGTCTAGAAAATGAGAAAAAAGGGCCCCTCTATCTCCGGGAGTCTACTGGGGAGATCTTTATTCTGATTCTTGTTAGAATTGTTTATCACTGTGACAGAGCAGGCCGGGTGGAGATAAAGGCAGTGCTCCATCACAGCGTTGACAGTGGTAGGACACGCGCCGGAATGAAAGGAGCCAAGGAAATATTATTAATAGATGCTGACTTGATTTGCCTGGATTGCACGTCAGGAAGTGGGGGCCAGGGCTTGATTGCAGCCCTGTGAAGTTCTGTCCAAAAAGGGAGCTATTTTTCATTAAGTGATAGAAGTCTCCCCTCTAACTGTCTCCTCCTTTTTTTCTGCTGCTCTCTGCTTAAGCGTTGCTTTCCAAGGAGCTGATAACTTATGCAGTTTATTCTAAGCATGCTAATTTGTGTCATTGCAGCAGAGACTAAGAGGAGCGGATGGAGGGATGCGGGAGTCGGATCAAAAAGTGGGACCGCTCACACTTTTCACAATATTGTCTTCTGTGTTGGTGTGATGCTATTTTGGGGTAAAACGGTGGCCTTCTGTTGAATCCCAATTGGCCTATCGGCGCCATCTATACAAGTGTGCGGAGCTGCAGCCCCCGACACCTGCACAAGCCCCCCCCCCTCTTCCAGCAACAGATAAAAAAGAAGTATATAAAATGTGATTACACAGGCAGCATGTTCACAGGCGCTGATACGCCGGGGCACACTTTATTTTTAGAGTGTTGCATTACTAATGGATATACAGGAAGATGAGGATTTACACCCGCCCACATACAATGCAGGCAGATATGAGCAAGCAGAGTCAATGCATCACATTTATGTGCAAAGCATAACCCCCCCCTCTCACCACTGAAAAAAAAGAAGCAAAGAAAAGAAAGAAATTGATTCACAGACGGGGGAAATGCAGCTTTTATGTGTCGTGTAATTTAGGAGGAACTCAGAAGTATGTTTGAATTCTGTGGTTCAGACGGCAGCTACGAGAATACACACGTGTTTAAAACCAACAAACAGACAAATGACAGGCAGGAGGACGACCGCAAGCAGGACAGGAGACACCTTTGACCGGCACCTGCTGGACGTCGGGTACAGTGCGTGCGTGTGTGCGTGCGTGTGTGTGTGTGTGTGCGTGCGTGCGTGTGTGTGCGTGCGTGTGCGTGTGTGTACATGTGTGTGTGTGTGTGTGTGCATGTGTGTGTGTGTGTGTGCGCGCGCGTGTGTGTGTGTGTGTAGCGGAGACAGATGGAGCAGCCTGAAGCACGGTGAGTGTCTCACTGATTTATCTTCTTCTTCTTGTACTTTGGAGTTCTGGTGTAAAAAGAATGAAATCAGCACACGTCCCTTCCTCTGTGTTTGCACACATCTCTTCCTTTCGCTCTCCCTCCTGCTTTCCTCCTGTGTAATTAAGTCTGTTGCAGTTAATTTATGCACCGATATCTCCAGTCGTTGGCATTCCTGTGAAATCCTCAAAAACATTGTGAGGCTTTCTTTAATTGGATTCTATTGGCAGCACACTGTTTCAGCGCTAACATTTACCATATGAAATTCTTAGATTGGCAAATATTTCCTCAAGTGTATTATATTGGGTTATTTCCCCCTGCTTCCCCACCCCCCGTGTGTGACATTTGCTGATATTTTCAGGTTATTTTCAACAATGGATGGTTATCAGAGATTGTCTTTTATATTGTTCATCTTCATTGTTCTGTAGGCAGATATGAGAGAAAAGCTTGGATGTGTGGATGAAATTGATGAAGAGGAAACTCCAGGTCAGAGTGTTCCGTATTTACTTTTCGTGCACTAATAATAAAAAAATAATAATAATAGACGGCACATAATAAGTCTCTCTGTGTGTGTGTGTGTGTGTGTGTGTGTGTGTGTGCATGCAGGTGAGCGGGTTTTCATTTATCCCATCTAATCTAAATGAATCCACTAAAAGCTTGCGTGGGCTTGTTCTGTTAACCGGGGTCAACAGTTTCCAATGAGCTATTAAACGACTGCTGGAAGTGACAAATCTCAGAGTGTCATTTGAGCCTCTTTAGGTGTGATTGTCCCTCCTAACGACGTCTCCAGATATGTGAGAATACTATTAATTGTGCCCTGAGTGGTGCTGCGTGCCACACCCTGCGCTCCGAGCAGCTTGACTTATTTGCTGCTCCCGATGCTCTGAAGTAGGTGGCGACTTACATTCCCAGGAACAATGGGAGAATATTCATCAAACGTCGCATTTGATTTCTCCTGCTATCGTTCCTCTCTCCCCTCCCGTCCTTTCTCCGATCGCTCGCTCTTAATATGTGTCTCGCTAAATTGCTGCCGACACATCTGCATATTTGGATTTCTGTAACATACTTGATTGCTCCTTCCATTATCTGTGACAGTGTGTGTTAAGGCGTGGTGGCGTATAGGATCTATATCTCGCAGTAGTGAGGAGATTTAACAATTAAACTGCTTTGGCAATGCAGGAGGAAGAAATGTAAAAAGAAGAGCAAAGGGCTGTTTCTGAGAGACAGTAACTGCAGTCAGTCACATGACACAGTGAAGTCCACCAGCCACCCGACAGGAAACCGCAGCCCCGGATGATTGTTTTCTGCCTGAGACAAAGTGTTTTGCTGCCGTTGCTCCAGAAGCTCCTGCTTATTAATAATTGAATTGACTGTTTCTAACATCTGGTTATTTGTTGGCTGTATTTATTATCCCTCCGTGATCAAAGGTGTGTAAATCCGTCTGCGAGGACGCAGCACATTCCATCTCACCTGAGGAGAGTGCAGTCAAAAGGTCGGAAATCAGTCCAAACACATTCATGCAATTTCTTTTATTAAATGCTTAAAAAAAAAAATAACTGCAAGCCCCTGGCCTCAAATTATTAATCTAACTGAATCCAGGTGAAGCTGAGCGGAGATATGACCATCACTATTATTATTATTATTATTATTATTATTATTAGTCAACAACGCCGTAAATTAATCCAAAATAATAATAATTATCACATACATAAACAAATAACTTAAACCAATATTGATAAAACAACATATTTAAAAGTATTAGATTGTTAAATCATATACTGTTTTGATTTCATCATAAATTTCACTTCAAATGATATTGAGCTAATAAAAACTGAGTAAGTCACCAGCAATGCTCAAAGAAACTGTGTGTAAAGATAAAATAGCCCAAGTTATTAATACGTGAGGTATATTATGAAGGCTCTGTGCCGACGATGGCACAAAGCCTAAAACCTCCAACCACTTTTCTCATCCAAATAGTACGAGCAGATATCACAGAAATACAACGTGTGGTACAGTTTCCAGACAATGTCAACCTCCTGCTTTCGGTCCGTCATGTGTGGAACAGGGACGGCCCCTGTTGAATAGTACAAAATCACGCTGATCTGCATGTTTTCAAACTCTGCCCATGATCTCCATGAAGGGGAAGGGAAGGAACACCACTGTAACATTGGCCAGTTTACTGAAGGTATATGCTCACGCACACCAGCTAACAGTCATTACCATGTGGGGCAACGAAAGGTCAGGAACAAACATGGAGCCCATCTCTCGCTGCTGCCTCCGGTTTGTCTGCGGCCCCCTCCCTCTCAACTGGGACGCATGTGGCACCGGGGCGGGTGTCGCTTTCCTCAGACGGCCTCATGGTAACACTCCGGTGAGAGAAAAAAAGAGAACCCCCCCTGAGAAAACCCCGTCTTGAAGGGAACAAAAAAAGAAGTGAAAGCGAAAGAGAATAAAAGAAGGCAAGGAGGAAGAGGAGGAGGAGGAGGAGGAGTGCTTGTTTTCCCGGGTGTTATCTCCTCCCTCTGCTGCAGCTGCCTCGTTCCGCCACACAAACACCTGCCGGCCTTCCACAACACCAAGAGAAAAGTCAATCGTGTCATGTGATAACCTGGCCTGGTCTGTGCACAGGGAAAACACACCTTGTGGACGTGGTTAAGATGCTGTGACACCCCTCGCTCCCCGTCCTGCTCAGCCGCTCGCTCCATCTCGCCTTGTTTACTCTCTATTTATGCTTTTATTTTTTCTCCTCTCGCTCCTCGGCTGCCTTTGATCTGGGCGTTCAGAAGTGTTTTTTTGAAAGCGCTCCTCTTTTGTTCCCCCTCGGTCCCCGTCCTTTTTTCCCTGTGAGTGGCATCTTCAGAAGAGTAGAAGCGTCCAATTCTGTCACATTTCTCTGTCGTCTTTGTGTGCGTTTGTGCTGCAGTGTGTCTCTGCCTGTCTACTGTACTGTGTGGGCCTTTGCAAACCGGCAGAGAATTGGACTACACAATAGTGTGACTTTACAATAGCTGCCGTGGCGTTATCTTGTCGGTGGAGGAGAGGCCCCTTTTGTCTTCAGCGGGCAACGTCGACAAAGGCCTCCGTGTCCAACAACTCGGCTCCCCAGAAGAGGACTTTGTCCAACATGCAAAGTGAAGGATTAATGGTCGAATGCTGTTTGGCATACCTGGCATTCCACACGAGGTAAACACGGGTTGGCAATAACAGAGGGAGGAGAGTTCGAGAGGCCTTTATCGGATCCCCTCTCGTACCGAGGCTCTTCAAAAAACAAGGTCAACAAATCCTGTGAAGCACTTAATGTCCATGATGTGTCTGTGACAATAGCAAAGGCCTTGAGACGACTCAAAGACTATTCAAATGGTGCTTGGAGAGAAGGAAAACATTTGTTCAACTGGTGTGAAGAGGCAGCCTGAGTTGCACTCAGAGGGTACTTCAGACGTCAGCGGTGTAAATTCCCCCCCATAGAATGTAATGGAGGACATACTGAACGCCGCTCTGTGAACCCGGGAAATCAACTCGACTCAAATTACTACAGACAGTATTTCTGGTTTATTACTAAAATCATCTGCCATAAGTTTTTGTTCTGTTAAAACCCCTTTTTGAAATAATTTTAAGAAGAAAACTGGTCTTGACCAAGACACAGTCCAGGTATGTAATTGACCAGGTATGTTCAGCCTGAGTGTGTGGGGCGCAGTCAAAAAGCCAGCCGCCCCGCGTCGGCATCCGTTGCCGTAGTATGCAACACCCTCCTGAAGGCAGAAACAGAATCCCTTTCATAGGCCGGGTGGCCACGAACCGAGGGTTCAATCAGCAGCTCTCATAGAGGACAGAGAACAAACCAGACGCACAAAGAACATGGACAGAGACACCAGTAACACATACAAATCAGCACGTTACTTTGTTGCTGTATACAGTTTGGTGGTCTGGTCAGAAAAGTAGTTTTTCTGCATAAGCATATGCAATTAAATCTCAAAAGGACTTTCATTTCAAACAAAAGCTTGGAGTCCTTTTCTGCTTTATCGTTTTATCTCCTGTGAGTTTTGGTACAACAATTTGTTGGTTCATCAATCCTTTTACAATTATTGTTGATTTGCAGTCACAGTGCAAAAAAATGACAAAACAAATCACTGGGAAGTTTAAATTGTCTGAACTGGATTGGAAGGGAAATCAAAATCAGGTGAATTTATTGTAACACCTTTTGTGTAATTATGCTAATCCCAAATCTGAATTTCAATTCAAGTTGTGAAAGCTCAAACATGGTCAGAGAAATACCGTAGCCACCAATCTCTGCCACCTCTTGCTCCCTCTGGATTTACTGGGTCTAATCCCAGCGGCCAGCTCACGAGAGCCATTGTCCCCCTAAGGGGATAAACCGGTGTGGCTTGGATTTCTGAAGCAACGACCAGTAAGAGGATTGTGAAGTTCCACGGACCTCTGAGGGCCTGAATATAAACGTCTGTGATCGTAACACCTCGGTTGTTTGTTTGTCCTGGTCCTCCCTGATTTCTTCCATCAACACATTCCCTGTGAATGACTTTGTGTGTTGTGGGAGCAGCACAGCAGCTCGTCCAGGCTCTCCCCGCTGTCACCTTCCCTCTTTACTGCAGCTTTCAATCAATGCCGTGGCCTCTCGGAGCGGCCTGAACCTGCCTCGGACGGGTTTAAAGGTTCTGCTGATTGATGCTGCAGTTTAGCTGGATTAGAGGGTCAAAAACATTAGTCCAATCCACCACGAGGGAGGAGAAGTACCTGTTGAGTCCACTAGGGGAGCCCCTCTCTATGAAACTACTCCTCACAGCGTCAGATCCATGCGGGACCGTTCACACTGACATGTTTTCAGCAGAATAAAGGATTTACCTCAGAGCAAATCATTTGTAATAAAGAATATCACTACAGACTCATGCAGTATGCATTTTGAAATTCCTCGGCCTAATATATATGATTAAATTATATTCCATTTGTTACAATTTACTGGTTTTTCTCAACTACGATCTATTAAGTAGTGACAAGAGCATTTTATCCACACCCTCTGTTACGGAAATATATTGAATATATTTTGAATACATAATGCACCAACTTTAAAATAAATATCTTTATTATTTTAGTGGAAAAAGCAGAATCCATGTATGTGTCCTCCAAAACTAAAGTGAAGGTAAAAAAGGACAAATCAACAATTTTTTGGGGTCAATCTGGTCCACTTAAGGGCAGTAAAAGTCATACTGCACACAACCATCAAAACTCATTGATACATCTAGACAAAGAATCATGTTGTATTAGAGATATTAGGGTAATTAACTGAAAAGAAAATTGCAACAATTTAAAAGATATGTATTTTATTTTGTTATTGAGAACGTCCTTTTTCCAGCAAATTGACTTTTCGAGGTGTGAGTGGTGAGCTGTTACACACAACTATACACAACTTGTGCAGCTGTTGTCCATTGCATCTTTCATTTGTCCAAAGAATAACAGCCGCCCCAAATATTATTTGTGAAAACACATTTCATAAACCTGGCTGTGCTGTCACACCAGTCCTATGCAAGCGCACCTGCTGGTTCCTGGTTCATGGTACAGCTTCAGCATGTGTGATTTGTAATGGGAAACATTTTTTTTAAATTGAATACAATTTGTAACGTATATTTAATAAGTGTCCAAATGTAAAGAGTACACTCTCCTTGCTCTCTAATCCCCTGTGTGTCTGTGCTTGTTCATAACAAATCTGACCTGTGGTTAAGTATTCAGTCATTATAAGGAGAAGCTCGTGTGCCTCTCCATTGTGTCGGTTCTGTTGCACTACGGCGTCACTGCATGTGATGATGGACCGTGACGGACACCAGGACACCAGGACACCAGGACACCAGGACACCACCGGCTCATCAGTACAGCCACTCCGCTCAGTGACTGCATGCAAAGCTCCACGTGGCATCCATTACCAACCAGGAAGTCTCAACACTCATCTGCAAACGTTAGAAACGTTTTCTCTACTCTCGTTCTCTCGCACACACACAATCCTTAGTGTGACAACAGTTACTACTGCAGGTGTAAAGAAGTAGTAATAAAAATAATACAAACACGCAAATAAGATTGAAGTCAGTGGAGCAATAAATGAGAGGGGGGGGGGGGGGGGTTGCATTCTCTGACTGGAAAACAAAAGAGGGCAGTATGATGACATTCACGTGAAGCAAACTTTAACGGAACCACAACCGGCTCATTGTGTGTGTGTGTGTGTGTGTGTGTGTGTGTGTGTGAGAGAGAAAAACAATTTGAATGTGTTGAACGTGTGGTGTTAGTGTGTGTGTTTCAATGTATGCAGTTACTCATTCATGTGGATGTGTGTGAAAGAGTGCACATGCTCAAATATCTACAACCCCTTATTACCCCCCCCCCCCTCCCAGCGCCCGCCCCCCCACACACAGCATGAGATCACCCCCCCGATTGTCACACCTGCCTTCAAGAAAAAACAAAAAGCTGACGACTTTTCCTTTCATGTGTGCACCATTGAATGCTTTTCATACTTACCCCATCCTAAAAAAAGAAGAAAGAAAAGCAATCGTGGTGAGTTAAGTGAAAGTGAAACGTGCAGCTAACAGGTGCAGTACTCTGTGTCCAGACAGAAGTCCAGCAGGAACAACAAGGTGTGAAGCGGACATCCCCGTGTTGGGATTACATCACAAGTGCTGGAAAGCCTTTGACCGGCCTAACCCTGGTTAGCATTCAACAAACACTTGTCTCTGGAATGAAAGCCTCACTGGAAGCCAGCCTGCTAATGATAGTATACTCAAACAATCAGGGCAGAGCACACATTGGCCCCCGTCTCGCATGACGACAAACGCCAGTCCTAAATGCGATGGCATCGCTGCCGCGTGTTGGAACGGGCTCCGGTGTGTGCCGCCAACTCGGCCCACCGCTGCCAAGCATTCTTCAGATTTCATTAGGTAATAGCTCATTCATTACGGAGGCTGGGGCTGCAGCCGCCATTAAAGCCCGATCACACAGGATGCACGCGCACACACACATACTGTACATGCTGCAATAATGCACAGAAACACACTGATGTGGCTCATTCTGCAGCCGTGCTTTCACACACATGCACACCAAAGGCTTAAACTTCTCATTTAGCTAAAACCTCCCCCCGGCCTCCGGGACCCTCTCTGGGTCTCTTCACCCTTCACTGAGCACAGTTGCTGGAGGCCACTTTCCTTTGCTCACCCCCCCTCACCTCTCTCACCCTTTTCTACTTGCTATGTGCAAAAAGGGCCCAAACAGATGGGGCCGTTTTGGGCCTCTACACTTTTGTATGACTATGTCTTTGTGCATTTGTGTGTGTGTGTAAACCTGCATGCATGACTGTACTGTGCAGCCATAATCCACAACTCCATTGTTGTTCTCTGGCTCTGACTGGGTGCTTTTTTTTTTTTTTTTACAGTAAAACGGATACAATTCATTTTCAAATGAATCTGTAATCTTTGACAAAACATTTGCAGAGTTTCTGATATTCGGTCATGACGTATTCAGGTAGGGCGCGAGGGGAATTTAAAAGCCAGATGGAAAAATTGATTATTAATATTCAAAGAAACGTAAGTTTGAATATTGATTCCATCAGCTGAGGAAGGCTGTGAAATGCACCGTTTCTTTATTTACCGTAAAAAGGATTTTTTTTCTGCCAGAAACGAGGTAAGAAGGGAGCTAAACTCAAAATGAGCGCTAATAATGCTCGTGGCTTGTTCATATCGGTTTAATCGTGTTTCGGCCACGTATCCCATATGAGCTAAACGTCATTACTGCCACTTAGGATGGCCCACATTGACTCACTCTGCTCACCTCAACACCTGGGAAAGCTGCTGGGAACACGCATGTTTTACACATCCTTTGACCAAGATTACAGTCGCAATTTAATACGGTTCAGAATAGTTAATTTGCCATTAAAGTCAGGGGATGGAGGGGAGACGTGGGCGCTGTTTGAATAGGGCAGAGTGTGACCGTGGAATAGCCACGCCGTCTTAAATGGATTCAGTACAGGAGCCCCCCCGGGCTTCCCCAGAGAGAGCCCAGAGTAATACATCATACTGCTCTTAAACTAGCTATTAACCACAGTGAGGACGGAGACAGAGAAGGAGGGGGGGGGGGGGGAAATTAAGCAACGTCTCATACAATAGCTCACCATTAACCCAAGCACTAAAAGGCTTGCTGTCTCCTTCTGTTATACGTGGCCTTAATTGATTCTTGCAGTCCCTTTGCGGGAGATGCAAGGAAAGGAAAAGGAATGAGGGGGAAACTTGCAGATGAGATGCCATTCTCTCCTTCTCCCTCCCCGGCAGGGTGTCTCCAGTGCCTGGTCATTGGCCCCGTGGACAGCAGATATGTTCCTTAATTGTCTCAATAATCAAGGCGAAAGCATCTGAAAATCTATTCGCCAACTTTGTGTCCAGTGCATCTCCAATTAAAAAAGGCCAGGCCGGAGGAGAGAATACGCAGGGCTAATCTGTGGCTGTAAAGGAAATAAATACGATTAGGATGTAATCCAGCAGTATCCATTACTGCTGCTCGAGCTGTCCAATGCACCAGCGAAGGTTACCATGTGAAAGAAACAACAAACAACTCAGTGATAAGGTTTGCTCAAGATGCGTGATTGAAATCCCATCCCGCAAATTAACATACATATATGCAAATTAGATCATAATTAATTGCAAAACATATTTTTGATTAAATACTCCAAACGTCATGATTTTAATCTTGATCGGGAATGGGGGAAATAAAGTTTTTAATTAACTTTGCCAGTTAAAGCTCATCAACACTTTGAATGGAGTTAATTAGGACATCGCCCTCTCTCCTTTTTTCTCAACGGCGAAATCAAAAATCAGCCATTGTTATCACACTTGTAATGCAACCAGTATAGGAGATGAGGCCGAGATAAATGAGCAGGGCCCTGATTTTCATATGCAAAGTAAAATAATGCTGGTAATTGGCAGATATTCTAATATTGATTAAATTAGATGGGAAACACTCCTTTCATTAAGGCTCTATGATAAAGCCTAATTCTGATCATCTCCTCTGTGTCTTTGGGATTACCAATTAAATAGGCTTTGTGGAGGTTTCTGAAACCGGCGGACGAGAGAGGGCTAAAATAAATTAGGCCCATAGTTTTCGTGAGTGGAAGTGTGCCCGCCATCTCCCTCCGTACTGTTTACCAAGGATTGTGTTTGTATGGGAAGTCATGGCTAATGATGTATTCATCCTTACTCGCTGCGCAACTCCAAACCCAACTCAATGGGTATTGTGCTCAATTATATGAAGAGTAGGAGCTGATAATGAAAACTAACATGAAGCCCATGAGTGGATCAAGATGTGTGTCTGTGTGGGTACGAAGGGAAAAGGAGGCATGTGTGTGTGATAGCTGGCATAACTGTATCCGTCTTCTTTCATCACGCCCAGGAAGAAGCCACAACTCACTTTCTCAAATGAATCTTTCAAAGCCTCCAAAACTTTCAGCCTCCCTCCCCATCCAGCTCCACTAAAGCAGCCGTCCACTCAAGAGTATAAGGAGGCTTATTGGGGGATAAGACCATGCGAGGTGCTCGAGGTGAGACAACCAATTACCCATAATCACTTTGACTCTTCTAATCTCCCCGCTGTATCGACAGGATTTAGCTGCGGCAGCACCTGTGAAACCGGGCCATCTCCAATCTGCTGCCGTCCGCCTTTGTTATTCTAATGTCAGCCACTTGACTCATGCACTCGTGTCAGAGGGGATAAGCACCTGCTGGGTGTGGAGGGGAGGGGGTTGAGACCCTGTGACCTTCCAAGCTAACGCTGTTGATGGATAAGTAGGATTTGGTCGGAGACTCCCGGAGTTTCGTCAGGTCACTCTCTCGGAGCAGCCGCTGCTTTCCTCAGCTACACACATGGAGGCTATAAACGCCACATGTGGCTGCAGTGTCAATGCAGTAGAACTTGTTTTTGAAGACGCATGGCCAAGTGCGCTGGTTCACAGATCCAATCAGTTCTCAACAAATATTTCCACTTCAGCATCCAAAGTTAGGGATTGGACTGAACTTTATAAGCAGCCCGTCTCAAAGCAATGTTTCAAATGCAATCTAGACGAGCACTTTTCTTTGTCAGCCTGGTGGATGACAAGCTGAGACTTGTTTGTTTGGGACAAAAAGATTTGTCTCAAACAAACATGTTGATCCAATTCGAGTGCCCTCCAAGCCACATTCATCTTTTCACTCCTTTCGTCAATCAAGATTAGGATGTATCACTTCATTTGTGAATGTGATCTAGTCTTGAGCTCTAGGGGCTTTAGGGGAAGATCCCCAAACAAAGGCACTTGGGGACTTACACCCCAAGAAATAGTGATTTAAGATTGAAATACCCAAGGCACGCAAATAAGTCATTGTGGATAAGGCAGAGACATGTTTGTTGTAATTAAGAAACGGTTCTATTAGAGAAAACAATAAAACCAAAGTAAGCACACATCAGTATGAAAACAGGTTTAAGATTATAAAAGCCAGGCAAGTTGGTTTAAGACAGCAAACAAAACCAGAGAAAAACCAACTAAAGTAAAGTAAAGAAAAAAAAAGGAAAAGATTACAAAATATCCAATCGTAAAATTCAATTCATTTTATTTTGCATAGCCCAAAAAAGCAAATTACAAATTTGTTTCAGTGGGCTTTAGTCTTTACAGGAAAAACTCCCCAAAAACACCCTTTCCCCTCTTTTAAGAGCTGGTCCAGGCAAACCTCAGCCAGCCCTAACTATAAGCGCTATCAAAGAGGAACATTTTAAAGTTTTATCTTAAAAGAACTGACTGAATCTGCCCCCCGGACTGAAAGTGGAAGCTGGTTCCACAAAAGAGGTGCTTGATAACTGAAGGCTCTGCCTCCCATCCTACTTTTAATAACTCTAGGAACAACAAGTAACCCAGCATCTATAGAACGCAGCTGCTTTGCGAGGCAGTACGGTGTTACAAGCTCTTTAAGATAAGAAGGGGCCTCACCAGCAAGCGCCTTGTAGGTGATGAGAAGAAATTCTATTCTTGATTTAACAGGGAGCCAGTAGACAGAAGATAACACATGAGTGATATGATCCCTTTTAAAAAAAACAGCAGCAGGTTCTCCCTCCCTCTCTCTCGCTCTACAGGACACGACCAAAAGGGTTATGCTAGCATGCCAAATATATATGCACACCAACACAACATGCAAACATACAACATACCTCCACAGGACAGGACCAAAAGGGAATGAGGCCATGACAGCAGGTGCTCTTTAAGTCATGCCACTCATTGGCTGTTTGGTTGGGGAAAGAGGCAACTTGAAGGCTGCCTTCCAACACCACCGCCATCTACCCTCTAGTCTTTTAGTTTGTAGCCCTTATTGACCTACTACCTTCTGTATGGGGCAAATGATGAATGTTCGGGTGCCTTCCAGCATTGGTACGAGTGGTCCTTCTCTGTTGCTTCTTTGTTGCCTGGGAGGGCCTCAACTGTATCCGGTAAGGGATTGGCCCTGTGCCAACGTAAAGGTGGCACAACTACCTCTGGTTGGGTTTTTTGGAGAGCGGGAGGAGAATGCAGAGTTCAATAATGAGTTGAGGGATCATCGATCAGTGCAGCAATGTGTCCAGGTACTAGCACAAACTATTTGCCATCCAGCAGAGGCTCATCGACTAAAAGGGGTTTAGTCTTTTGGGTTGCCTCAGTAGGACAGTTAGTTACATGAGCAAGTTTACTCTTTATCAATGAATGATGGATATGTTTTACCTTGGGAGGGTTGTTGATCGAGTGTACACTGATCCTCCAACTGCCCGGGGCCTCAGCCTTTGTACTTTACCAAGCTCCAGATGTCTTGGATCTTGTGGCGGCCTCTGACGCCAACATCCTTTAGGTAGACCAATTGACCTTCAGAGGAACATCTCACACACATTTGTCATAGTGCTTCTTACGATGAGCAGCTGTAGCATCAAGGTGCTTGGTAGTTCCCTTAAGCGTGTCGTAGCCGGGTTTGATGTTATACAATTCAGTCATGAGCAGTGCCGGTTACAGGTTCCTGAACACTGCCCTGAAGGAAATCTACAGGTAACTAAAGATCTTGCCCGAACATCAAGAAAGATGGAGAATCACTGGTGTGCTGTGGTATTATAGGAGGTCACTAGCAGGTGACACAACCTCTCTTTTTGGTGATGGGCAAAGTTTGTAGGAGGTTGTGTAGGGTACGGTTAAACCGCTTGCATTGGCCATTACCAGCAGGATGGTAAGGAGTGGTGTGGATTTTCTCAATGTTATACATACCGCAAAGCTGTTGGATAAGCTGGCTCTCAAAGTTCCTTCCCTGGTCTGAGGGGATACAAATTTGCAGAACCACTCGTTGACCGGTACCACTGGCCAATGTTGAAGACCGTTGGTAGTGTGTTGGCACTGCCTGAGAGTACTTCAAATATTATCAGTCATAACCAGGACATTCTCCATCCCATTCTTTCCAGCAGTGTAAAGTCAACAACAAGTATTTAAATTGGCTGAGAACCCAACAAATGACCCATGTAGGCGCAGGCCACCGGTTGAGTGTTTTTAGCTACCTGACAATGTTCACACTCAATACCATTGCCTAATGCCATGGTGCATTCCAGGCTTGAAGAAGCGTTGATGGACCAAATCAGTTCATGTTCATGATGTGGTTGGTACAGTAAATCATGAATTTTTGAAGAGACCAACTGATAAAATAATGCAATACACACAGGACAGCCTTACAGAGGTGCGAGGCTTTGTGTTGCGTTGCTTCCCATAGCGTTGCATCGCGTCAAGGTCTGTATGATCACAAAATTCATAGTTTACCCACCTCTTATTTTACCACTATAGCACTGTTTCCCACTGTCTTACCAGTACAAGAGCTTCCTTCCACGCCTGGCATCTTTCGGCTGCATCAGGGCCCTTCCCTTTGGTTCAAAACCCCAATCAACCCCAATTTACTTCCAGTAAAACACGTAGGTAAGACTGAGTGTGGCTGGGGAAAGTGAGAGTGTGATTTCATGCTACTCAATTCAACAACGAGGCGATACAGTGGGGCAGCAGGTTTGGCAAATCCCTTTGCAAAACTGCGGTAGCTTGCAAATCCTAGAAAGGACCTCAGACACCGGGTAGGTCGCTGCCACCTGGAGACTGCTTCGATCTTGCCAGGGTCTGTGGACAAGCCATCCCTAGATATGAGGGACCCAAGTAGCTTGCTAGGTTCACCTCCTTGCTGCAGTCGGCTAAGCACAGCCTCCAGGCGCTCCACATGGTGTGCTACTGTGGAAGAAAAGACAACAACATCATCCAAGTATAGCAAAAATGAATGGCGATGGTGGTTTTCAAAGATCCTCTCCACCAATCTCTGAGATTTACATTGAATTTACTTCGAAAATTACTGGAAAATGTGAGTCTTTACTGCCTCATAGTCTCATGCGGGAATGCGTCTATATCTCTGACACACTGGTATCTCATCCACGAAAGGAATTTCATTTCACGTTTGTTAAAAACACCATTGTAAACAATAACAACATTCATTAATCGCTAATATTCGATATTAATACATTTTAAAATGTGCAATTAAATAGTTCATTTCTTTTGACAGCCCTAATTTTTTGTTAACATTAGGACATATACATAGAGATTGAGATCTTAAAACTTTGGTATCAGGGTATGATGAAAAGTACATTAAAAGACTCAAAGAGGCCCTAGAGTACAGTATCTGCTGTGGTACCAGTTTATCTTGCTTGTCTGGCTCCTCACCAACCTTTAAGAAATGTCAAGTGGCTCGTGCAATTGAGGGATACCTTCACATCTTAGTCTCTCATGCACTGTAGGGCATTCAGGAGCTTCATGAGAATACCAGAGGTTCCTGAGAGGGCAGCAAGTACGACAAAGGTGTTCATCTACCGATGAAAGAGAATGTTTTGGGACATGGCTCTAGATTTATGAATCAAACTGTCCAACATGCTGTTAAAAAGGCCATCTGTCGTCCAGGCGAAATGGTGGGTTTATTATCACCATCCGATGTGACAGACATTTTTCTGAAGTTAATGGGCAGAGAGAAAGTTGCCAGCCACGTACGCTGTTTAGTTGGGTCTGTACACTCATGAGAAGATTATAGAGAATTATAGAAAAATACAAACTGAAACTAAATTCTTTGAATTTAAATCGGTTTATTTAAGGTAACTAGTGAGTAGTAAGTTCAATACAGTTTCTCCCTTAAAGGCATTATGTGTATCCTCAAGGTCTAAAGCACACATTTATTGTGTGCTTTATTGCGTTGTGAAACATTCACAAAGTTTGTAACTTATTGAATGGCGCATCCCTCAGATCAGTGATATCCAAATGTATTTACATATTTTACATTTAAGAGCTTATTTATGCCACTTACTGTTAATTTACTTTAATTGTCTGCAATCGGTTAAGATGGCAAGCCCATACATGATGTTCAAAAAGACAGATCGAAGAGAAGACCGAACAATGAATTGTTGTATAGGACACTGGTGAGAAACTCCATTATCTACATCTTTGTCATAGTTTTGTACATCAACAACAGTTAAACAAAAGTAAGCAGTTGCTGAGCTCGTTAAGGTTAAACGTGTGCCCTCAAGTTTAGGTACAAACTTTTGTATCTGCACTACAAAAATTGACATTTGTCAGTGCCAGCGTGACCATTGCAAACCAGATTCATAGGTTTCTCTCGTTGCCTCTAACTAATCAATAACAGCTTCATGTTTTTGTAAATTCTCCCAACCTGGATTACTTTAGCAGCAGACAGCTGTTCTCAGCAAGTAAACTCTAATAAACCCACTGGCAGTACCACAAAGCGGAAAGAAAATGTGTGGGTGTTTGTCATATTGAGCGTCAGCGTCAGTTCTGTCAGGCCAGGTAGTTAAGACGTTGCTGACGCTATTGGCCAACAACACGGTCTCATCAGCTGATCTGCTCCAGCTGAGCCGCATCAGCTGATCTGGATTAGCGCACCAGCTGGTCAACACCCCGCCTGCTAATGGCTACACTCAAACAGGGCGCCCTATTTAAAGCAGATTCAGTTTGCTCCTACCTGCTTGCAGCTCGCTTCTCTGCCGCCCGCCACCTCCCTAGCTCCTCCTCGTCATGCATAACGTGGCATTTGCTTCTATGTCATTGTCGCCGCTCTGTTCATGTGGGGTAATAGCTCAGCTCACACAGTCCTAAAACGGTGTGAGCGTTCCCTAATGCCGCTGCTGTCCTCTGACTCCCTGCTATTTCATGGTGCTCATGAAAGGTCGGAGGACTCCCTGAACAGATCCACACCGCCAAAGATTTCATTGTGAACTTAATAACTGGATGCAATGTATCTAATAAAAATGTTTCCTAAATCATTTTTATTGTCATGCGTGTTCTTCACTTAAGGGACCTGACAGAACTAAATATTCTGTTGAAATCAGTCAATTTTGCACCTGCAGGATTAATTCTGCTTTATCTTTTAACAGGCAACTTGTAGCAGTATTATCACCATCATCTTATACATATTCCTTCTAAATTATGGATGAGATGCTTTCTACAACTCATTCTACTGCCCCCAAGGTTAGGCGACTAAATCCATATGATAACGAAAGATCATTGTTGTGGCCGATCTTTTTGATACAAATATCACGCTACTTCCAACTTTAACAGACAGAAAACAGATGTTTCAACAAATGACCAACTTTATGCTGATAACAGTCCCGACAGGGAGACCGGATTGATTGCAGTAACAGAGAGGTGGTAAAAAAGCCAACACCGATGTCAAATTATCTCAAACTATTTGGAGGGAATTGGAAGTGAGTGTACACAAAATGGTAAATTAGGTAGTAAAGTAGGAGAAACTAAACAGAGAGTTTGGTTGAGAACTGTATATTTGCCTTTGTCTTTTCTTTCAATTAGATTTGAGTAGACTGAGGGTTTGTCTTAACATCTGCCTGATGTTTATCATTGCCCTATCTTGCATTAGGCTTTGTATCTGCATTCCCAGATGTCAGCAATCCAGTCAATGAATACAATCCTGTTAATATAAGTAAAAAGGATGGCTTTTATTTCATCTAGTCGTCTGAGCGCTACAGCAAAAAATATATAATTTTGCTGCAGCAGGGTCTTACCGTCACAGCCTTGGTTCTGATTATTACACAGTGTCCTGCAGTACATCCCAGCAGGGTGCCCACCCTCTTCACCATCTTTGTTCGGAGCTCCAACTCCAAGTTGGGTTGGTCTGCAAGAGCCTGGTCTTGGCTGTGACAGAGTCTGAGTTGTAGAAGACGGAGGTGAACCTACATGAATTTGTTGGAATAGTACCATATGAAAAGCATTGAAATAAGATATTTCAGGGTGGTTTCATCAACATTTAAATGTTCGTCATAGTCATTTAACTGCAAAATAAGACTTTTTTTTATTCTTCAACTTTTCCATTAAACCCTGAAGGCAATGCTGGCTTAGCAATCATGCGTCACTTCTTAGTGTGGATACATAGGTCCCGCAGAGATGCTCCGTTCCCATTTTCCCACCAGGGAAAATCTGACCCATCTGAGGATTTCCAAGCCAGACAGGATAATCTGACATGCTCTAATATGACACTGCTGCTCTCCACTCCATCTTGCTCTCTCCCTCTTTCCCCTCCCAAGTCTGGGTGCCGACCTAGCACAAATAAAGAGACACTTTGAAAAATAAGCTGCTCATTTGGAACTGAGTGAAATCAGATGGTTGGCCAGTGCTCAAAGGCACAGTGAAAGAAAGAGGCGGTTGGGTCAGCTTATTATTTCAGTGGATACAAGGCGCTGATGTTCTCCCTCATATGGCATTTACTCAATCAAAAATCCTGGGCCACGAGAATGTTGGCCAACATCTTTCCATCCACCCCTTCATCTCTTCAGCCAAAGTCTTAATTCTGTTGTGAAGGTCAAACCTACCTCACATTTGACCGAACTGTGTCAAATGTGTCTGTTCTGTGACTGGAGAAAGAAAGGCAATGAAGGGCAATAAGGGCCAAGCAGCAAACTACACAGCGCCCCCTTGAACTTTTCAAATATAGTCCATACCCAGGGCTTGACATTGGCACCTGCAAATTGCGGGTAGAATGCAGGCAAAGCACTCACTCTCTCCAGCCACTTTGGCGGGTGCAATTCTATTTTTAGCATGGTTTTGCCCTTGAGGCAAAAGTGTTGAGGGGTGAAGGCGGTTATTAATGTAGTTATTAATCATCCAAAAACCCAGAACGCACCAGTTAGATTGGTGGCAGCTGTGGTTCATGTAAACCGGCTACGGAGCCCGACGACGTAAGTGTGCACTTCCATTTAGCTTAGCTGTCTCAGTTTAGCTCGCAGGCTAAATCTGCTTCAGTAAATTAGGCGCCACCAGTTAGGCGCCAAGATGTGCTTGGAGATGGAGACCTAACAGCTAGTCTAACAGCTCAGGGCTGTTCAGAAAACAATTGGCCAGCAGAGATATCCCTGCAGACCTGCATGCTCAGTTTTCTAAAATAATAAACTTATTTCAGGATTCTCAAGACAGGTAGAGGCTTTTGATAAAACCTGAGAACTGCTCGGTTCAAAGCAAGGATGTGACACATAGCAGGTGTAAGAAAATAAGGAGGGCAGACACAAAAGAGAAAAACTGAGATGTAACCAAAAATGAAAAAGCAAAAGCCTGTTCAACAAAAAGTGCAGTCCAGTCAAAAATAGCTGGTTTATGATCAAGCAAAGAAAATAATGTATCTCACTGATTGTAGGAGGTCAAAAAGCATTGTGACTAAACGGAGGAAGACAACAAGTGTTGCAGTAAGGTCCCTGATCCTCCAGTCGGCGGAGCTTTTCATCCCTGCACCAGTTATATGTAATGAGCTACATGTTAATGTCTAGTCCTATCTATACCCATTTCGAGGTCAAAATGGTGGCATCTTAAATAAAAAAACAAAAAACGTTTGCTTGGCCAGTGCAAATGTTTCTCCTTTTGTAAGGTTGAACGGGGTTCTCCGCATAAAGCCACTCTATGCTAAACAGTCTGGGGAGATGCATGCTGACCTACATACTTTTAGCCTCTTAAACACAGCAAATGTAGAAAAAACAAATTGAGTGCTGTTTGTGAACACAGGAAGGGGTTAACAAGAGCATTATGGTGGTAGGCCTTGGCTTTAAGCTTTACAGGCAAACAAGACCACATCATGCGTGTCATAACAGTGTCCTCACATACACATACAGTCAACTGATACTACCTGATTACAAGGAAAATCTGTCAACGGTGTATTCAAAATATTGGCATGTAGCCAGGGTGCGATTTGTGAGGGGTATGGGGGGGGGGGGGGATTTCCCCCCCTCTGGTTTTCCGATCCCCCCCCCCTCTGCTAAATTATTTTTATCTCCGGGGGGCACAAGGTAGCGATGAATGCAACTTAACTGCTCGCCTACTTTAACTCTTGAATTCTAACGATCTTCAGTGTCAATTTCTGAACGTCATCCAACACAAACACATTGTAACATTTCAGTATTCGCAGGGTGCGCGTGCGCTCGTGACGCGGATAGGTTTCCCCTCTTTGTGCGTCGCTCGGTGCTTAATTCTGCTTCCTCCTCGTAGCCAAACCGTCCGTGCGCGTGAAAGTTGAGCATCAAGCCAGTTGGACTTTGGATCCCATCGGGGGAAACTTCGCTGAGGGTCTCCGTAGCAGAGAATAGGAACCAGCTCTTTAATAATAAGAGCAGCGCGGAAGCTGCATTACTGTGAGTGATGGCCTATTACCTTTGTATTGGTTTTGCATATTAACATGCTTTAGACATTTTATATGTTTTTTATGCTAGTAGCCTACTGTGATGGTTTTCCACGTCCCAGATTTTTTGGTGCCCCCCCAGGCATTTGGTTTCCTACGTGCAGTGTGTGATGTGCGTGATGTGCGTGTGTGGAGCGCCGGCGCTGAGCATATCGTCTCACTTTACAGGAGCCAATAATAAAACAACTAAATTAACATTAAAAGTGTTGCCATGTTGTGAGTAATCCACGGACCCGAAACCTTTTTTTTGTCTGAATAAAAAAAAAAAACACCCCCCCCCCCCTCTGCTTTTTTGTCGAATCGCACCCTGCCTGTAGCTTTCAAAATGTGGTCAATTCTTCAATAGAAAACACATATTTTACATATTTTAACTTGTGCAAATACGAACACAACACATTGCGGTCCCGACGTTTGTGTAATTCACACAATTTAAAGAGCAGAAATAGTGGTTATTTATTTCCATGTTGAATAGCGTAAACAGCCACGGAGATAAAACCACGGCCACTTTCAGGCGCAAATGAAGTGAAAAAAAATGTGACGCGAATGAAGCAAAGTAACTGCAATTAGTAGGGCGAAAATCCGTTTCGCTTTTGGTTTGAACACAGCATAAGAGGTAACTTCTTGCAAAAGCATGGAAACTCCTCAAAACTCAATGCAAGCTGGGTCTATGAGGTGGAGGAGCTGCTGTTATGAATCCAACGTAATGACTGATACATTTTCTTTTCTTCTGAAGTGGTATTAGACTGATCGACAGGGAAATCAACAAGGGGAAAAGGAGGAAGAAAGCTTCTTTCTTTCTTGCTCTGGTTCATTTGGAGACATGGTTCCTTCCCCTCTCCATAAGCAAACTGGCCGAACCACAATAGTCAGAGCGCACACATGATTAAATAGTACACAGGGAGCAGCAGAAATAGTTGCGGTTGGTGGCTTGGCCAGAGGCCGGGAAATAAGGAAGGGGGACAGGCTCTTGCTTGTAATCACACAGGGAGATAATGGCTGCCATACGCCACAGACTTTGTTTTTCCCCACAAACCAGCTGTCGGGACAGCTTCTTCACTAGCTATGGTAGAAATGTCCAACTTCCTTTTGCCGGACAGTATCAAAAAGAAACCCATCTTTATCCACATGGTGATGGTTTGCAAAGTTTCAGTTATAATAAATGTTGGACAATCTATATTCCTTTTATTTCGAAAAGGGCTGAAGTGTTTTTGAACTAATTGCCACAATTATCCTGTATTCCCATTAAATGCTCTGTCAGCTGTGGTGTGGTTTAATACAATATGTTCTGATGAAGCCAAAAATGATGGCATGGATTCCTAAAACATCTCAGAGCCATGTATTTCATTTTTGTAGCTTTTGCCATTTGTTTTATCATACATGATCCCGGCAATATAAATCATTGCTGAGATATTGGAACGTTAAAGATTTTATTGAGACAAAAATAATTTAGTCAGGTTAGCTACTTACCAAGGAGAACCAGGCCAAAGTTAAAAAAAAAAAAAAATTCCCATAAAAATAGGATTTAAGATCATTAACGCAGTGATTGTGGCTTAGAGGTAGAGCAGGTTGTTGGAAGAATGGCTCTTTTATTCCGCATGTCCTTGGGCAAGATACTGAACACAAAATTGCTCCCAAAGGCTGTGCCATTGATGTGAGTGAGTTTACAGTCCGGATTGACCTTACATGGCAGCCTCTGCCACAAGGCCGAGGCCATCAAATTTGCCATCAAATTTAGCGTCAGTTCTGGCAAGCCAGGTAGTCAAGACGTTGCTAATGCTATTGGCCAACACACGGGCCCTTTCTCAATACTCAAGACGGCAAGAACGGGCTTCCGTTCCCGCGACAATAGACTCGGGAGACGGACTCGGGAGTCTTAACTCGCAGGTGCGGGAGAACGGCTATTTCCGCAATTGGAACAGCAGCTGACTCATCTTCCATCGTAGCCTGCTTAGGTTAAATGCATTCTGGGATGTTTTGCTCTAACAAGAACAGACAAGCCTGCTCCAATGCATGCCCGGTAAAAGGGGCGGGTCGAGCCACATCCGGGTATTATATTCTCGACCAGATGCGGACGTCAGAATTGGAACAGTACTCAATATGCGTTCATATTTATATGAACGCATATTGAGAAAGGGCCACGGTCTCATCAACTGATCTGGATTAACACACCAGCTGGTCAACCCCCCCTTGCTAATGGCTACACTCAAACAGGGCGCCTATTTAAAGCAGATTCAGCTTTGCTCCTGCAGCTCGCTTCTCTGCCGCCCGCCACCTCCCCAGCTCCTCCTCGTCATGCATACACCTCCCCAGCTCCTCCTCGTCATGCACACACCTCCACAGCTCCTCCTCGTCATGCATACACCTCCACAGCTCCTCCTCGTCATGCATACACCTCCACAGCTCCTCCTCGTCATGCATACACCTCCACAGCTCCTCCTCGTCATGCATACACCTCCCCAGCTCCTCCTCGTCATGCACACACCTCCCCAGCTCCTCCTCGTCATGCACACACCTCCCCAGCTCCTCCTCGTCATGCACACACCTCCCCAGCTCCTCCTTGTCATGCATAACGTGGCATTTGCTTCTATGTCATCGTTGCCGCTGTGTTCATGTGGGGGAATAGCTCAGCTCACACAGTCCTAAAACAGTGTGAGCGTTCCCTAATGCCGCTGCTGTCCTCTGACTCCCTGCTATTTCATGGTGCTCATGAAAGGTCGGAGGACTCCCTGAACAGAGCCACACCGCCAAAGATTTAATTCTGAACTCATACTGGATGCATCTATCTAATAAAAATGTGTCCTACATCATTTTTATCATCATGCGTGTTCTTGACCTAATGGACCTGACAGAACTGGCTATTTTGCAGATTTTGTCTCATCTCCTGAAATAAACACGTCGAAGACTCAACATAATGCGTATGACGCATTGTTGTAGCGTATTTAAGCTAAAGGGGAACTAAGCTGAGGCACTCGAACTTCGGATCAAGGAGTACATTATTGGACGTTTGATACTGCAGTAGGGAGAATTTGCAAGATCCATATCAAAAGACGCAGCCGGAGCAGCCTTGACCCAGATGACCCAGATTTGTCCAACAGTTCGGCCGAGGCTACGGTCATTAATGCCAGGTTGTTCCTTTTAGCCCGCATTTTATGGTATTAAAGTAATGACTGGCTCTTTTCAAAGAATAACTTATTACTTAACTTAACTTCCATTAAGCTCAATTAATTAAGCTCAACAAGCTGTGATAAACACAATAAAATGAATTGGTGAACCAGCTGACTCCACCATTTAAATTATTCACGCTAAAGTAGGCTAACCATTTTAATACAACAAGATTGGAATTGAATATATAATATTTTATTAGCTGGGATTGACTGTAGCCCCTCCGGGACACTGTCAACAAGGAGTACGTCTTCTACCCCCTTGGATACAACAACAGCTTTTGCACCACCAACAAACCAAACAGTCCTTATCCGTTTTATGTTTATTGTATTGTTTAACGAGAAATTGTGTATGTTTATGAACTGCGTGAGGTGATAAGTTTAACCACTATCATGCCTCACTGTTCCGAATAAAGATTACTTTGAGTTTTTCCTTTTCATTTTGACTTTTAATTTACTAATTTACTAACCAATACACCTGTCCATGTAGAGCAGTGGTGTTGCTGTAAGCATGTATTCAAGTTTACAACACATATTTTCCTGCGTCCTGGTATTTGCAGCCCTCCTGCCTGTGATCTGTTCATCTCTACATCACTGTATCAACCTTGTGAGTGTATCGAGTGAATACGCCTTAATTCACACCGTTGAATATGCAACAGCCATCACTGTCAAATGTATTGTACTCCATTGGCGCTCAATTATTTTATTATATTAAACTTAAATTTCCTATAACAAACACTGAGTGGTCTGCAGAGAGACGGGATTACCAATCACTGCCACCCCTGTGGTTGAGAGGAGAGGTATACGACTAATCTATGCTTCCATTTTAAAGGTGCGATGAATCAAATCCTTCTATATCATATCCTCAGTACAATCCTCAGTGCTCCAATTTAACAAAATAATTTAATTTCTAGATTAATTTCAAAAGTCCAATCAACATTTTTTCCTGAAAAACCAAATGTTAGATTTAAGATCGTACCAACCAATTAAAAACAAATATTGGGACTCTTCCAGCGATCCTACTGCGAGGATAAAGAATATCGATAGTGGATTAAATGGTGAAGCATTGGTTAAAGATTTGTAAACTAAAGACAGAAGTAAAGTATGACAAATAGTGTTGACTCATGAAAAAAAAGAAACAAAACCTATGGATGAATGAGGTTTTTGGCTAATAGTCATTATTCAGCCATGACATGAACATTGCATGTTCTTTTAGTCAAGTGGAAACCAAGAAAATTAAAATGTCAATGCCATTGATTTTTGTAGATATACCTGGACGAAAGTCATTTGCATCAGAGCAAAAACTTCAAAGCTTTGAAAATGTTAACACTGCTTCCACTAAACAAACTATTCGGTTAACATTGGGTGGCGCTGACATAAAAACATCAGCCATATATCTCAGAGGCACAGCCCAGGACAACAGCTGCCTTGAATCATAGCTCAGCTAGGCGGTTGAGGTACACTGATTCTTTTATTATCGCCACTCTTGTTAACATATAGAAAAACTACAACACAGGGAGTGGGTCACCAGATAGCCAAAGCAGGAGCTAATGTTGGGAGGCTTTCATTTTTACCAGGGAGCAGCATTCAAAAGGCATGTGAAGTGTGCCTGTCCAGAGCCTGGTTTCATTTGAAACGGTTATGTCGGCAGTTTTCCCCGTCTCGTGTATCCTTCCTCAGCATTATCACAGCCTCCTATTCAAGAACAAACAACAGTTCATATTCACTAATAGTTAACTCTCATCTAGCAACGGGCAAAACCAAATAGTCTTCTCATCTCATTTAATTTATTCTCAGCTATTTATTCAGAGTGTCTGACTCAAAGTTTGACAACGGATGAAACACGTTGGCTCACTTTACATTTGTACAGATTAAATTATAAGATGAGGGCGATGAATTAAAGGCAGATGGGTAAAACAGAGGCGGCGACAGCTCAACAGAAAGTGAGTGTGTGTTTGTGTGTTATTAGTTCGCAGCCATTTCAAAAGCATTTTGAAGTTTGATCATTCTTGTTAAGTCGATGACTTTTGCTGCTTATTTATTTCCTAGAGGCGACACACTCAGCCACGCACACAAGCACATGCACACCCAGTGCAGGTTGTTTTTTCCATTTCAATATGTCTGGCTGGAAGCCCTCACTCTGAGACGGCTATCGCTTTCCTGGCACCACTGTCCTCTGTGCTGCCTGCCAGGCGGGAATGGCAAAACCCTAAACAGCTCAAGCCCAATGCATCTTTTACAGTTTACAGGAATGTCTCGGCAGTAATCTCTTGGCAGCCATCTTTGCAAACTCAGACCGGCACCCTAATGAAAAAAGCGCTGTGATACTCTCTGCCTGCTCTAATTGTATCTAGTAAAAGTAGCTGTTTTTCAAGGTTTTTTTTCACCACTGTGGTCCGAATTTATCCCCAGTGACTTAATGGGTCACGCTTGGTGTCGATGTAATAAAAACTTGCTATTGTTTTTTTTAGTAAACCAAGGAGGCCGTGACCAAGCTTTAATAACGCTTCATGAGATGCCCATAAATGGTCGTTTGATTTCAATTAGGTCAGCGCAGCTTTCTATTCCGTCGGATAATCTCTCCCTCAACACACAGACGTTTACCGCCGCCAGCATTGCCAGCACAGTGGATGAAATTTGAACACTGACCCCTCTGGAAAATGGGAACCAATGAAAGGGAGACTAAACAGGAGTTCTAAAGGGGTGGCCTTCACGTTTTCACCCTTCCAGGGCCCCAAAGAGAGTATTTAGAGCAGCGTGCTGGCAGCAGTGTAAACCGTGTTGTAGGGGAGGCGTGCATGCCACAGCGTGCTCTGAGCTTACAGCATGGATCGCTGTAATCAACCTCTGCATAGGCGCCAGAGTCTGACTGGCTGTTTGACTGCTGCAGTTTTTGGAGAACATGAGAAGGTCCCTTTATTCCTGAGGGTCGGACTACAGTGCGTGAGAAAGTGTCTCGTAGGGAATGTTCTTTCTTTTTGTTTTTACAATGATATAGTTGTCGAATTGTGTAAACATAGTTTCTAGTTTGTCAAACCTGTACCGTTTTTTGAGGATATATAATAATTATCTCCAAACGACATTAAACCCCTGGCTGTGATTTGTGTCAGCTGTACTGTCACATTGCATAACGCCACCAATTGGGGAAGCCAACTCTGTTGTTTCCAGGCTACAGGCTTCTGTTAGAACCAAGGGTCCATTGAGGATTTTGATCCATGTTGGCTACCAACCAAAGATTAGAGAGCGAAGGTGGCATTACAAAAGGTTTTGGCTGATCCTAGGTTTGTTTCATCCAGGGCCCACTGCAGTCATCTCAAATGACACCAAATACTACTGGACTACTCCTCTGCAGTTTGCTGGTACTTTGTACTGACGTATAGATCTGTACATCTGACATTTAATTAAAAATCGTACTTCTGCTTTATGACATTACATCATCAAAGTGACTTACAAAAAGCCATTACCGATTAGAAACTCCTTTGAACCAGCAATTACACAAACTGGTTTGTCAATTTTCAAATTTGGATACCTACTCAATGTGCAAGCCATTTAGATTACTAAATTCATTTGTTAGGCAAACATGAGTTACCAATGGTTGGTGCACTTTATTCCATGCTTTCTTGATTGATAGCTATGATTGTAGATTTAAGTGGAAAGTGTTCAGTCTCTGAAGCAAATCAATACGGATCCAGCATAAGACATGAGAAGCTTTGACTACATATATCAACAAAAATACATTTATTTCATCCTAAAAGTAATACTTTTCTCGCAACACAAAATGAGGGTGATTATTATGATTTTCATGACCTTTATGTTGTGTACACTCAATGACATAGGAAACATGATACGTACACTTGTGTCCTGGCAACGTGTTCCATATGAAAACTTAAGACTTACAACTTTTCTTGACTCTTCAGCAGCCCCTCAGGAGCTTCTGGAATGGAAGCCCCGGCGCCTAAACGATAGCTCCCACCGTGTCATTAGGGGCATGTGGAGAGGACCCCATGAAAGCACTGCCAAAAAATCTCCTTGAAGATCGAGGGAAAGAAAGGCAAGGGGTATTGATCCGGCTGTCCACGGATATGATACTTAAACCCTGGTACTGAGAGCTTGAGAGCCCCTGGATCCATATCTCAAAGACTTTAATCCTGGCCCCTCTTACAGCTGGATTGGCCTTCACCTTAACCTCCTGACAACTGCTCTGGCAGATCAGCCATGGAAATGTTATTCTTCTCACAAGCTGCTTTCCTCCTCGTCCCCTCCTCCCCTCCTTCCCTCCTTCCCTCCTGTGCTTTGTGTTCACTGGTCTGTGGTTATTAGGAGGGCTGCCCTCCGTTCCCATCCAGATTAGGAGTGAGAGGTGAATTAATACCTGATCTTGGTTTTCATCATTTACGGAAAAAAAAAGTTCTTATTCTCCTTTTCTCCTAGCTGAAGTTACAGAAGAAACTTTAAGGAATCATGCATGTATTACAGGTAAGCTGGTCACGTCTGCCCGCTGGTGGTGTGGCTAATGGAGCTTTAAATGGGTTTGATAGATATATATATGTGAGAGGCAGGACCTTAGGACCTGGAAGCCCAGAGCGGGGAAGGGGGAGGGTTTCGCCATATAAGGGAGATCCCGTGTGCAGTGGTGGTTCTTTTAGTGTTTCTATATTGTGTGTAGTGTTGTTATGTAACATGTTGTTTGTGGCCCTTGGGCGTTCATTTGTATATAGATTGTTTGTGATGTCTTCCATTGAATAATTATCTAAATAAAATTACATTTAACTGTACACGCAAAAGCCTCCGTCGATCTAATAGTGTACCCTGCGTGGGGTTTTTACATTGGACCGGACTATAATCAAAGTCAGGGTCTCTCCCCTAAAAAGAGAGTGGCGTTGTCGAATCTCAGTATTATTAAAGCATTTCTTTAGTGTCCCTTTGGTCACATATTAAAGGGGCCAGGCTGTAGGATAAAGGGGATCTACTAGCAGAACATCACATTAAGTTATTAGTATTATTATTTTTTTTAGCTTTTACTTGGTGTAAGCCCACCATTATTACATATGGAGCAGGTCCTCTTTACAGTTTACCACAGCACTTTTGAACGGACAAACCAAATGCCTCAAGAAAGAGCCTTTCATATTTTTACGTTACTGCAGGCCTCTATAGCGACATGACGACATGCAGTGCCTGGTACTGTTGAGTTGTGGTTCTCTCCGGGTCATCCAGCTTCCTCCAAGAGTCAGAACACATGCAGTTTAGGTTCATCGATGACACCCTGATCCCCATCTTCCAGAGGAAGTCTTTTCCTCCCTCACATGCCCCTACTTCAAATACCCCGACTCCTTTCAGTTCTCCCTCAACTCCAGCAATACCTTAACCCAGAGTCCATCACCCTACCTCCGTACACTCCCACCAACCGGAAATAAAAAAGCTGGTCATCGCTGGAAAACTTAAAGCTCCCAGCCCTCCCCACCAGGGATCCAAGACCACCCTGTGTGCCTACGGGTGCCCCGTATGCAGCCGGCCTGTGCCGATTAGTTTATGAAAAAAGAATGGTGGGGCTGCAAAAAAATTGGAAAGTGGGCCAATAATGTGACCAAGTGGGTGACAACATACACTATTTGTCCTCATGCTAAAGTCCTCTATAGAGTTATGCATGGCAATTGGTTTGCCATGGTTGGTACAAACTCTGAAATACAGTAAAACACCAACAACAACGATCAAGTTAGTTCATCTTTATTGATTCTGGTTAGCGTTGCTTTGAGTGTCTTTGTTACTTACCATACCTACGCAGTGTTCCAGAGCAGGGGCCCTTAACTACAGTACCTGTACCGCGCCACAGGTCACTTGGTACCAAATCGCAGAGAAAAAAAAGTGTATTTTTTTCATTTGATTTTGCTTTCTGAAAATATTTAATTTTTAAAAAAAGTTGCACGGATGCTTTATGGCCGACAGAGGGGCGGGTGTTGTGAAAGACCAAACTGCTGCCAAGTCTCTAAAACAGCCAGAGAACATCCGTCATGTCTTTAGCTTGTTAGCCATCCTTTGTGGTCATTGTTTTTTTTTATTTATTTATCAGAGACTTTTTTGCCCCGTGCATCAACACTGCTGCTTTTCTTCGTCTCTTTTCGTGAACGGATTTGTCTTTCACAACTTTGTCCCCCCCCTCGACCGGCAAAACCGACGTTTGCGGGGTTCGGCGTCCATGAATTGGAGCCCATCCGCGAGTCCTTATAGTCCGCCAATGACACGTTGGATAAGTTCTAGTTTCTTCCGACAAAAGTGTTTCAATCTGATTCATTCTCTCGTAAAATATCTTCGTTTTAATTATGCTATGAAAATATTAGACTCTTAGTCTCGAAAAGCAACATAGACTTATAATATGTACAAACTTAAAAATACCATTTTGATATTAATGTAATGTCAAAATAATTAAAAGAAATGTTGAACCTGGATACACTACAGTGACAAAGAAACAGTGATGAATTGCAGTTGGGTGTTAACTAAATAAATTAGACCATGAGTGAGATGATTCGCTGTTGGCATTCGTTATTTTCTATTCTACAAGTAAATGCCTGTCACTCCAGGTCAGATACAGTTGTAAGTCATTATGTAGGTCGTCATAAATGAGTTTAAGTTGGTTAATAACTCGACAGGAGTTTAATTTGTATTCTGTACAAGTTCAAGAACCATTCATATCATCGTTCACCTTTGTTTTAGGCAGGAAAAATGTTTGGCTAGTAAAAAACCTCTGTGGCAGGTGAATTTAAAATCCACCTGCCAAAGTGGCTGGTGGCCAACAAAGTTAACTTCAGGCCCTGGTCGCACCCTCGGCCAAACTATGAAAAAATCTGTGACTTATAGTCCGGAAGATACGATACATTAATCTGTTGGACACTGACATCATTCAATGAATAAGCATGTTCCTCGGTAACAGTTCAATATAAAAGGTAAAATGTCAGTTTTTTATCAGAATAGTGATAATAACGCTTCATTTTTTTCCCCCGGATTCCCCCGGTTGAACAGCATCCGAGGGTCTCTGTGTTTGATACAAAATGAGTCGGAACTGAGCCAGAACAAAGTTATTGTGTTCTCGTCAAAAACTACAGTCTTGGCTACAATATGCACCAATCTCTTTGAAAATACTCCAAACACACAAAATAAGATATGCCTATTAGTCCAGAAATCTAGAAGAAGATAGAACACTAAAGACCGAAGAAGCCAAGACGAAGCAGAATTTGAATTGATATAAGTAACCTTGCCAAAACAGATAAAGAATAGCCACCAAACATCATATGAATCGTAAATGCCCTTACTTTTGACGTTTTGAACAAAATTATGAAAATCATCATCTGTTTCTGCAGTGCAATACGACCACCCGCCATCTTGCCTGACTCACACAGCTTCTTGTTGCTTTTAAAAGACGTTAGGGTGGTTATGGGGGCGAATTTACGTTCCATCCATTTTGGCTTCTGTGTTGATAAGGAAGCTGTCGATAATTTACGTGTGGGTGATTTCTATCCATTGTGATCAGACGATTCGGGTGATTGAAAGGGGCAGATTGGTGTAACAGGCAGAGTGAGAGCAAAATCATCATTTTGACTGCTCCCATTTCTGGGCCGTGAGGCCTTCATAAAAGCCTGTAATCCTTCATAAAAGTAGTAATCCTCACTTTATCAATGTAAAACCTTGCAGGATTACTTTCCACATCACTTATTTGTGGTTTTAGCCTGGTATCTCCATGTTGTACAGGACTTTTATTGATTTTATTTCAGGCAAATCGTAAAAATAGGAGGGTTACTTTGTGTGTTGTATTGATTTATTTCTTAACATATAAACAGATGTTTACAAATCAGAACATTCACAGAGATTCCCCTCTATTCCCAGAGTAAGAATATTGTCCAGATAGACAAATTACTTTTTATCATGGGAATGCCATTTTACACCAATACATACAATAAAATGTATTTTGATACAAAAATCCGTCAAATACATATATCAAAATAAAATATGAAATACTAGTGCCAGAAAATGTAACAAAATACAATACACGTCATTTGTATTTGAAATATAGAAAATATTACAATAATAACACATTTTCCGTGCCATTTCTTTGTTGCTCGACATCTGGTGATTATATCCTGCATTCGGCAGTCTTCATCCTGGACTTCATCAGGCCAGTGTCCACCCGTTGGTTCAGAGACTCTGGGGAAAGACCCACATTAGGAACTAGGATCTTGTGGATTTTCTAGTGCTTTTGTTTTGTTTTTTTCTCACAGAATAAATCCTTTTCAATAAATCCTGTGGTTTCACACCAACAATCCAGTCTGCGCTTAGGTTCTGTCCAGGAAAACCGTGACAGATTTTAGCCTCCACCAACAGAAAAACATCTCTAGGTGTATGAAGACTACATCAAATATTTGATGGCAGTTGTTACTTTTACTTATTACAATAATAGATATAAATATGTAAATCCAGCAACACATTTCCCATTTTATACTCAAAATCTGGCTTAAACAGAGATGTTTTACATTACCAGGGGCAATGCCCTCTCTCGCACTCTACTACCCTTTGCTCTAAATCTAAGCCTGCCCCTTACGTGTCCCTGTTTACAGCACCGTCGACGACGCTATCACTTGCCTAATCAGGGCGGGATGTGGTGCTTGGCTCGCGAGGCGGACATTCCGATGCTTTTAAGTCACGCCCTTGCAGCCTTCTCAGTGGCATTTGTTTGCCGTTTGCTGGCGGGGAAATGTATTTCTTGGTTAGGCTCGCTTTGGCTGTCAAAGTAGTCCAAACGTTTTCCGATACCTTGTCAGAGGCCTTGCGCTGGATTCTTCTTAATAACGACAATTGTCATCGTCCTTTATCTTTTAGCCCCATTTTTCTGGTGGACTTTCCAATCCGCGAAATCGGATTTTGCTATCTCGGCTTTTAAACACACTTTTTTCGATTTAGGCGTTTCTCTTTCTAGGAGGAAAGAGCGTGGGTCCTGTCAAAGTTATCGATTTTGGCTTCACTCTCGATTCCGTCCATGCAGCTTTGCTGCCCCTCGAGAATTGTCCCGCATCAGCAAGTTACGACCATCGCATGGCGTTGTTAACCTGGGTGCTGGCTGCAGATCTGAGCTCTTTGGTCTGTGCTCTTGGACATGGAATGGCGTTCCCCTTTTTCTTAAATGATTTCATGGAATCGTCGGTGGCTCTTAATCTTTACGGACGCCGCGCCTTCTGTAGGGTTCAGGTTTTGCCTGGCAAATTAATTGCTCTCCTACCTGCCGGTGATTCCTCAACAGCCCTACTAGAGCCATAGCCAATTGTCGTGGCATGCGTTCTCTGGGGTAAACATCGGGCTCGGAAGGATTGTTTTTCTGCGACAACGAAGCTACAGTAACATTACTAATGAGCGTCGCTCATCTGTCCCTTTCATAAATAGGTTTCTAAGACGTCTCACATTGCTGTCAATTTTTGGGAAGTACCATTTTCAGGCTGAGCATATCCCCGGTTTGGATAATCAAGCGGCCGATCTTCGTCTCGCTCAATTTTCAGAATTTCATCTCTGTGTCCAGCTGCAGCCAATCGAGCTGGGATACCCTCCTTTCAGCCAGACCATTCTAGATGATAACTCTCCAATCTTATGTGCGCTCTGTTGCACAGTACATACGGGGGGGCCTGGCGCTACATTACAATCACATGACTCAGCTTGATCTATTTTGTGCTTCTTTCTCGGTAGCCGCTCTGCCTGTCAATGTATCATATATTACCGCTTTCATAGAATGTCATCTACTAACCTGACTTTGGCTAATTTGTGGTGCTCACGAATGGTCAGGGGGCGGCCCCTGACGCTGCTGCCGTCCCCTAGTAGGCGGCTCGGACCATTCGTTCTTGACTTCATTAAGTCAAGAACACGCATGACAATAAAAATGATTTAGGAAACATTTTTGTTAGATAGATTGAATCCAGTATTGAGTTCAGAATTAAATCTTGGCGGTGTGGCTCTGTTCAGGGAGTCCTGCGACCTTTTATGAACACCATGAAATAGCCGGGAGTCAGAGGACAGCAGCGGCATTAAGGAACGCTCACACCGTTTTAGGACTGTTACCCCTTTTCTACCAAAGCAGAGCTGGTGCTAGTTCGGAGCCAGAGCCTAGTTCCAAATCGGTTCTTTGGTTTTTCCACTGCGAAAGCACCAGCTTTGTGGTTCTTAAGTAGCACCATATCATTGCTGGGCTAGAAGAACCGCTTATGTCAGCGGCTGGGGGCGGGATTACCGTGAGACGAGAGAAACTTGTGACCGCCATTTTTAAAAATCTCCGTCTACGAATAAAGACGAGCCACGCGAACACGTTGGATCCGGCGTGGTTGGATGGCGATGTCGGTCCGCAAAGCCATGAACATCAATAGCAAAGCAACGTCTGCCATTGTTGATGATGTGTGTGTTTGGCGCCGCCGCGCTAACATTGCGGGGAAAGATGAGACGTAACAGCAGAGGTACGGCGTACCGGAAAGAACACTTTACGGTCTCAACTGCTATTTAACTGCTAACGGCGCGTATATGCCCGGCCAGCTCGGCCCGTACCACCAGGAAATAAATACCACTCCCCCCCCCCCCCCGCGTAACAGTGACGTAGGACCTGGCTCTGCGCTGGCTCTTGTGGAAGCCTGTGGAAAAGCAACCGGTTCTTTGTAGGCTCCCCAGTTGAACCAACTGTGAACCGGCTCTGGCTCTGAACCAGCACTTGGTTCTCGTCGGTGGAAAAGGGGTATGTGTGAGCTGAGCTATTCCCCACATGAACAGAGTGGCAATGATGACATAGAAGCAAATGCCACGTTATGCATGACAAGGAGGGATGGGGAGGTGTATGCATGACGAGGAGGAGCTGGGGAGGTGTATGCATGACAAGGAGGAGCTGGGGAGGTGTATGCATGACGAGGAGGAGCTGGGGAGGTGGCGGGCGGCAGAGAAGCGAGCCGCAAGCAGGTAGGAGCAAACTGAATCTGCTTTAAATAGGGCGCCCTGTTTGAGTGTAGCCATGAGCAGGGGGGGTGTTGACCAGCTGGTGCGCTGATCCAGATCAGCTGATGCGGCTCAGCTGATGAGACTGTGTTATTGGCCAATAGCATTAGCAACGTCTTAACTACCTGGCCTGCCAGAACTTACGCTGACGCTCAATTAACTTTGATTTCATATAGCGCTTTTCTAAATACTCAAAGATGATTTAAATAAGGGAAAGACAGACAGAACAAAAACAAACAAACAGAACACAGGGTCAATGTCGGGGAAGAACATTTTGAAACTTTGAACGGTAAATGCTAAACATTATTGATCCCTATGGTGGCTACATGACTAGCAAGTAATGATAGGACGGGGCAAATAAATAAAAGCAAGGAGACACTAGATCAAAGCTGGTGGAGTTATTAGGTATACCCAACAATTGTATCTGTTGGATGTGGAATTTATTATTGATGGCACTGACCTGGGAGAATATATAATATTGTGACTGTATGTGAATATGTGTTTTCCCATGGTGTGCTCCTTATCTACAGTCATTGTAGGGCTTAGACAGGGTGATCAGTCAGTCCTTATACAGGGCCAATGTTAAAATATTCATTTGAAACCACCACGACATGTCTATTGTTCGGGCTGATAAATACTGCAGCCATATGAGGTCATCATTAGTGGACTGGGGATTGTGACTCTGAGCTTTGCTTGTTAGCGCCTCATCTCCATAAAAACCAATGCATACTTCAGGAAACTTGAACATGACCCTTAAGCCTTGATGTCGGAGGTCAAATAAGCAGCCATTAGAGACACTTCCTTGTTATTCGTCAGCAAGCTTGCTTCAACTGACCTCTCTTCGTTCTGGATTTATAATTAAGACCAGTTGCAGATGGTTGACTGAACTCAGCTATCTCCCATCATGCCAACATGTCAATGATCATTTAAGGATGAATGATATTTTAAAAGGAAAACGCAACTCATGAATTGTGCTAAGAGGCACTAATTCACTTCTTTGTTTGCACATATGTGCCAGCTCCGTCTACATACGCTTAATGCAACATACCAGTATCGGCGTTGTGGTCCTGCCTTGGATAGCTCTCTGCTTCCCATCAGAAAGCGGTTTAAAGTAACTACGAAAGAGGCTTCTGATGCTCTGAGAAAATGCTCTCAAGGATTTCAGCATTATGCAGTGTGATCACGCAGTATCTACATAACATCAGGCTAAATCTAACTCCTAACCAACCGTTACTCCTGAACTACTGAAAGCAGAAGATGAGGATGCAGAATAGGGATTCAAAACACAATGCTAAGGAACTTTACATTGAGCAGCCATTTTCTAGGGATTCAATCAACGCAAAGATAGCTGCTTTTTAACTTTCCACTGTTACTGAAATGACCCTTCAAAGTACAGTGTAAATGAACTGATTGTTAAACCTTTTCTGCGGAGCAGAGGGATTAGCATCCATTTGGAGGGGCCGGTGGGGAGGAAAGTCATGTTCAAAGACACTTGAATCAATCTGTTGTTAATAAATCCTGCTCAATACAGTCAGGGGCCTCTTTCTCAGTATATACTAATATTGCTAATATCCGCCCACCTTCAGCCTGCCACAGATCACGCTGTCTCCCAAATGTCCTTGCACGTCGTCTCTTTTTTACTACTACTCCAATTTAGAGGTTTTTATTGTTCTCATATAACATTAAGCCCCAGACAATTAGAGAGATATCAATCAATAGTTTGTGGTATGAAGGGAATTGATTTGTGACTGCTGATGTCCACTCCAAGGTGAACAGTCTGCAGCAGTGTGTTCAGTCTGGACCATGGTCCTGAGTCCTGCCTGGCCGCGAGGACACCTACAGCTTTTAACACCATTGATATTCCCATTTCTATTACTGTAAACATGAATGTGAATCATTAACTTTGTGTATTTGTGTTTCCATGGATCATTGTTCTATCTGGATCCTGTTCCCGGCCCTGCTGACACTTGCTGCTGCTATCGTCTATCTGATGGTGGTTGTCCCTGCAGTGGTCCTGCCGTACATCTGGCTTGCTACTAGTAATATTTGAATCATTATTGTCATAGAGTGTATTGTACATTTTTTGAATTGTTCATTCTGTACACATGACATCCATTGTAGTCTGTCAATCCCGGGACAGCGTCATGTTCAAATTTCAGAGAAAGCTTGATAAACAGCCGGAGCCAGAAACCACCCCAGCAAGTGAGCGGCGTAGGAGACTTTGCTTTACGAGGCGCAGCAGCTCCTCAGTAGACGGACGAGAAGTCATTCTGGCTCAACTTAAAGAAGGCCGAGTCAATCCCTCACCGCCACCTGCACCGGAGCTGATGGGGGCAAGAAAATCAGAACCAGCACAAGCTTTGCCGGCTAAGAGGAAGAACGTTTGACAAGGAGAAGAAAGAGAGAAGAAGCAATGTCGCAGTGCTTTTAATTCCGTAGGAATGCGCTAATCGGTTGCTGCCATCTTCTTTGTCCCAACAGCTACAAACAATCCTGTAGACAGGTACTATACTGAGAGCATCAGGTCTCTGTGCATTCAATAGAATGGTGGAACATCTCTACGACAGTTTTTCTGGTTGACCAACAGATTCAAGCAACGGTGAGTTTTTAGGGGGTTCTGTCCAGCCCAGGCTAGACCCTTCATGGTTAGACCCTTTCCTCTCTCTTTCTTCAGTTGATTCCATTCAGTGCGATGATCAAGCGTTTTCAATAAGTGTTACACTTTGTTTGGCTTACTTAGATGGTCTAGTTAGCGGACACAATGTCTGTTTCTAGCTGTAACATGACAAGTTACTCCTGGCAAACCTGGTTTCCCAGTCGGACTGTTCTTTGCTGTTGTAGGTAAAGTATTTTTGGTTATTCATTCAAATAAAAAAATTCTTTTGGGGGCTATGCCTTATCTGATCTTGGCGTCCTGGCCCTTGGTTTATCCTACGGCAAGGATGGAGTCCAAGCCCAAAAGACTTTGCACTATAAATACAAGCGATGCGATGTGGTTACGTGTGAATGCACCAATGTTCTCATTCCAACCTACATGAGTGTTGGCAGCGCTGTGTCCATGCAACATGGTGCGTGGCAAACAGTTCCAGCCCACTATAGTGTCTGCATTCATGTTTGCATGCGCTTGTACCCGTAGGCTACAACCCCCTTGTTTCTACTCCCCTACTCCGTGTTTCCATTCAGACGTGACCCTGCGTGGCCTTGGCTGTGCACATCAAAACAGGATGGAGTGGTGGGCGGAGGTGTCTCTCCAGCCTCTGTGATGTGTGAGAACGTGGAGTGAAGGGGGTAAGCTTGGTGGAGCGGGGGGTTAAAATTGTGGTGCATATGCTTTGTCAGGGTAATGGCCTGGGGCTCTGTGTCTGTGTTTCTCTCCCCAGCCGCAGCCAGAATAAATGAACAATTCATCATCAGCAGTTGTCCTCCGGCCCTAGACCCAGGTGATTACACGACAACGGCCCTCATCCTCTGAAGAATGGCTACGATTCATGGATGGAGACGGAGAAGCAGCAGAAATGGTTTATGGTTCAAACCCCAAATGATGATGTAAAAATGTACTGGCCAACGCAAGAGGGAATGATCAGCTAATATTGTATTATCAGTATTAGCTTTTTCCAGCGACCAGTTGGTCATAATGAAAAGGAAATTTCAGGTGTTACAAATACAAACCACTAATTTAAATGATCCCTCCTGAATTTATATTCCAGTGTCCCGTTAAACGATGGCAGTGTGACAGTGACGAGCATTTAGAATAAAAGGAATGAGGAACTGAAGAAGCTACATGGGATTCAGACAGTGGTACTGTCCGTATGGTCCGTGTACGTGATGTCCAACGGATTTTCGTTTTGAAAGGAAAAAAACAAAAACCGATTACCATTAGTAAATAGGAAAACAAAAAAACGGAAAACAACCGATTATTCGTTTTTTGGTTTGATATTAAAAAACGGAAAACGAAAAACAATCTTGCTATCCGATTTTCTTTAAAGTGTTTTTAGATGGAACTCTGAAATTAAAATACGAGTGTATAAATCTTATTCCTCATTTTCATGACCCGGTGTTACGTCCCCACGGGTTTCTACACCTACTGGTTTCCCTCTGTTTCCTGCCTCTGTGACGTCACACGCCACACATTCACAAACATATTGCTGAAAATCTACAAAACGTAGACATATCCATTGCAGCGTTTACAATTGTATAAGTGAGCACTACATCACAGCCACGCATGAAAACATTTATTTAAGGAAATAAATTAAAAGGAAAGATCGGAACGACTGGGTTTCAAACCACGGGGCAAAACTTGCAGGACTGTCCTCAGTGCGCTCCGAACGCGTATCGCGTTGCCAGGGCGGGGCCGGCTCTCGTAAAAGGCGTCAGCGGTCAGCGGCGATGTCGGCAACCCACCTGAAACACGGACCAAGGAGTCTAACGCGTGCGCGAGTCAGAGGGCTCGGTACGAAACCCCGTGGCGCGATGAAAGTGAGAGCCGGCCCGTGCCGGGGGGGCGGCGCGATATAAAATATGAAAACTGGACGAAACGGGGTGAAAAGCTTGTGATCCGTTTTTTCCATTTTTCATTTGAGCACACAATTGCAAATGGGAAAAACGAGTTGTTATCCGATATTTCCTTTTGGTTTTGGAAACGAATATTGAGGAAACGAGTCAGTCATTTATTTGTTTTTTGAGTTTGGGTTTTATTTTGAAAAACGAATGGTACACGGATTTACCTGGACCCCCCCTTCAATACTTCTCTTATAATACTCTTCTTTGTGCAAATCCAGGCATTTCTGTGCTGAACAGATTGATCAAATTACATCCAAAACTCCGCTGCTAGCCAGGTTAATAACTGTTCCAGATTGTCACTGGGAGTGTTTTGTTATCATCATCCCTAGCTGAAAATTGTCTGGATTTTAACTGCAGACTGAATATGGAATCCCGAACTTTGTTTCTCATCTCCACTGCAGTAAATCCCACTCCCAGGGCTAGAGAATGGTGCTTTGACCACAGTTAGCCTTGTGGCTTAATCATACAATCAAAATAATATCAGTTACATTTGGTGTGTGTGACCCCTGCCTGAGGCTCTGATAGGTGAGAGTGTCTGCCTCACCATCTCCCAACTAGACCTCAGGGGAATTCTCACCAAAGCAACCCACCCACAGCGTCTCTCCTCCCCCCTCCACCCGGTTTATAGGAGGAACAAGTGTGAGGTGAGTGGCAAGAATATTTACAGAAGAAAAGAGGAAGAAAAGGTAAGTCTGGAGAAAGTACACGGAAATATGTGAAGAAAAGACGTTAGGCAGCGTCTGTGCTCCCCTATTGTTTTCTCATTAGTGAGCTGTATATGAGCCTTCGGATTCAAGCTGTTTCTGTACAAAGCAGGCAACACGAACCACCAGTGTGCCAGGCCTATAGAGAGAAGGAGCTTAGTGCTTATTATTGCAATAACACCTAACAGGTGAGTTTTGAATATGCATGAAATAAATATCAAACAATTCCAGTTTTAGTATTATCATTTGTAGTGCGTTCAACAGTAGGAAACGATTGTTCCCTCCCTCTACTCCGCTCTGTTTTCTGCTGCTCATGAGCTGCAGCTCTTTTGGCCACGCCCATAGCTTGTAGACTCGGCGGTAGCGAGAAATCCGTATCTCACTCAGAACAGCATGGATGGATTTTCTTCCAGGTTTGTATGCGTGTGGAAGCACCAGAGACACGCAATAACACCCCAAATCCCAGAAAAAGTGATTTTTCTATAATATGGGCCCTTTAATACCAAATACTCATCTTCACAACACGTGCATATTCACATTAGTGCTACGGATCAGAAAACTGACGGTTTGGATCGTAAAAAGGAAAAGAGTCAAAACCTGATGAAATGGAGCAAATAGAACTTTTTTCCTCAATACTAATTTTCACTAAAAATAACCTGAAGAAAATGGATGGAATGTTCTTTTGTTCTTTAGCAAAGTCCGTCAATTCCATCTTATTGTCACAATGAACGTCTGTGTTCTTAAGAAATAGTTAGGTTTAAGCAAAAAAACAGCTTTGTTTTGGATGCTTTGGTTTTACATGTTGTTTAATCCAATGTGACTGGTTCAAAAAACCTTTTTCAACCACTCTTCACTTTTTAATGGGCTTTTGCTGTCTTCTACTTCCTGATTCTTCATTACTTGGCTTTCATACAAATAGATTTTGAGGGACGTCTACGAATTACAGTATTCATTCTTGTAGGTGTAGCAAATGCAGTGTGAGGAAAAACTTGAACAACCACACATTCAGACTTCCCCCATGACACATGGATAGACAAAATGTACCATAGAGCAGGTGTCACTAACTGGCCCACCGCGGTCCGGATCTGGACAAAGAAGCTGTCCCATCCGGAACCGGAGCTACAGCTAAAACAAACGGTTGTGATTTAACCCAACAGCTTATTTGTTGACCGGCGCAGCTTCTGGTGGTAGTGGTTTAAAGCACAGACCGATAGCATGCGAGGAAAGCTATCCCAATTTATATCACTCAATCAGTCAAGTCTTTAAATTCCAGGCAGGACAATATTGTCTCAATACTGCAGACAGATGAGCGATTGCAGCAAATTACAAATTAATAGACGGTAGGAAAAAAAAGAAAAAGAAAAATGGCACAATTTGAGTTAAAGACAAGAAAGAGCCGGATGCCGCGAGAGAAAGAGGGAGAAACATAAGGAACAAATTAAAGTAAGAGCATTTAATCCAGAATGGACGGACTCGTTTCTGTTCATACTTCCCACAGGGACACTAAACCAGTGTGTGTCATATGGTTAGAAACTATAACAGTTATTAAAAGTGCCGATGTGAAACGGCATTATGAGGCACAATGAGCACCTCCAAGTGAGTAGTAGAATGGCCCTAACTGCATTCCCCAGGTTTCAAATCCTAGCAGGACATGCTAGAGCACAATTATCTCACTGAGCAAGAAGTGGGGGAGTGGAATATATTCTATGAAACTGTTCAATTGTGAAAATGTGTTTAGATTTATTATTCATAATTAGCTGAGTCCAAATGTGAAACAGAAATGGGAACATTTAAGCATTTCTTCCGTTTAATTCATTTTTTCTGAATTGAAGCACTTTATTTGAACATGAACAATTTGAAAATTTAATTTATTTTATTTTAATGTCAACTACTTTTATTTAGTTATTGAGAGAACTATATTTTTATTTGCAGTCATACATACTGTATATGTTCAGTTTTTAAATCGTACTGAATTAATTTTTGATTTGTGTATTGATCAAATGCAAATGTTGCTACTCTATCCTATTTAATAACACTAAATAGGTACATTATGATCTTCCAAACCTTTGCTTTTAGAATTTCTTTCTAACTGGACCTCTTTAAGTTTTAGTTTTATTCCCCTGCCCTAGAAAGTTAGATAGATTGGTTTGTGCCCATGACATTTTAAATCATCACAAACTGCAGCAATTAACATTGTACTGAAAATGTTGTCATATTAATGGCAGATGAGCAAATTCACATATGAGTCCACACAACATATTGATTGGGCTCCACTTTTGCTAAGACAAGGATCTAGCAATGACAGGTTCTTCTGTTCTTTCCAACGTCAAGAAATGTATGTGTATCTATTCTATTGGTACTATACAATCTCAAGTTTTCCATTTTAGGTTGATCTGCCTGTCAGACAGGTGTTTATACCCTCATGATCCCATGATGCATCAGAACTGAAGTGGGACTTCCTTTGCTCCATTACAAGTCATTTTTTGATGGCGGCTGCTGTTCCTGCTCCTTTCTGATCTTGTGTGGTGTGAAACACGTGCTATCATCATTAGCTGCTGACTGAGACCATTTGAGGCCATTTAGCACCTCCTGCCTGCCTCCAGCCGCCAATATGTGTGTAGGCTGTATGAGTGAACGTGTGTCTGTGTGTGCCAGCACCTCTGTGCTGACACAGTCCAGACCTCTGGTCTCTGAGCTGCAGGGTCACACTGCCACAGTTCTACTGATGGAAAGGGGGGGGGGGGTCAGGGGCCTGGCATGTTTACTATATCGCTGTCTTTGTAAGGGCTAATTGTCACCTGAAAAATGCTGACAGTTTAGTCAGTTCATCCTGGGTTTCGGTGTCAGGGTTCAGGTTTCTAGCTATTGTTATCATGGTCCGGGTCAGATTTTGGCCCTTGGGGATTGAAAGCTAATACTTTGCTATAAACTCCTACCTATAACTCAGATATTGTGGTTCGGTGAAATGGGAGTTCCATTGGTTCCTTGAGTTGAAATAGTTATTTATGAATGACGTGATGGTTTTTATTATTTTTGCTGATTTGTATCTCACGGTCTTGTAAAAAAATGTAAGAAACTATGCCCAGGAAGTCACAGCATCACACAAGTGGAACACAAACCGGGTAACTGTATTATTCAACTCTCCTGCGCGGGTGCTAGAGCCTTGGTTAGGGGTTTGATCTAGGTCCACTTGCATCCTTCAAATCTATCGTACTTCATCTCTTGACTTCCCGTGAGGACGGCCAGTTGTTTACCAAGTAAGAGAGAAATCATATTTAGGGGCTTGTAGCCGAGGCGAGCGCTCCCTGAGGAAGAGCCTGTTACAACAGTAAGAGTGGATTAATTAGAGAGCGTTTCAGCTCGGTCAAAGGGGAGGCATTAATCGCCTCTCTTCACACAGGTAACAGGCTCGGCCTGGGGGCCCCGGCGGCCCAGCAAATTAATAGGGCTGAAGGAACAAGCCACCCAGGTATTTTATCGCCTTTTGTGCTAAAGATATTTTTATAAAGAGGGCAAACAGGCAGTTTTTATTTCACATTTTTTTATTAGGCTGCCGTTTAAAGCCGCACTGAAGTGACTAAAGATTTTTTTTCTCAATGTTAAGGCCGAGCTGGTTTACCTGCCTAAACACACAGAAATGTACTGATTGTGTATCGAAGCCTATTTCTATGATAAATCAGAAGAAGAACAGGATGTTAGTAATGATACAACATAACTACACATATTTATGGTAAGTCACAAACCACAATATGAAACCAGGAAAAGACTTAATTAAGCCCTACAGCCCCTTAATTGTCAGCCTGGGAGGAGACTTCGATGTTGGGCTGGACAAAATAAATTCAAGCTGCGAGCAGCGATGAAGGCGCCTACGGACACGCAGTCGGAGCCACTGATTGAAAAAAAAAAAAGATGCGACCTCAGCCCGTCCACTCCCAAACCCCAAATGTACACTGAACTACCGAGCTTGCTGTACTGAGACAGTCTTCGCTCGACGTTCAGCTGGCTCGGGCCCTAATTAATGACCAACTGTCAAAACTAATTTGACGGGAATTGGACAACCTTGTCAAAACATTTGTAGCTCAGAGCTAGCCAACTTTGGGCTAAACACACAATCAACATCTCTACAAAAGGGATACAGTTTCAGCAGTTGATCAGAAAACCACTCTTTGATAAAATTGGCTTCGATTGGCAAACAGATGGTAAAATGTCCCTTACCTTAGCAGTTAGCCTTGAAAAGTGTGAAAAACAATAGCCAATAATAATTTTATTGGATTTACTTTTTTCATGGTAAAATACATTGTCTAAATGAATTAAATAAAAGCTCTACACTTATGTGATGTATTTAACACTATTAGTGATTTACAAGTGAAATAAATACTTTGGTACATCACAAAATGCAAATGACACTGTTTGGCACAAAACAATCCAATACTTAGACTTAGACTGTTTTTATTAAAATACTCTCTAAAATGTGTTCATCAAGATTGTCTCCTGATAAAAGAAAGTAGCACTTTTTGAGCAGGATCCTAAGAAATGGCTTGGTTTTCATGAGGTTAGCTTGTTTAAGCGTACTTTGTTACGTCTAGACTAAAACTCAATTTGACGCTTTACATTTTTCACCTTAAAAGTAGATATGTTTAATTAAAAAGTAAACTGGTGGCTTGTGTTTTTCATCATCAAAGCAAAAATGTATGTTTTTATTATATCAGTTATGACAGTGATGCAAAAAATTCTCAATTCCAACTCATGACTTACAGTCTCGCTTTTGACATTAGTTAAAGTGTTATCATGCCATTCCAAAAATGTGCTCAAATAACTTACTTTGCTCAGTATTCGCTTTCAGGTTTTTTTTCCGAAAACAGTTGCCTGACTGACTGTGCTAGTGAAACATTGAAACAAACCGGGAGCAAGGAAAAGTCCCTTGTCGCTTTCGCATGAGACGAAACAGTGCTGCCATCACATTGTAGGATTCGTTACAGAAAGGCTTAGACGGACAAACTAAATGTTGATCATTAATAATTATTTCTCCATACAATGACATTAATCGTAAACGAACAAGCCAAAAAGTTTTTATTCGTTTGTCAGGAATAAACCTGTGTGTGGTGGCGGGTGTGGTTTTGGCTCGGCTGCAGGGGGGAGAGAGGCAGAGGGGGGGGGGGGTGGCTCTGGGAACGGTGCCAAGCAATGGGCCTCAGCTGGGGGAGTAATGATTGTGTGTGTCTTGTCTGTATATAACACAGTAAGGCGGCGGGTGAGGGGGGAAGTCTGTTTGTACTGTAACCGAAGGAAAGTAAAACCTGATTGAACCCGAACTGAATTGCCTTGTCTGCATCCTTTCGGAGCCCCTAGCACCCACGAGTGTTACACTGTGGTACAAGCGCTTTGGATCAACTTGCTTTCCAAATGTCAACTTCTTTCTTCACCTCCTCTTCTGTCTCTTCCTACTTCCCTTCCTCTCACGACTTCCATCAAAGACTCCAGGGCCTCCCGCCGAGCAGCAGGCAGTTATGCAGGCGGGCAGAGAGACGGGCATGTCGGCATAACGGAGCCATCACGGGTTAGCTGCATAGATCTGAAGCCAATTTCAACTCTCCATGCCAGTAATCTTTAAAGAGTAGCTGATAGGGAGAAGGACGTGTGTGTGTGTGTGGGTCTGTGTCAGGAGCCGGGGAGTAATATGGTGTTGTGTAGAGAAGTATTTTCATATGTTGGTGAAAAGCACTAATACCTGAATAAGTGCTATTAATCGTTGGGTAAGAGCACAGTGGTTGGTGCTTCTTACCTGGGTGGAATGGGATAACTCATGTCAGTTCTATTCACTCCAAACAACATACTGCCTCTACAGCAGATCAAGGATGTATCACAGAAGTGTATTTCACATCTTGTCACACCTTTTAGTTCACTGTTGCCCCGGAAACAGACAGGTCATGGAAATGGTGTCAAAAATGTAAGACCCATGGCCTATCTATGCTAATAAATATATGAAATTCATCTAAAGTGGGATTGATGCCATTCCTCCTAATCAGACTAGGCTCTTCCCAAACCGTGGCCCCTGACCACGGTCATTTGATTTTGCAGACGAACTGCAAAGTGAGGTTCACTTCCATTGTGTATTCCCTTTCATATGTCAACACTCTGAGATCTGCTAAAAGGGACTTAGGAAGAGGTAAAGTGTTTGCTAATCAGAGAATAGGTCAGCATGTAACAGAATATTTTGGCCGTGGGATGGGGCTGTGCTTTGATCAGATCAAGAAGGAGTATTCTGTTTGAACAAATAATTTGGCTCAAGGCAGTAAAACTTCCTGGCGACTGGGCAGCTGTGGGGTTAATAAAGTGATGTTTAAGGGAATCGGTTGATGCCCCAGACCAAGACATTGTAAATGATTCCATATAAAACGACCCTCAGAAGACTCAAGACCCTCATTGCTCTGATTCAATCCCAGACCTAACTTGTGAATCCTAAAGGTGCTTGATCGAGGATAACTGATGCTGGGGAGAATTGATCTCATTCACACTGCGAGTCTCTCAGGAACTCAAACCTAAACTAATGTCCCACAATGCATCGTGTTCTTACAACTCGAACCAATGTGGTCATTTATTGATCCATTTGATTGTCTTTCCTTCTGTTTGTCAAAAGATGGTTGTCCACAGTCACATTGAGGGGGTTGGAAGTGTGTATTCCTTCAACGTTTTTCCTTCTCAAGTTCTTTTGTGTCCTTCTAAATGGACAACATAAATCTCCTCAATGTGTATTACAGTTTTTCTCACAGTAAAACACATTTCACAAACGTTTCCTCCATGTTCCCCAACGTCTGAACACAACACCCTTTTCTAAAGCTACATAAACACAACCACACCTTCTCACTTCAAAACGCAAACTTTCACACCAAAAGAGCAGCTCGAAGCTTTCAAAAATGTAACCACTATACACATCATTACGCGAAACAATTAAAAACACAATGCTCAATTTGTGAGAAGGTTCTTTGTTTCATAACTGCCAATGTATATTTTTAGAAACTTTACAGTAATGAATCTTAGATATTCTTAGAGGATTAGGCGATTAGATATATGAAGAGTATGCGTCTATAGTAAATTCTACATGTACACTACTGTACTACCGGAGAACTCTTGTCTATTGTGGCCAACGCTCTCAAAGTTGACATTTATCGGCAATGACTTTGTCTCTGATCTCCCGGAGTCTGTTCTCACGAATCACATCGGCAATGAGGGTTTCTTGTGCCGCTGTAAATGTGGCTCCATGTGGCATTCTTTCAACTCTAAAGAAAGAAACATGTGTTGCAATTTACATGTTTTACAATACAGTAACAACTGATTTGAAAGCAATAGGCTACTTTCACAGGCTTGTAAAGGTGTATTGTGACAAAGAAGCAATAGAGTTGTGTTGTCTGAATGCCCTGATAATGGTGGCCGCGGTGAACCTACTCAGGTTTGGACGGACTTTTGGTCCTGCTTCAGCCGGTGTCATGCCGTGGACAACGACATGGTCAATGACTGTATCTCGTCCGTAATGATGGCGCGAGGTGTCTTGCTCTCCCTCCTGGACCTTCTCCTCCCCCGTGTTGGCCTCCTCCTCGTCCTCGTTGGCCTGCTCCTCTTCTTCCATGGCCAGCTCTTCTCCCTCTTCTGACTCGAATGCCTCTTCCCTTGCCTCTGCCTTCATCCGCTGTGTTCTTTAGCAAACTGTGCACTCTGAACTTGCTTTTATACGTGTGGTCACAGCATTAGCAACAAGTGTCTTCAATTCTGGCAAACATTATGATCACATGAGCTTTCATTTGAGAATATGAGCTCTGACTTCTTTTGCAACTTGTGTTTTAGCAAGGAAAAATGTGTTAAGATATATGAGAACGGAGGGTTGTGTTTTGTGAATCGTGTCTTCATGTGAAATGTGTTCATGATATTGGAAAATGATGGCTAGATTTAGTACATGTGTTTAGACAACTGGTCATTTGGTTTAGAGGATTGGCTTTTGTGTTTTAGCGTTTGAGGAAAACTGTAAAGCTTACACTTACAGAGAAATAACACTGTCCCTTTTCAGTTGTGTTGTCATGCTGAAAGTGCAACAATCTTCAGTGACAGTTTAGTTTTCTTTCCCTCTCCAAATGTTTTAGTGGTACGCCACACCGGCCAGTACCGGCTTACTTTCACCCCTGGTCATTGAACTCCTGTAGTACGTATGGCTCGTGTTTGATTTGTGTATTCTTTAATACTTTCCATGTTTGTCTGTAACAAATACTTAATCATAACCAGGCTTCAGACACTTTTGATTTGACACGAGGACGTTATCCACTAAGTCAACTGACGTTAGCCTTTGGGTTATCATGTCATCATGCACTATTACAGCAAAGATCCTGATGATTATATTTGCTAATGCTGGAATGAGAGAAGTGGTTACAGAGCGAACTGCCAGGCGAGAGATCTGCTGATGACGAAATCTTACTGCCAGTGCATTTTCCATTTGTCTTCATCCAGTCACATGAAAGGGTGTGAGCCGGGTAAGTGCAGTCTATTTGGTTCTGGCTGACTCTTAATGTCCTGGCATGTTATACTGCTGAGCTCTTCAAATCTTCTATCATGTACGTTGATGAAAGTTAATCTTGCTGTTGGGAAAGTCAGGGGTCGTATTGGCTTAATAACAAATGTGAAACTAAATTATGGACATCAATAGAGTTATTAATAATAACTAAGATAATTTACCAAATAAATAAATAACGAGGCGCCACCCTGAGCCAACAGGGACTAATAGGAAAACTAGAAATTGAGTCTCATAATTAATATTCACTCCTTAAGGCCAATAATTTTCTGGTGGGGCCTGAAGGACATTTTAGGGGGCCTCAGTATAACCACAGTAATATGTTGCTGAGGCTGTGAGGTTTGTACTGAAATGGATCAAAGTCAGCTACCTGAGCTCAAAGTTATGAAGTCCAGAAACGTTACAACCGTTTAAATAACAAGGAGGAAGCAGCTTAGTTGATCTAGCTCATGCAGAGAACGATGTGTAGCTTGGACATATTTTGTAATACCTAAAGGTCAGAGTTCGATTAGCTCCTTTCCTATGCAAGAAAAAATAAAAAGTCTGTGCCTAAAAGTTAATAACGTGTTTGCTAACATGTATTTCACGTATGTTTTCTGTTTTCTTTGGTGTCTGTATTGCTTGATTTTCTCTGCCTCAAGATAGCAATATTACTTTGAGCCATAAGTACATGGTTTAATTTGGGAAAATTGGGAGATTTTCATTCAGGTCAAATGACAAGTGAAAATGTTCTTCTCACGGTCTAAAATATATCGTTCTCCGGACGTGCAGAATATCCTGCGAAATGACATGAACAAGAAGAACGTGATCTTTGCCTGTTAAAAGGGTTGCGGTCGTCGGAGGGCCCCATCCACGTTGACAGAAAAGGCTAGGACAACTTATTAACTGGTAACAGCCCTAAACATTTCTTTAAAATGAACCCAATGGAGCAGCAGGTGAATTATCTTAAAAAAAAATGACAACCTGTTTTATAAGGATACTGTTGATAATCCATTTTAAATTCATAATATCAACATGATGGACAACACGGAGGTAAGGTAATCTATCCTATCTGCAAAGCAATCATTGTACCGGATCCTCACTGATCGCTTGTGAAGTCAGCTTGTCACAAAAACAGGCCACAATCAATTGGACTCATCTGATGACTTTAGCTTGGAGCGTAGCCTGACTGGTCCTCCCAAACAAAGAAGGGAGGCTGTCAGTTTTGCTGCCGGTACAGAGTGACCCAAGTCAACTAGTAGGCTTCGGGAGATGTGGGTGGATGGGTAGACATGTGGATGTAAGCATGGATGGCTGATAGGGAGGCTATAGGTTTGGGAATCGCTTAGTGTCCCTCTTTAATTTGTTGTTGTTGTTGTTGTGTTGGTTGTGAATCAGGTGGCATTGTTGCGGCGTGGCTGCCAGGATCTGACCGCTGAGTGAAGACGTCAGTCAGTGGACAATGACAGTAACAGATGAGAGCTTGGAGGGACAGAATGGCAGATGAGAGGATGGACTTTGACCTTCCCCTCTCCGTTTAATCCCCCCCCCCCTCCCTAATCCCCAAAAACCACACAGAGTGATTGGTGAGTCACTACGGGTGTGTGCCCTTAGTGCTTCGTACTGAGGATAGAGGGACGAGAAAGCAAGCTGTGGTCTTTGTCCTTGAAATAACAAAAAAAAGCAGCAAATGTTGGGTCATGGGTGGAGACGTTATGCATGAATGTTAATATGTTGGAGGTCAAAATAAGAACCTCTATTTTTCTGCTTTTGTTGATAAGGAATAGTAATAAGACACAAAGCCAGTACTATGAAGCCTGTCCTGCGAATTTGGAGTGTATTTTGTAAAGCAAGTAAGTCTTTTTTAAATTAAGTTAAGAATTAAATGTTGTAACTTTTAGATAAATCCGTATAGACAGCAATAGCTATACGTTCTCGAATAGGGAGAACAGGCTCACCCTCATAACTTACTGTTAAGTGTTTATTAAAAGTGGTTATTAAAATCAGAAGGTATTTGTAGTACCTGTATTAGGTATTTAATAAAAGGTGTTTAAAAGAACATCTCAGCTGAAGATCGGCTGGTTTCTGCAATCAACAGGCCACAGGGTACTTTTGCTTCCACCAACAAACTCTCCACACCCCTGGGCATGTGACCCCTGGTGCATTGTGGTTGGCTAGATATTTACAGAATCTAGTGGTGCAATGGGGTATTACACTAGATGGTGTGTTGATTTTGACAGTCTCTTATCTCTCGGTCAATATAAGTGGTACTAACAACTATTACATGTATGCGTTTCGGTTGGTTACATTACATTGAATACAATCATAGCTGTGCATTGGTATTAGTCTATTGATTAGTTTCAAAATTACAGTGGTACAATTTTCATTTCTTTATCGATTACATAGTTTCAGAATCATAGCCGAATCCTGATTCAGTGTCTAATTTATGAACCGGGTCGTCAGTTTATTTATAATAATCCACACAAGCACAATTCAGAGTGTTTTTTGTGATGTTTTTGCAGGTTGAAGATGAAGATGAAATGAAGAAGTCCAGCATAGCCTTTTTTTACATTACATGTAATTTAGCTGAAGCTTTTATCCAAAGCGACTTACAATAAGTGCATTTCAACCATAGGGATACAAACTCAGAAGAACAAGAAACAAGAAAGTACTCAACAGAAGAAAGACAATTTACAATTTGTTATAGATAAGAGCCTTTATAGGTACAATTTAAGAGCCAATGCAATATAACTACTGCAATTTGTTTTTTTCTTGCTGAAGCCTACAGTGTAGAGAAGAGGTGGATCCTAATATCCAGCCTATCTTAATTCTGGCTAACCCCAATTCAAACAAAGAAAAAAAAGAAACAGTTATATACTGGTGACACTGATGAACACAATTTTTAACCGTTGTGACCAGTATCATCAGCATGAGACAAAGAGAATAAATACTGCAGGCCGTCCAATGGCCCTGCTTGCTCTAAGCCTCATGGGCCAGGCTACTAATGGGATCCAGATTGACACAGAGTTTTCAGGAGGGGGTAGACCGAAGAGGCTGGCTTCATCTTCTGCCAAGTACAGCAGCTCAGAAGTGTCAAGTCAGCAGAACGCTTCAGACGCTGTAGTTCTGTCCAAACCCACTCCTGGATCTGCAGTGCACGGTGGTCTCATTCTAGCAGATATACCAACTGCCGGGCTCCTCAAATGTCCCCCGGCCTTGGATCAGTCATTGGGTCAGTCCCAACCATAACGTGATTGGTCACATGAAGAACTCAGGCCCTTTAATCAAAATCAGAAGCGGTGCTAAAGAAAGGGAAATATGAGAGCATGATATGTACTACATTCACTGAGGTAAAGGATGTAAAATTACAATAATTCTACTTTTACGCTCATTGACAAGTTGTTCAGCGAGATATTCCTTTTTCCCAAAGAATGCAGAGCAGAATGAATCAGTTGCTTCATCTGACAACAACGATGCTTGCATATTGTCAACCAAAGCACTCACTCTCACTATTCCGCCCCAAGATGAAGGAAGTAGGGGTTGAAGAAGGTTGAGCATCAACAACTCAACGTAACGACGCTTATCCCAAAATGACTTATTGAAAGGTCTAGAAACTGGATTCATGACACCTGGACAATTTAAGGGATTTGACAGTAAATCACCTTGCCCTCATGTCTCTTATGTGAGTACACACCGCTTTCATTGATTGTACTGACAGTAACAAGTGCCGTGCCTGCTCTTTGTATTAGAAATAACAGGAATTGGACTAGAAATGAACTAAATTTGACACAATCAGAATCACAAGATCAAGTTTTTGAGGATACACTTAGCTAATTACTTTCCTTACAGTTTTGAAAGGGTAGATATGGTGTTTTACACGGTGCTGTTGATAAATTGACTCGATTTTAGGAAGCTGATTGTCTTTCACTTTATTCCAAATATTCACGCCATTCGCAGAATTTAATTGTGGCACGCTTGTCAGGGGTAACAGTCAAGATGAGGACAAGTACAAGAAGCCGGGCCTGCAGAAAACATGGCACCAGTCTTTGTCTCATGTTCAGACCTTCCTACACAACCTAAGTGAGTGTCACGCTACAGGAAAGAAACCAGGAACACTTCCTGTCTGCTCTACATTCAAATCATTTAGCAGCCTTCCACTGCTTAACCACAGAGCAGAAAGTCTGGCTCACATCCACACCATCTTGGACGGTGTGCAAAGAGCTGCCAGAAGGCAAACTTTTTTCAACACTACCTTCAGGTAAACTAAAACTAAGGTTTAAATGCTGGGACTTATATTTTATGTAGCTAAAAGAAAAATGTTTCATCCAGCAGTGCAAGTGGGAGCCACGTATAAAGCAGGGCCTTCCACAGGAGATACTCAGATACTTTCTCCATTGTTATGTCCCAGTTCATGGCAGAACGCTTCATTCTCTCAAACTGTTAATGTTAGAATTATAAATTGTAGCAAACATTATACATATGTACTGTATATGCAGGCCTTATTCACAGACCTCAATAAAACATTGGAAGGTTTGTTTCTCTGAATTATGTTACTCAATTCACAACTTCCTCAATCACTGTGTTAGTAGAAGACAGATTGTACGTGTTTTACATTGCCAATTTTCAATTACAAATGATATGTGTTTGTAATATTTGTATTAAATCTACAGAAGGCTTAGTGGAATCTCTTCACTTTCCTCCATAGTCACAGGGTGTCCCCACAGAACATCCTCCATCCATCACATTAATAGTGTAAACTCCAATATTTATGCATGGTTTAAACCATTTTAATATGCTAACAGTTAAGCGTGCTGATTATGATGAAGTGTGTTAATATCTCCATGAATAACCTACAGTGTGAAACACTGGAAATGTAATGTATGTACGGGCAGAAAAGTGTGTTTTGCTGTTCATTGTTCTATAAAAAAGTGTACTTCAATCAAATGTGTGTGTGTGTGTGTGTGTGTGTGTTTGTAGTCAAAGCAGCATTCTCCAGCCATTCCCCACCTCTCTTCTGCACTCCACAGCCGCTTAATAAAGCATCAGTTAAAAAGTGAATGGATCAATTAGGCAATTTATCCAGCTAATTTTTGGCAGGGCCCTCCTTTTTGATGCCGCCAACAAAGTGACTGAAAACATTGTTAATGCATCCAAAAAATAAAAGGGGTTGCTTCTGCCTCTCGCTCCCAAATGATTTGGAATAATTTGCTTCTCATTCAAGAGATGGAAGGCAGCCGGGCTCTCCGTCTCTGGCAGTCAGCATGAAAGCACTTCGCCACCAACTTTCCCCCAATATCTCCTCACTGGAATCAGCTAAATGGCTATTAGGCCGGCACCTCGTGCCAACATGCTCTCCATAATCACAAAGAAGAAGTGGTGTGATTTTGGATGGGGTCTTAGCGTGACAGCTGTGTGTATTTGGTTTGGCAAGTACTTTCTGTTTGTGCACGTATGAGCCATTAGGGTGTAATGTGACAGGTCTTTGGGAATTCAAGCTATACGTGCTTCAGAATGTGATTTGAGAGGAAATGCAAAATATTTCTAACGTCTATATATGTTATGCATCCATAGTGAATTGAGTGTAGAAGTGTAGACAAACCCTATTGTACAGCTGTAGTCATTAATGAGCTAGGTAAAGTGCAATAGTTTGTGGGGCTACGTAAGGACATTAACCACCAAAGATCACGAATGCAACCCAAACAAGCAGAAGCATGGGCTGTACTAATTAGTTAGAAACACAAATTTGGTAGAGCTCATAACACCAGCCAAAAAAAGGCACAACATACTTAACCGTGGTCATGTACACATTCACTGACATGCACCCAGAGCTCAGAGAGGACTTTGACTAAGCCTTCTCTGCTCTTATTAGAACTACTTTTCCAATTAGCTTATTTTCTCATTGCACATCTCATGTCTACCTGTGCAGCTTGTCCTGAGGAGGTTTTAGCTAGCAGATCTTAGTATTGTAAATTCGATGAATCGATTCGATGAAGCAGCAGAGATGGCGAGTGAGAAATCCGATGAAAAGTTGGCATTTTCAAGGTGGAGCTATATTAGGGGTGGCACGGTTCACAAAACCCACGGTTCGGTTCGGGTCACGGTTTTAGGGTCACGGTTTTCGGTTCTGTACGGTTCTTGTTTTTATTTTTATTTTATATTTTATGCTCCAGAAATGTACTTCAGCATATGATATATAGCTAAATTATCCACAATGTAGATTACAGTATTTAAGAAAGTGTTACATCTTGTAACAAACTGAATTTCACTTGACTTTCAGCACGTTATTTGGACCATCTTTGAGGGAAACTGAGATATTTATACGGCAAGAGAGACGACATTGATGGCATACTTTTCATTTATTTGGCAAAAAAATGAGAATGTGTATTGCCATCTCAACAGGAACTTATGTGCATTTTAGCACACAAAGATAAAAAATTAACTTAATCAAACTGCCAACTTCAGTGTAGCTCTCACAAAAATGGTATCTTTTAAAAGATAAAAGATACAATACTTAAAGCTCTGTCTTTTAAATAAGAGCTACGTGGGCTGCAAGGCGTAAATCCCGGGGGGGTTTCTAAGGGTTGCCCCCCCCCTAAATATATCATTTAAAACAATTGTGTGTATTGTAAATAACATAAGGATGTATACTTAGAATATCTGTGTAAGAAGTAAAACAATTCAACGCGAACCGAACGGTTCGGATGATTTCTCATGTACTGTGCCACCCAAAAGCTATAACCACTATTTCAAATTCATTGCGGTCAAAGGCAAGAACGTGCAAGTAATGTGTATATTATGTCCAGGAGCAAAAACTTAGTCGAGGTCCGTTGTAAACAACTCTAATTTAATTAAACATCTCACAATGACACACGCATCTACGAAGCTCGTAGCCCAACCCACCGATACCTCCACATCCACAGATGACAGCTCGCCATCCACTAGCACAGAAGGACTCGGAGCAAGGACTGGCTGAAAGCTGTTGATCGCGTCCAAGAGGAGCTGAACGCGAGTTGAACGTCCGGATCCTCCAATCAGATGTAGTGGTTAATACGTCCTCTGTGCATTTAAGTAAAACACTGTATTCCTGCCACTATGCACATTAGTTGAGCTCTAGGAGAATGTGATCTCTGCAGACCCCTCATTCTGATTCTAATGTTGTTTGCATGGAATTCACATTTTACCTTGCTGATTCTGAATTACATTTTACCAGTTGATTAAAACAATTTTTTTAAATAAATTATTTTGTTGTTTTTTTCATAACATTTGCCATAGCTAATGGCATACACAGTAATCTAGCATACTTTAATTAAATAAATCAATTCAAGCTAAAATGTCTATAATTAGGCTACTGAGCCTGATCTATTTGTACCAGAGATTTTCTTACCTTTTAGAAAAATGTCACCTGGGCTAAAACTCCTTTGTATAGCTCACAGCATTTTCATTTACATGTCAACTACCAAGCAAGGCCCACGTCAATTTTTGACAATTCACGGCAGTTTTTGGCGTTGCCTGCAAATTGCCGTGAACAGCCGTTAACCTGAACTTCCATGACAATCTACAGTGCCGCATACTGACGAAAATCCCACTTTTTATGCAGAGAGTGTGACAAACACACAGCAAAATGCTTTTTTTAAAAGTGCTATTTTGGTAGTCAACAAACAGATATATAACACATTTCTAAATGTTTAATTTGCTCTGGTCAAATTGACACAAACAATAAATCAGCCGGCCAATACAAGTGTTACGTTTGATGTTTGACCTGTTGGGAGACATGAGCAACAAATCTGATGTGTGTGTTTCAACGATGATCAGTTTAGCGATATTGTACCCTAACAACAGCAAATTTGATGGTTTGGGGTTCCATCCCATCCACGCCAGGTTTAATTGTCCTTCGGTTAGACATTCAACCCCAAAGGGCTTTTGAAAAGATGTACCTGCAGTTAGTGAATGGGTGTGAACGTTTAGTCCTGAGTAGCAGGTGGCACCTTGCATTCTAGCACCTGCCATCAAGTATGAATTGGTGTGAATGGGTAAATGACATGCAGTGTAAAAGAGCTTAGAGTTCTTATACCTTTTTAGTGGTTGGTCCATTTACTATACATCCATCTACATTTATTAAATTGAAATCCAGCAAAAAGGAGACTGGTTTATGTGTAATTGGCTGTTCAGCTAGTGAAGAGGGGTATTTTTGTGGGGGACTAATGGCTGGAATGAGCTTCTCCTCTTTACCTCATGGTGCCAGAAGACACTTAACAAGCTGGCAGTAAAGATGCAAGGGGCCTGTTGAGCATGTGGGCAAACATAAAAAAGCTCTGATTTCAAAGTCAATTTTTCCAGACATGATTATTAAAACCCTGTGCCAGTTGGGCCTTTGGGTCCATGAGTGTGCCCATGTGTGGCCCCAGTGAGTGATCCCCACTGGATCCATATGCACCGTAGACACTGTACAATGTAGACAGTGCGACAGTGTGTGCGCTGCGTGCAAATGCGTCCCGACATCGCTTTGTGTACTGTAAGTATTTGCTTACTCCAATGAGATCAATTATGGTCTGTTGTGAGCCCAAGTCACTGAGCCATTTTCTCGCCATCTCAAATCAGATACACGGGTGGAGTGTGTGTGAGTGTGCAGAGGGGTGGGGAAGGTGTGGGGGAAGTGTGGGGAATGGGCTGGATAGAGAGGCAAATTAGCACTTTCCAGAGAGCATGTTCCTTCTTTATTCACAATGAGGCTGGGCTGTCTGGCCGCTCTGCAGTAGCAGCACAGACGACCCACTGCAAGGAAAATGTTCCATATCCACCACTGCACATTCACACTTAAATGAGTAAAGTTGAAGAGCAAAGCAAAATGGAAATCATTCAGTCAGTATTATGGTCAGTATGATTCATTAAAGACGTGTATTGTTATGGCTAGTTTCTCAAACTCTTTATGAAGCAGGACCTTGTAGTATTGATGAGGTGTGGCGTTATCGGCTATGTAATTCCTAAAGTTCTGTCCTCTCTGTCAGAAGCTTCTCCAACTAGGTGTTTTCTTGTGAGGTCACCATGTTCAGAACCTGCATATTTTGTGAAAAAAAGTGTAGCGAACACAGTAGTGCAGTGTACAATGGCAAGATTACAGATATACTCCTCTGATCACTTGCTTTGTTTGTAAGTGCTTGTGTTAGGTCTGTGAAGACTTTAACAACTTGAGGAAACTGGATCCATGTGTAGCATTACTCAGATGAATAGAATGTTTACTAGTGGACTGTTTGTAGTTCTAGGTCATTCATCCCAGACGGACATCATCTGACTGTGTGTCATAGTGGTCAGCGATGCCAGCTAGGTGGTCCCCCTTTCACCTTTTGATGGTATACGTGAGTTTACTTTCTTCACAGCGATGCACAAAAATGAAACACCTGATAACTAAAGTTCAGCTTCTGAAAAGGTAGAGATATATGGGACCAGAGGGGCAATCCGATTGAAAAGATTCAAAATCAGAATAAGACGTTTATTGCCAAAGTACGTCAGACATACAAGGAATTTGACTTGGCAGTTGGTGCATGACAACAGACAACAATGGACAACAAGACACAAGACAACGGAAGACAGTGCAAGTAATAAAATACAATATAATACAGTACTATGGTTAGTAGACTGAGGCGAGGGGTTAGAAACAAAAAAAGTTATAAAATCTATAGAGCATCAGCAAACAGAAAGTGACAAATAAAAGTGTTTGTGCAAGTGGAGTGTAAGGAAAGGAAAGTCGGGCTCTGTTGATGAGCCCGAGTGCCAACGGGAAGATACCGTTTGTGTGGCGGGAGGACTTGGTCCTAATGGACCTCAGCCTCCTGCCAGATGGAAGGGGCACAAACAGGTTTTGTCCGGGGTGAGAGGGGTCAGCAACAATCCTTCTAGCTCGCTTCAGGGTCCTGGAAGTGGACAAGTCCTGGAGAGACGGCAGATTGCAGCCTATCACCCTCTCTGCAGAGCGGAGGACACGCTGCAGCCTGCCCTTGTCCTTGGCTTTGGCTGCAGCGTACCAGACGGTGATGGAGGAGCAGAGGATGGACTCCATGATGACCGTGTAGAAGTGCACCATCATCGTCTTTGGCAGGTTGACTTTCTTCAGCTGCCTCAGGAAGAACATCCTCTGCTGAGCCTTCTTGGTGATGGAGCTGATGTTCAGCTCCCACTTGAGGTCCTGTGTGATGATGGAGCCCAGGAAACGGAAGGATCCCACAGCGGTGATGGGGGAAGGTGAGACTGCCTTCTTCAAGAAATCCACATCTATTTCGACTGTCTTCAGAGCGTTGAGCTTCAGGTTGTTCTGGCTGCACCACGTCACCAGATGGTCAGACTCCCACCTGAAGGCGGACTCGTCCCCCCCAGAGATCAGTCCAATGAGGGTGGTGTCATCCGCAAACTTCAGGAGCTTGACAAACTGCTTGCTGGAGGTGCAGCTGTTGGTGCACAGGGAGAAGAGCACAGGGGAAAGAACGCAGCCTTGGGGGGAACCGGTGCTGATGGTCCAAGAGACTGAGACGTGTTTTCCCAGCTTCATGTGCTGCTTCCTGTCAGACGGGAAGTCAGTGATCCACTTGCAGGTGGAGTCGGGCACGTGCAGCTGGGAGTTCCAAATCAACCACTGCCTGTTCGACACGTGGAATGTATTGAGTGGGCCAGCTTGACAGTAACTACTTTTCCACCAGTGTAGGTGTGCATGATCCATATAGGAGCCAAGTGCAAATTGACTGTTTTTCTGAGGCAATTGCCAACCAATGTTTTTAATAGATTAATACAGAGATAAATTCATAACAATAGCGATAATATAATATGGTAAAAATGTTGAACCGGAGAAACCTCTATTCTAAATTCAACTACATAAATCATGAAAAGCAGAGACGGGATGATGGTGTTGAAAGTAGAGCTGAAGTCCACAAACGGCACTGCATGGAAAGTGGGATTTTTGTCAGTATGCAGCACTGTAGATTGTCGTGGAATTTCAGGTTTACGGCAGTTTTCGGCAATTTGCGGGCAAGGCCGAAAACTGCCGTAAATTGTCAGAAATTGACGTGGGCCTCCCTTGGCAGTTGTCTTTTAAGTCCTATAACAGTGGTTTACTTGTTACCGATGTAGAGCTAATTAAGTAGTCAAAGAAGTTCGACTCATAATCCGAGCTAAATAGAAGCACAGTGTATACTGACTGAATGCAAAAACAATGATACGAACAATCAATGAAGAATTAGACGTATATTTTGCGCACATTTATGATGTTTTTTAGTCCTTTATGGGCTTAAGAAACATTTTGTGGATTTAGCAAACTGATAATCGTTGTTTATGAACCGCTCAGCTTTTTTGGGTTAGTGAAGCCAAATAACTCAAACATATGGCTTCCTCTGAAATACACTTGTGCTTTGGTTCAATGGTCGGAGAAAGAGGTGAGGAATCACTGAGAAGGAGGCAGCTAAAACAGACAGGGAGACCTCAGAAGGCTTTCACTTTAACGTTTCAGTGAAATATTGTAAACATTACATTTTAAAAATGTAATTTCACCGTTGTATGTCTTTTCAGACTGACTACATGATTAGGTACATGCATTTATTGTTCAATTATAGAACTGCACAGATAAGAAGTCCTAATAAAACCCATCCATATGTATTTTCAGGAACTTTCTCACAGGTAATGTTGAAAGAAAACTGAACCACTTAATTTGAAGTGCATATGTGCTTGTGTCACAACGTCAGTCATAAAAGTTGAAGAAGAGAGACATTTCAATATGCGCTTATTATTCCACATCTAGAAAGCCTTAAACCTTTTGTACAGCACATACTGAAAGTGTATCAATGTTTACGTAAAATGGCCTCAGCGTGGCAGTATTACCATCATCTGTGCCAGTGGCATCTTAAAGAATCAGCTCTAAAACATTACCTGAAGACAAGGGATCGTAGTATTTTAACTCTAAACACCTCTAGCCAGATAAGCTTTCGTTTCGACATGGACTCAATTATCGGGGGGAGCTAATCCCAGAGACCCTTTTAACCTGGAACGTACCGCAGGGCCAGGAATAACCACGCTCCTGAGTTAGGAAATCAAAGACAGGTAATTAAAATCATAATGGTCGTGGTTAAGATGATTATCGTCGGGGCTTCAGATAAGGCAACCTCCAGCGGCTTTCCGCCCTTTTGAAATATTTATGGAATACGATTAGTCCGCGGGGCCAGAGCCGTGTTAAAAGATTTGCGGATGACTTGCAGATCAAGAGATGGAAAATAAGAATCTTAACACGGCGAGGAAATTAGGCTGAAAAAGAAGAAAGAGACGGAGAAGAGGAGAGGGAGATGGAGTGACCAGGTGTGGATGCCTACACAGAGTGTGTGTGTGTGTGTGAAGAGGAGCCAGGTGTATGTCCCTAGGGCTCAGGCTCAGGTTTGAACAGAACACAGAGGAAAGGGTCTGTTGGCCAGAAGTTGCATAATAAGCAGGCAGGGGGAGCGTCACAAATACTATAAAGCCACATACAGCGTGTATTTATCTTAAAAGTCTTTATTTTTATATAGGTGGAGTAAAATGTGGCACAATAAGAGAAGACAAAAGGGTTGTTTAGAAGGAGTTGATACCAGTTGATAGGGGGCAGACACAGCCTTCCTCCCCCTCCTTCACTTCCTCCTTCAGATGTTTCACAACATGACTGACAGCTGAAAGGCAACGGCAGGAAGGATTCCTACGGTCATCTCAAGGTGACTTTTCGCCTGCAACCCCTGACTTCAACACCTCTCGTACTTTCATGTACTGGGAGATCTGGGAACAGTAGAGGAGGTTTAGCTATTAGTGCTCATTGTTCACTTTGAAGAGACAACTCCTCCAGTTCGCTCACGTTGCTCTGACCAAAAGATTATCACTTGCACATTTTTGAAGACATCAATGCTATGCTAAATGATTGCATTTGATAAAATGTATGATAGATGTACACAAATGATTTCATAGGAATGGCATAGCCTTTACAAAGCACTGTCTCAGTTTTTCATCTATTATTTCCATTGTTTAGGTATGATCCCTAATGTTGTGGTAACAATATACTTACAGAGATCTGGCAATATAGCAACATCACTGAAAAAAAAGTCCAGCGTGGGAAAACCGGAAGAGTTGGGCGGAAGCCAGCAGTTTAGGGAGATTACATTTTCCTGCAAGCCTGGACGCTGCACCTACGTATGTATCTCTACCCTAAGGGGGTTTGTGAGTGCGTCAAAAGCTGCTTTCGGGTTGACATGACACCGGCACTTGGCCTGGAGAACATGCCGGTGATTGATAGAAACAACGCAAGAGTGCAATAGAGGACTGGCCATAGGGGATACCGGGATCCCCGGTGGGCCGATGGTGTTGGGCTGGACCAACACCATCGGCCTACCTCCATCACTATCTGACCCTCCCTCCGACATCGCCGGACCGACTATATTCTCTGCTTCACAGATCACATTACATTTACTGACTAAAATGTATAGTACTCCTGACGAGCTGTATCAACACTCCTGGTTTCCACGGTCTTTACTAATTTAATCTCTTCCGTCAGTTTAACTTCATTTAGGGTGTCCGCTCTGCGGTTACAGATGTGTGCTCACATCGAGGGATTGCAGGGGAGACATGCATGGGTATTGTATTGAATTACGCTATTGTAAGTATCGGGTCTTTTTATAAAACAAATTTTTATAAAACAAACATGTAATCTAATTTCTTTGTAATTCAAAAGTGTGTCAAGTATATGGGTATTTTTCCAAGTCAACCACTGTCTGTTCGACACGTGGAATGTATTGAGTGGGCCAGTTTGACAGTAACTACTTTTCCACCAGTGCAGGTGTGCATGATCCATATAGGAGCCAAGTGCAAATTGACTGTTTTTCTGAGGCAATTGCCAACCAATGAACCAGGGAGCGTTTTTTTTTTTTAACAACTGCCTTAAGTCTTTTAGATCTCAGGCTCCGTCACCCCTCCCTCCCCAGAAATCCTCCTCGGGGTCTCCAGTGGTTCCTCTCACCGTCTGGGCCTGATGCCAAAGGCCTCACAGGCCTGTTTTTGTTGGGCCGCCACTGCCCTGCAACCAATCCTACTTCTCTGCACAGATCTGCAGCGAGGTGTGGCTGAAGATAGCAGAGGGAGGCTGCACAAAAGCATAAATGCACACAAAAGGGCCTCAGAGGGACAGTTGTCATTGACATTATAGACCGCCGCGGCAATGCACTGCGTTGTGTCAATCAAAGCCTTGTTAGTTACACTGGGTCTGGATCAAACAGAGCTGCACATCCCTCTGAGGCAAGATGATACAGTTTGACTTTGCAGCTCCAACTCGGTTTCGAGATCTACACTCTGGCCCGTCAAGCCTAACATACTCAGACATGTGTCTGTGCTCATTGATACTGGGCCACACGTAAAGGGATGCTGTAGAATTGAACATCTAACTAGCACGAAGCATGAAGGGTACGTGGAGCCTCAAAGTTGAACCGCTAGTAAGCATCAGTATTTCATGCGCTGATGATGACAATATGTAATGACTAATAATTATACAAATTATACAAACACCAATAATTTGCACAGTTCCAAAGAAAAACAAAGAAGTAAAAAAAAACTCCTGAATTTCAATAAAATGGTCTGATACCTACTGGTACTTAGGTATTAAACGAAATGGATGACACTTTTTGGATTAGAACATGTACCAGGCTGCCAAATAAACATGGTGATTCATTAGTAGAGGCAGAGAAACAGAAAACAAGTTATAGTATATGGTGTAGTTGGGGGTTACTCAGTGGTAGCTCTGTTAGCAGCATTACCTGTGAGCTGCCGGCTTACTGTTCCCATGTTGAGAGACATCGAGAGGCAATTCAGAGGCTTTCGGCCCTTTATCTTATCATTTGAATTAGGCCACTGCTTTAATAGAAGTCCAGAATCAATTTTGGATGATCTCAAACACACTAGTGAGGTGTCTTTAGTGCCGACTAGAAGTCCTTTAAGTTCATCCTTTCCTTTGTCATTTTCCCTGCAGTCCAGATGTGATCCCAGCTGGACATGACCATTCACCATCCCAGACTGCGTCCGTGTGACACACACTGCACTGGCATGCCAAGACCCTTGGCCCTGTCACAAAACACACACACACACACACACACACACACACACACACACACGCACGCACACACACACACACACACACACACACACACACACACACACACACACACTCTGTGTGGAAGTGCTGAAAGTTTGACATTTTTGCATTTGGTCAAGTGGTGCAAGTGATGAAGACATATTCAGGTCCTTGTCAGCTCCACTTGCATAAACCTTGTTTCAAATGTTTTCAGCATAACCTATGTGATGAAGCACAGACAGGGAAGGAACAAAATATTGGGACTAATGATATTTAGAGGAAAGAAAGCCGAGACATTGCAATTTCTTCTCCGAGGAGTATTCTAATTGTATGAAAATCTTATTAAAAGGTGTTACTCAAAGAGCACTTAGGGATTTTTGCCCAGAAATTGGAACCACTTTGCCAAGTAGGACAATAAGTCACTCTGCTCCTGCCATGAAACAGCTTTGAAGTTGTCTCGTCCACTTCTGTCTTTAAGCAACACCAATTTGTTTCAAGCTGGTTCATTATACCTCACTTTCTCTCACAATTGAGTGTTAAGACAGATTTATTTCATCATTGAGTCCATCCCCTCCTCCTCCATCACTGGCCAGTACCCTGCAGCCACAGCCAAGGACAACGGAAGGCTGCAGCGCATCATCCGCTCTGCCGAGAGGGTGATTCGAAAACTTCACTCTGGAAGGAGGCTGTGGCCAATCCTGCACTCTAGGACAATTTTTGCACATCCTCTCTGCTCTTTATTTAATATTTAATACTACTGTGGAAACTTTTAACAATATGCTGTCTTTTGCACTTGTGTACATGTTTGTCTGATAAAGTATGTGCAACATACTTAGCAATAAATGGTTCTGATTCTGACAATAGAAATCCCCCCTTAGAGACAGAATACCTGTAAAATATTGAAGCTGTTGCTTAGAAATCTTAATCTTTACTAAAGTCTTAAACTGACTGACTTTACTGAAGTAAAGGTAAATAGTAAAGGAATTCAAAACCCTACTATTTTCATATCCTAATGAACAAGGACTGCAAGGGCAGCGATTTGCTTCCTCCATAATGTGCCTGAGACACATATCTCACCTGTTCCATCTGAGGCAGACAAAAGCATCCATCCCACATTTTGTCCTTTTCATCAGACCTCTTTCTACGCTTGTGTGTCCAGATGGCGAGGCTGCTTGCAGTAGCAATGCTGTGGTAATCCCTCCTGCACATGGTTCCCTCGCTCCGATAAACACCTCGCTCCCATTGTTTGCTGGACTTCCTTGGTACTTTCGGTCCCCGTGGTATCGCTGTGCCCATGGCCTGTGGAGCTTGACAGGCTTCCTACTGTATAAGTAAGTCTGACGTCCTCTCTACGGGTCGGGGAAAGCCTTGTGTTGACATGATGTGATGATGGTCAATATATTGGTGCTTCTGTGGGATGGTTCAAGGTTTTATCTGTTGCACTAGTAGGAAAATGCGAGATTTAAAACAAATGTATAGACTGTCTTGTATTTATTCAAATTGACAGCATCTGACCCTTATTATGTGAGAAAACCAGTGAACCAGTGATAAAAAGCCAAGTCCATTCCTTTATTGAGCAACGATTGTTCAACACCTTCAAAAAAACCTCTCCTCTAGCTGCCGTTTGTCTGACTCCCACAACACCAGTTATTTCAATATATTCTTGCAAACTACTGTAGCTGCAAGAAAAAGAAAAGAGGAATTCGAGCCCAGCATTTTGTAAGCGAATATTTCTGAACAAATGATGCTCGGCATGTCACCAGTATATTTACGATGGCTCAAAGACATAGCTGTGTGGGTCTAATTAAAAATGTGAAAGGGTTAGCAGCCTGCCGCTCGTTGCCAGCTCTTGGCAGCTCTCCTGTCAGGCAGCCAGCTGTTTAGTCCTGCCCTGAATTATTGCCAGACCCACCGCCAGGCATTGTGGGATTGGCAAGGCCAGGCGGAGAGCTATTGTGTTCAGCCACTGAAAAAAACAGGAAAACTAAATAAAGAAGAAGGAGATGGAAGAGAACCGTTTTCCTCATTAAAGTTCCCGGGGACAATCAAGCAAGACAAGTGCTATTGATGTGCAGAAAAAAGCGTACACTGAACTAATGTGTGTACATTCGCAGAAGTTGTATGAAGGAGAGTGAGGTATTTTAACTTCCATAACTACTGAAATAATTTTGGTTTGGTGCTACATTCATTCCACAACACTTTTGTGTTGCTTTTAAGGTATTCTCTGATCATATTTTCAAAAGTAATCTTTTCTGTGCACTATGCATCACATGCACGCACTTCCGCTTTGGTATTTGGTGTCAGTACAAAAAGCCATATGATCACATGTGTTCGAGAGAGGTCTGCTTGCATCCACTACGAAGCATCGTAGAGGCAATGCTGTGAGTATATTGTTAAATATTGTCGTTGCTGTGGATTTTATGATACGTGTTCTGGCTGCGGTTAGATTTGTTTGCAATTGTGTGCGTAGGCTTATAGCGGCCCTTCTTTGGACTATATTTACTGTACTCTGAAGGTTTGTGTGTTGTCTTTATTTGCATTATTTTCACCAAGCTTGGTAATAGAAGAAAAGTAAAAGGTCAAACCTACAACGCCTATTGTCTTTATTGCCTGGGTTTTAACTCAGTGTTTAATCAGTGTTGCAACACTCTGCACTTTATGGTCTTCAATTCATAATCAACTTCACATTTTGACCTGAAATATTCACTTGACATACATGATACAAAATAGAACCCACCTGTTTTTGAAAAAAATATTTTTAGAAAAGAACTGTTGATGATAATCAGAGACAAAATAAATAAAGCTCCCAGATGTTAATGAGTTTCACAAGAAATAGTACTTCAATAAAAGAGCAAAGCTGCCAGTATTTCAAATGTACACATTGTAATGATAAATGAAAAAATTGTGAGAGAGTGTGAGGGCAATGATAGAAAGGCTGATTAATCAATTTATATATATAATATAAACTCCACAGGAATCCACCAAAATATTTTTGTATAAAAGGAACATTTTCAGGAGTCTAGCATGTTGGTTTTGGATACAGAGGGATAGTGTGTGTATCATCACTCCATGGAACAACAGGCCTGATTATCTCTGGGTTTCAACCTCATCGACTCCTCTGATCATCATACCTCGTCCGCCCCACCTATCACAACCTTGTTTATGTATAATTCATTATGTTTGCCCTGAACGCATCTCACAGAGCAGAGCACTTCAAATGCTGCCATCGCCACCTTCCACAGAGCTGCGCCCTGTTGGCGGCACGTTTTGCCTCTCACTTCAAATGGCGCTTTTTAGTCTCAAATTTTGTGTCACGGAAAAAAAATAATAAGATGGAAGCTAAAATTGACTTCAACAAAAGCTAGCGACAACATAAATACCCCCACCCTCGCTCTCCTACCTATCGTGTTTCTCTAAAGGAGATGCATTTGTTTGTTCTCCTTTTGTTTTGCCTGAGAGGCATTTCCCCCGGCCCTCCCTCACCCTCCTCGTCTTACTCCTGCTCTCCCTGCTCTGCCTTATGGCCGCTTGCTTCCTACTTTTTGTTTTCCTCTGCTCTGGGGCTCCTGGGCCGAGAGCTTATAATCATTTCAGAGGTCCTTTTAAATGTATAATAAGAGTCTGCATTGTGATAAACAACATCAAACATGCCTTCCTGTGCCGTATACGCACACATTGACATGCCAAGGCACTGTGTGGCCTGCACATCTCTCCCCCAGTGTTCCTCCCACACCAACGTATTATACAATAAAGCTAACACTATTACAGTAATATGCTTCATTTAGTCAACAATGAGCTGTTCCTTCAACGCCGAGCCTGTTTTTTGGCCTCTGCTCCAAAACTGGCATACGCATGATACAAAGTGTGATAACTTCGGAACTACTTTGTCTATCTGGACTATTATTTCTGTAAGGGTAAAGGGAGACCTTGGCAGGTGTGCTGATGTGTAAAAATATGTTAATATGTGAAATAAATCAATATAAAACACAAAATAATCCCTTCTAGTTTCCTGACAAATAACTGCCCTTGAAGTCTTAAAACATGGAGATATGCTAAACACATCGGCGCAATAAACCAGTGTGTGTGCTGTAATCACGCACCCCGCCTCACAGCAGAGGAAACGACACAAGTCAAAATCTTGATTTTGAGTCTGGCTCTGGTTTGCCGATTTGCATGGTTCACTCGCTCTTTGTCTGACGCTGCCGGCGCACCTCGCGGATACGCGCGCGTGGCCATTACCAGCCTCACACCGTCTGGTTGAGCCAATAGACATAATATACAGCTAACCTCCACATACACTCGCGCCGAACCTCGAACGTTAACACAAACAATTGTCCAAGAAAAAAAGGAGGAAAAAAAGGCTCCACACTCCCCGGGCAAGGTTGCCCAAAGTGTCCGAAAATCGATCACTTTATCCGGGGGAGACGCCGCACAGAAGCCCTTGTCCCAGCTCTGTTGCATTTGGAACAGAATGTGAGAGATAGCCACGCCCCCTGATTTGCATATTACAACATGAAATACGCCATTACGAAATACGCCATTATGAAATAAATACGCCATTATGAAATACGCCATTATGAAATAAATACGCCATTATGAAAAACGCCATTATGAAATACAGCATTATGAAATACGCCATTATGAAATACGCCATTATGAAATACGCCATTATGAAATACAGCATTATGAAATAAAAGTGTCTATAAATAAATAAATGCGGCATTGTGAAATAAAAGTTTCTACAAATAAATACATGTATTTCATATTTATGTATTTATTACCTAATTTATTTATTTCACAATGTATTTAAATGCATATTTATGTATTTATTCATTTATTTAATTATGGCTAAAACGGCATTCCATAATTGCTATGCTATGCCGACTAACACCACGCAGAAAGGAGAAACAGCTCCCTTAAGGCCTCAGTACGTTTCTGTTGACGCTGCATTTCACCGCCAGAACGCAAGGGGGCGCTGTGGGGTTCGCAAATCTCTTTGCTAGTTTGTTTTCGTTTCGTGTGCCGTTTCCGCATTTTCATTTCTGACAATGGCGAGCGAAAGAGAGAGAATGTGGTTGCAGCTGGAGCGAATCGACGTTAAACAACAATCTCTTTCCGCGAGTTGTGTGCCATTTGGCAGTCTTTGTAGTGCGCTGAGGAGGAATTGTACAAATGGTCGTGCTTTCGTACTTCCTCGATCCAACGTTCCTCAACTTGGTCCATCGTTGAAAACAAACTGAAAATAAACTTTAAAACTGGCGGCATAGCGGGAGGGGGAAACTGGAAAAGCTACACTCTAGAAATGATGTGTACTCTGACCAATCACAGCCGCGTCTACGCAGGAGCCGTCAATTCGACGCAGAAGCACAAAACAGGCTTTAGCCACTCAGAAGCCAAAGTGGGTAGAGCGTAAAAAGACAATCTAGAGTGTTGATTAGCTGAGAATCCCCCACCCCTAAAACCTGAGCGGAAGTCTTGCTAAAAAAAACTTTAGTAATTTTCTTCAAAACATCAGAGGTAAGGTGCATTCAGGATTCATATGCATGTGATGCTTTGCATTATTTGTCTTAGGTTTGTCTGAGAGAACGGATACAGATGTCACAGTCATATAACTATGCTGGGATCTGTGCATTGGGGAAGCTGACGCATGCTCGGCTGACGTGTCGATTTTTTAGCACAGCTTATTCTTTATTAAATTCTTTTGATTATATAGCCTAAGATATCCGTCTGGAGTTTCTTCATTTTTTAACACAGCAAGCTCCACGTTATTCCTATGATTGGCAGGTGTCACCCTTCATCTAAATTTTAGGGTTTGCTTTAACTAATATTGTCGGGGCAGCCTGACACTGTTTGCTGCAGAGAAGCACACAGTTGGCACTGCTTCCCCATATTAATCTTTTACCATGTGCCTCTTGGCTATTACAACATTTAACCCTGATCCCACCTGGCAAACTGCGAGTGCTGTGAGTGGAGAGAGCTGAATGGTGTGGAAGAAAGAAGTTATCTAGTTTGTTTCAAATAAAGGAAGACATTTTCTCTTGAGCATTATGCTCACATGTTTTTCTTAAAAGGCAGAGGAAGTGCAACCTGTAGAAGATTTATGTACTTAAAAAGCAAAAGCTCAACACAACTATTACGAAACCCCAAACTAAATGAGAATGATTCAGACATTTATTTGCTCACTTACTTAGTTGTCTCTCAGTATAACACATGATAAAAAGATAATTATAAAAGCAAGTGTTTGAGCTTAACCGATCTGATTGACAATGTGGCATTAGCCTCTATAATATAAAGAACACGGCCCTTTTGAGTCCCTATATTGTACGCTCTTCTGGGAGAATGTAACGATTTTACTTTAGTTTGCTTCAACCTGAACATGCTAAATTGGCAGCAGAGTTCGCATAAGCCCTGAAGCAGGGGTCCCCAAACTACGGCCCGCGGACCGTATGCGGCCCCCCGGCACACTTCGTGCGGCCCGCGGACGAGTACCGAATGCGGCCCTTCAACATAATGCGCGATCATATAGACACGCGCGCGTATCCGCGGAGGTGCGCCGGTCGACAGCATCCCCGGTCAGCCCGCATGCCGACACCGCCAGCTACCCCCCCGGTCAGCATGGCCCCCGACAGAGGAGGACAGAGGTTATGCCGCCCTTTGGGGACCACTGCCCTAAAGGGTGCTGCATGTGCAAATGGTACTTTTTTGTTAGTGCTGTTTAAAGCTTTCTGAGGTTTTCTTCTTTGACCAGTTTTTGCAACTTACCTTAAGTACCAACGAAATGATCACTATATGAAAGTACATGAACAAAGAGCATCCTTTTATATGTTTGTTACTTCTCTCTGCCTATGAAAGACCTGATAACATAATGTCTTTGCACCAGTGCCTGTATGCAGCGTTCACTCAAACACACCTACACAAGGTTGGATGTGGACACCCATCCTCCTCTCATAAACCACATTTCTATTGATGTTGCCTGCATCTAAAGTGGAGATGTTGCTCTTTTTTCATAACTCGTCAACTTCTCTTTATTGTGTCATTTTTTGCTTTCTTCTTGTCATAAGAGGATAAAGCAGAAACGGGTAATGGATATCTGCCTTCATCTTAAATACGATCTTGAGGAATTAAGAAAGCACATCTGATCTGATATTCATCACTGAAATCACAGATGTGTGGAAACAAAAGGAAGCTGTCGAAACCACATCCTGTCATCTGGAGAAATATCTGCATAAGGCCAGGTTGTTCATCCAGATTGCAGGGAACTCACAGGTTTAGCTTGTGTCATCCGTCTTAGTAAAAATCCATTATTATCCAGTCTACCATTGGATTTCTATCCACAATGCTGTATTGTAGAGCCTGAAAAGAGCTTAATTTGCTAGAATGTGTGTCATTAACCCTCTATTAACATTCATCCACACAGTATTTTCCTACAACTCATGTGGATAAATGGCCAAATGTGGAATATGAACGATTTGACATCCAAGTTTTAACAAAGACAAATCAATAACTCTCAAGACAATGAACACAGTCAAAGGGGAAAATGCGAAAGGAAGTGAAGTTAACCCAGGGACATGTGAGCCAGGAAAATAAAACAGGAATTGAACCCACACCGTGACAGTGTGGGGGGCACACATTTTGACCAGGAACCAGGGTGGACCCTGACAAGTCACACACAAGGTGTACTTTATATGAATTATTCATTCACGCACATTAGAACTATTAGCAGTGAACACAAACTTCAGCTCTGATGGGAAAGTGCCTTTAGTACTATATGAAGTTCACAGTACAACCATATAAGTTGGCAAACTTATATGAACCATATGAACTCCTAAAGAGGTCATATGGGACTAAGGCTACGTTCACACTGCAGGGCTTAATGCTCAATTCCGATTTTTTGATAAAATCCGATTTGTTTGCAAGGCCGTTCACATGTCCAAATAAATGTGACCTATATGTGATCTCCTGTGTGAAGGTGAAATCACCCAGAAGTGACCCGCATGCGCAGAAGAGTCCTCAACGATCAATGACGTCACTTGTTAGCTGAACATGGATGTCAACAGTGGAGTGATATCAGAGGTTTTTAGTTCTGGCGTTTTGTGGAGCAGTGGTAGCAATTTCGGTACAACGAAATATATGGGTGCGGAGTCGCAGCCGGGAGTGTTGGGATACTGAACACCGAACACCGAATTCATCAGTAACTTCCGAATGTCTAGATCCACCTTCGATCGGCCTGGGTCGCATTTGAAAAGATCGGTTCTGTGTCGTTCAGACTGTCATGAACACAGTCAGATACAGGTCGCATAGGGGCGAGAAAAATCGGAATTGGGTCGTTTCAGGCCTGCAGTGTGAACGTAGCCTAAGATGTTGAAGATCTTCATAATGTGTGTGTGTGTGTGTGTGCGTAAAGGAAACACACCTCACTAATTCCTTATTGCACATGATCCTGTCTACAGTTGGAAAATGAATGAGTGTGTGACCCAATGTTCTCATGTACAGTATAGATACCCCCTACGTCTGCCCAGTGTGTGTGTTTGCGGTGTGCAGAGGTATGCGGCTGGCTGCTGGTGGAGAGTCTGCGACTTCAGAGGGATTCCAGAGAAAGGTTTTAATTAGCCACTGACTGGTCTTGCCAGCTTGTGTGGAGATGCTTATTAAGGATAATAAATCTGCAGCAACGAGTACGGAACCACACCCGGGGGGCCCCGCAGACACCAAGCCATCCACACCTCCCTCACCACAGACCCTCAGTGCCAGTTCTGAATGGGACGTGCTGCACTTTCTCCAGCCTGTGCACAACATAGGCACATTAGAATACTTTTTGCTAGCTTATCTTGAAATGGTATTGCATCACACTCACTCACTGATAGCCAAGCCCTCTGTGACATATATTGATCCGTCACTCACTAGCTCGCTCGCTCACTCATCACTCACTCGTAGTTAGCCTCTTGGTCCTCTAGTGGTTCTTATCAAGCATGGCGGTGTCTGAAGGTGATATGACATTCTTGCATCTGCACGGGACATTTTCAAACTTTCATTATTTATGCCAATTATTGGCATTATTAGTTCCATTGTATGCAGTTTTACTATACAACTAAAATAGTAAAAGGTCAACCTAATTCTTTGTGTATTTTCTTTGAAAAGGCTGTTGCATTGGTTGATTTCCACTGATCACATGCACATGTCCTTTTCACAGAACACCAACTACTGAGGTCATGAAAAATGAGTTTAGGCAAAAAAAACATTTAGTTAGGTCTGGGAAGGAATAGTGTTTTGGGTTGAACAAAAATACCATCATTGACTTCTCGCTTCACACGGCGAAAGAAACTGCTGTCTGAACGTTTGCTATTTCTCGAACATCCTAGCCTGGCCGTGGTGACGAGACATTAGGCAGTGGTCACACTTAAAGCCCTAGACCTAAACCTGCTTAAATGTTGAAATGTTTTCATTATCTCATCTTATAAAATTACTGTGCATTATTGTGCCAGTGTTTAAGTTGGATTTACTACTCCTGTGCAGATGAGGCAGGTTCATTTTGCAGTCTGAGGCACACAGCATTAGCATAGTTATGAACTTTCACACTGTCTTAATACTCAAATTAAACACCTGTCTCATTCTGCCACCAAGGTTTTTCAGTCCTCTCTCTCTCATTTGGGGTTTTAACTTCTCTTTGTCCTCCATACAACCAAACACTTTTATATTATTTGATAGTAATTGATCAACCTGAAACTTTAAAAATGTATTTTTCAAAAAGATGCTAATAATAATGCTGCATTGCTGACCATTACATTGTCTCAATTGTTGTTCCAATTGCTTCTTGACACTCTTTGCAATTGCTCTGGTTCAAAAATGACATTGTCACTGGTAATTGTCACTGGTCTCATTATTGTGAATGACCACCATCATGTTCTATTCCCCTTAGTCCTAGGGAAATATTGTACGGATTTAAAGGGGAGAAAAAGGGAGGAAGCCTTAAGCAGAAAAGCAGAGGAGGGATCCGTCCGGAGGGATGGACAGAATGCAAATCGATGTCAAGTGTACAAAATTAAAAACATAAAAGTTCAATTTTGGATTAATTGTTCCTTTTATAGAATCTTTTGCTATGCAATGTCTTTCTCACTGATGAAGAAATCATTAAAATCTGTCCATTAGATCCCTGTTTGTTAGGATAAAGGTCGCAGAGAGCAGCATGCAGGCCACAGAGAAAAACACTATACTTTAATGCCTTGCATTAACACTGACACTGAATCCAGCTCGTGACCTTTGCAGAGCCTGTATGGAATTCAGCATGATAGTCTAAATGATTTCATAATATACAAAGGCATAAGAAGCAAGGGGTTGTATTTAGTCTTCTAAGTTATCAGAGGTGTGTCAGAACATGAATCAAACCATCTCCCATTCCAATCCCATCAGGACAACTTTGTCGATATAGTTGTCCTACAGGGACTTTGTTCGTAGACAATAACTGTGCTGAAACATTAAAAAACACAAACTTATCAGCGGTTCGTATGATATCTTCTGAAAGATTTCTCCTAATTTTTAAATCAATTTCCAACTACCACGTACAACAGCATTTCTCAAATGGAATGTTGAATCAAGTGAAGCACCTTTATCTTTAAGACTTCATGTCATTATTCACCCATTGACATACTAAGGACAGGAGCTGTGTGAGATATTTGGGATTGTGTGTCCTGTCCATGAACACTAGCAAAGCTGGGGATCAAACTGCCAATCTTCCAGTTGAAGGACGATCCTGCTCTCTACTGAGCAACAGTTCCCCTACAAAAGCTGTATGAACACATATGGATTTATGTGATGTGTACTCTCACTCAGATATAAGGACATATGGTCATACTTGGAAGCCTCTATCTGCCATCTTCACATTTCTCCTGTCTAACATTTGACTCACAATCCATCAATCACAAAATGACTAAAACTGGAGACACTTTGCTGTAGAATATACATGTGTATGTTTTCTGATCGAGGGCTAGGGTGGAGTCACCTTATGCACAGTTCAACAGAGTCTCTTTAAAAATGGTGGTATGTATGTCGGAGAATAAAAAATAAATGTCAAAAGGGAGGCATCCGGACGAAGGAATGAGATATTTGGCCGGTATGTGAAAGCCCCACCTAGGATCCCTGTTCGGCAGCTCGGCTGTGAGTGAAGGAAAACCTCATAAAAGGTGTGGCGTGCAAGGGAGATGTGCTCAGTCGCCTGCGGGGGACTAATGGCACCCAAGAGGCAGCAAAGCCTGAAATAAGGAGATACTAAAATTGATGAAAAGAATCAGCCATCCAGCCTGATTACCACTCACACAGAGGAGGAGGTGAAATAACGTGTGTGTCTGTGACAGCTAAATAGGTTTTTAAGACGGGGTGAGACGTATTTTGTCAATACATTCAAGATAGTTGGCCACATTTTTTTTTGTGGAACAAGGTGAAGCACTTCAAGAACATCACCTTGTGAACTCTGTTATAATAACACTTTTCTGAGAAATGGGCTTGTTTTCAGAGCGTTCATACACATTAGTGTATTGTGACGGGTAAGTGAGATATTTGTGAAAATGAGATATTGATGTTGAGGATTAAATGAACATTTCGCTGCATTGAAGAATGATTTAAACTAGCCATTAGGGCCAGAGTGTCATGTGTATAAAGTTTAACTGAACCTTTTCCCAAAGACCTTTTATACAATCAGTCATCCATCATGTCACTTCCTTATGGACTTCTCTTCTCAGAAGCAGAATTTCCTTTCTGTTCGATCCATTGTGTGCCATACGTGAGTGAAAAAACAATACATCCCCTTGGTGAGCCTCCAAATTTTGCAAATAGGGACATAAGATACACATCTTTTCAAATGAATACTGCAATTCAGTACTGGCACGGTTCAAACCACCTCTGTGCTTGGAAAATAATTCAGTTTTCTGAGTTTGAACCACATGTTTCGAAATTTCCTTTAATTCCAAAATGCACACCCCTGTCTCGACTAATCACGCCGTTCAACTGCCAGCATATGGAGCCTTTGGCGCAGTCGGCTTGCTCAAGGAGAACCCCAGATCCGTGGTGGCCCAAGTTAAATAACAGCTGGGGATATACGTTGTATATCAAAGCCATAGCAAACCCACTTTAGTCAAGGCAAAAATATCAAGAGCAATTGTAAAAATGCAAACATGGTATATTTTTTCCAAGTGAACCAAATCAACCAGTGAGCAGCAGTAAGTTTAATGACAGCACTTCAACATGATCTGACCCACTCAATTTGAAAAGCCATTACGAGCTGTTTGGCTAATCAGTCGATTAGTCCCGAACTATAACACTCTGTTTATCAAGTGGCCGGCGCTCCCAGCTCACCTCACGCTCTGCTTCCATCTGATCCTGGCGCAGGGATCCGTGGTTTGGCAAGGGAGGGCCTACGAATAAAGAGGGGCCTGCACAAAAGAATGTGTTAATTACTAATTAGAGAGAGACGGACCAACTGAGTATTTTCTGGAGAGCATACACAGCATTCATGTGTATGTGTGTAGGTGGGTGGGGGTGCGTTCGGTGCTTGTTCTATTCTGAGCCATGCACTGATGGTGCCACAGGAACAAAACACTTTATGTCAGATGGTTGGGTCCGGGGGACATTTAATGGTATGTTTTAAGGTGTTGTTCCACATATATTTAAAGAATATAGGGTAGGTGGCTTGTGCAAGTCAGTGTCTCTTCTACTGCCGATATGACCTGGAACATGTTCATACATGTATCTTACTGTGTTACAGTGTATTAGGCAGATGGACAGATGACAGGTAAAGAGTCACTTTGACTTCTTGGACCCATGGTCACATCTTGTTCCCGACCACTGTGGCCAAGCCTCAAATGGTTTTACACACGTTATTTTACTCAAACCCTAAATTTAGCACAGCTCATGTCACCATCAGCATCCCACGGCCAAAACCAGCAGCAGTTTTAGTTTATCGTTTGTGGTGGTACTTTGGAACGGCTCCCCAGCTATGGAAACAGAGCCAGAACTTGAAATCCAGAGCCGGGGGTATAAACACATCGCTATCCTTTTGCTGCCAAGATTCCCACACATTCACCTTCAATTCACCTCAACCAACTTTTAAAAGAACAACTGAAAACCAACTGGAACTCTTACAGTAAATACGCCTCGCCACCCAGTCTACGCGGAGGATGTTAGCGTTGTACAAAAAATGGGACCGTCTCTCTCTTCCCAACATGCCATTATAGCTGTAGCTGTGCCATGACAATATTGCCACAGTCGGTTCCTTCCATCCAAAAAGAATGTTTTCATAATAATTAATAATAATGCTGTTTGCAAATGCCGCCGCGGCTCCAAAATGGGGGATAGAGGATGGAAAGCCAAGTGGCCGAATTAAACTTTAGGAGATTTAAAACTCACATTGTTAAACTGTTAAAACTCACATTTAAAGGAAATGGAAGGCGGGGGGTCGCGGCAAGGATAAAGAGTGAGAGAAAAAAGGTTTGAAATTATAGGTTTGCGCACTTCCTTACCCCACTGACTAGGTGCCAGTTTGGAGAGGCCTCGTCATTAAAGATGGCATATGCAGCCGACGGGTCCCTCAGAGTAATGTGAACTTCTGCAACCTGTCTCCCCAGACTCACCCCCCTCCCCCACCCGCCTTCCTCCCACTGATGTTAAAAGAAATCTTTATTGTCAGTCACATATTCTATTCACTTTGTTCACCCGCACTGACAACCCTGAGCTGTGTGTGTGTAAGAGTGTGTACAGGTGAGTGTGTGTGTGTGTGAGGATGCAGCAGGTTATTCTGTTGTGTGTGCGCACTGTATGTGTGTATGCCCACTGCTGTAAAGCAGCTCCCTGGCCCCATCCTCCGTTCATCTTCCTGCTCATCTAGATGTCGGCCTCCCTGAGTTTCTAAATGCTTCCTCATTAGCTGAAATGTGTTTAAACCTCCAAGTGAGAAGCTCGTGACGAAGTGGTGCTGGCTCCATCCCTCTATCTCCCATCGTCTGACAGGTGGGAAGAGCGAGGGGTGGGGTTGGGTAGGATGTTTGATTTGAGGACGAGGAGGTGACTGGGGAGGGAGGAAGAGACAACAGACGGGGGAAGCGAGGGGGGATAGAATGTGGGAGGTGGGCCATCGGTGATGTGGAGTGGTGGGTAGTGGTGGAGGGGTGGGGGCTGGTGTCAGCAGCTTTGCGGAGTCCCTCCACCCTGGAAAGCCTTCATGTGTCTCACTGCTCCTCTGTGACTGCGGCACCTCGATGAGGGAAGCATGACAAGTTGCAGTGAATTATTTATCCGGCTCTGCAACTGAGTTTGCCCCGCACGTCTTTACACCTGATTGGCTCCGTAATGGGGTGAGTCATTTCAACGCACTAGTCCAGTTGCAGAGGTGGCCTATTGAAGAAGATGGAACATTTCTGATGTCCCCCAGTTTAATGGGGAGGAAGACACCAAAGTCTGGACTAGTTTTCTTTGAAATACGCAGCCGGCTGAGTTTTTAATGATGAGGCAGAGAGTCTTCTGCAAAGGTGCTGTTGACAGTTTAACCAAGCAGTAGAGCACAGATAGCGCATGGATACTTGTCAATTTATTAACTGCGCCCGCTATGGATATTATTTCTTTGAACTGTGTTGCACCACTGTCAAAAGTTTAGGGACTTTCCCCCCAAATAAAGTTGCCTTGAACATCTTTGTGCATTCATATTAAACTACTTTGCTCTTAAAATGCTGTGAGAATGTGAAAAACAAGTGTCAACAAAAAAGCAACGGAATAACAGCGCTCAGTGCGGCAAATCTAAACTGAAGGAGTTGTGATTGGTTAGAAAACTTCACAGTAATTGCTTTACTCCAGGTGAGGAAGTGGGATCTGCTACTTGTTTATGGAGACGAAAGTCACAAAATCCTACGGGTGACGAGCTAAAAAAGGCTGGTGTACAATCTGACGGCTGTCTTGTGACCCCTGGCGCTGGAGCTGATAAGGCGGGATCGCGTGAGCCGAAGAAGCTACTTGGGAGTGATACAGAGAGATTTTAGACTGAGCATCACTCAAGCAAATGGAAGTTTTTGCATATTTTCCTTATCTGCAGCTGTTTTTTTCCCTCCACAGGGAGAGATAAGAGTTCATGCTTAGAAGGACTGATTATCTCCTAAAATAAACAAATATTGACGGCCACGTCTATCAAACCCTGACAAAACCTCTACCTCCACACCCCGGTATGCATAGAGGTGTGTATGTGTTTGTATACGTTGATACCTACACACAACACTGTAAAAGAATGGAGAGCACATACAACATACAACCTCTCTCTATACAAATATTAATATCACTGCAGTAACTCTGGTATAAAGGGAGAAGGTGCATGTTTGCATTAGTTAGGAACCTTAAAGAACTTTAAATTGAAATACAACCATTCTGACATAATTAGTTAATTAAATTGCAAGGTTTATCTGCCCATATTGTCATATTTGAAAAGCAATTGAATCACAGAGTCACGACAATTTCAGACAAAATCTGGTGATTGTCATGTGCTTTTGGTTAATATAAAGTACCTAGTGAAATACAATTATTGAATGATTAAATTCATATCAATATCAGTGTCCACCTTTAAAAGTGAAACACAACTGATACAGTGAAAAATCAAGAACAAGTAAATCTGTGTCCGATTAGGCAATAGAAGATAAAGTTACAGGCGTTCCCTTCCCTTTGTGGTTGTTATAGGGTGTTTATCTCCTTAATGGGTCAAGAGAGTGAAATAAGCAGGCTTCACAAAGTGCATGTTTCTAAGAAGCTGGCTGATTTCCAATGAATCTAATAACAGTGGATGATACCATCTGTTTGCTCAGACAGAGATTCACCTCATGAAACTGTGCAACTCCGTGACAGTGTATGTCTCAGTTTGGGAAAATTGAGGGGCCCTATCTGCTCCTGAAATAACCAAGCGTACATCCCTTGTCCGGCACTTGTCAAGGCTGCTGACTTGTCTTTCAGCAGTATTTCACGGTTGGACAAATATGACCCCCCATTTCTTCCTGCACTGTGCTGACCGTCTGCTGGGCCGGCAGCCTAATTTTTTGCTTCAATGGCCGGCAGTCGGGATGTGTCACTTAATACAAGCTAGAATGGATACAGGTATGGATGACTCTACCAATTGACTGGAACTCTTCTCCGGTTAATTCACGGAGCTAGGGCGGAAATGGGGGTGTTTATTTAATTTCATCGAGAGCTTCAGACATGAGAGGGGACATGATACAGTCAGCTGACCGGAACATTTATACCATATGTACAGTAGGTACAACAGTAGTACAGTAGGTAAAAATCAGTCTTTTCAGAACACTATGTACAACCATCTCGGACAGGGCCAGCTAAAAAATAACATGGCTCCAAAGTTAATAAAAAATGTTGAGTCGCCTATTTCTTTCACCAATGCAACACCAGCTGAGAGATCATTTTATGAGAGGTCATTTTATGCTGAGCTGGACCAAAGTTTCATTTAGTGTCTTTAAATCGTCAAGCGTCACACGTAAAAACCTCAGCCTGCCTCTACATAGTCAATGTTTTTACAATTTAAAATACATTTTTCATAACAAACTGTATTTTTAGCTGTTGGCCCAAAGGTTGGGGAGACTCATTGTCTATGTCAGCTTTTGTGGGGTGGTAAAAAAGCTTAAACCACAGTTACACTAAACACAAATTGAAAGATTGAAAATCCAAACAAAGAAACATTTGATATCTTCTCAAATTAATCCAGATTTGTTGGATTTTTTAAGACAGAACTCAAAAATAAAAATACATCTTTAAATACGTCTTTATCATATGGGAAATTTACCAAGTTATCTCTTTTGCTATCTATCCGGGTGAACTGTTGTGACTGGCAGCATTGTGCATGTTAGCATTTAGTCCTACTGAACCGTTAAGTATGTGCAAATGAACTGCAAGTGTGTCCACTCTGCATCAGGCATGAGTTGCATCAGACCCAATATTTTTTGTCCAATTTCTATGAAAGTGGAAGTATGAGGACAAATAAATACTAATAAATGAATAAACATTACAGAGGAGAAATTTTAAGCATTGTCATAATAAGCCTTTAAAATAGTTATTATAGTAAATAGTAAATTATACTTTTTTGTGTGTGATTTGTTCATTTGGGGATTTGATTTCATGATCTTTAGTTGTTGATTTTTTTGTATTATCTTCCTTTTTATGTCGGCTTGTTTTCCATATTGCTTTTGTTAATTGAACAATCAACCAACTAACTGGGCAGCAACATTGACAGATAACATGCCCATTTTACATGCCAACTTTACTATATAACATTTCCACTTCACTACCAAGCAGTCCCCTGGGATAACCTCTAGAATTAACACACTCATTTTAGCTTGAATCATGAACAATCTTGAATGTTATCTCAGGGGGGGTATAGTAGTGGGTGTGCTGTGTACGCTGAATAAATACTAACGGCATGAGTGCTGATATTGACGACTCAGCTTGGGCAGGAAGACCACACAGGAGACAATTGAATCAAAGCTTGGCCTTCCAAGGGGCAGCAGAAGCTAAATGAAAATGATTCACTGTTAGGGAATAGAATAAGACCAAAAAATGGGAAAGAACTCTTTAACTTAATTTATATTAAGTCATTTTTATTAAATAACTATTTAATTAATAAAAATACTAAATATACTAAAATAGTAATTTTGTTTTAAATAGTTAATTAAATTAAAAGATACATAAGTAGAAAAGAAATACATTTAAGTTAAAATACATTTGAATTCTTAATATAATTTAATATGTTGATCTTTATATTTCCATATTAAACAATAATCATTGTGTATTTCATTGTGAGGAGGTTTGTGTTGGTGGATCTGATGTTGCAGGTGGGGGCTAGAAACTGTGTTCGAAAGCTAGAAGAAGAGGATGTGTGTTGAGGGGCTAAATATTCAGTGACTTTATTATTATTCTACTTGCCGATTGTGTCCCAGATGGGTAAGCATGTTGTGTTACACACAAAAACTAACCTGATACAATTCAAACTATTTCATTATCATTTAACTTTCTTTGGTTTACAATGGAACCAAAAACCCTTATGTTGATTACATATGTAATATAATTAGAACTGTGTTGTTTTTCATTATTCTAATACAAACAACTTGCCTGCAATTTTGTGCGGTTAAAGAGATATTAAATATAAAGTAGTGCTGCTAGCAGCATTGAATGGGCCTTCGCCTCGCCTTGCATGTCGGGGGGGAGGGGGAGGCAGCAGTCAGCCGGACAACTATGCTGCTGCCGGCCATCTGCGTCCCCGGCCTATGGACCACCTTGAAGTTAAAAGGCTGCATCGCCAGATACCACCAAGTGATCCGGGCGTGGTTACCCCTTATGCGGTGGAGCCATTGGAGCGGGGCGTGGTCGGAACAGAGGGTGAATGAGCGTCCCAGGAGGTAGCAGCGCAGGGAGTCAACCACCCACTGTACCTGGCCTCCCTCTCGGACAGCTTCCGGCTGATGTCGATCCCCCCCACGGACAAAACAGCCCCCAGTCCGATGCGTCGGTCTGCAGAGTAAATTAGGCGTGTGGAGGAGTGGTTCCCCACAGAGAGTCTGATTTACCTTCTCAAAAGCCCGCTGGTACTGCTCCGACCACTAGACCGGTTCGGACGCACCTCAAGGGTCAGGTCAGTCAAGGGGCTGGTGAGGTCCGCAAAGCCAGCGATGAACCGTCTGTCGTAACCGGCCAGCCCCAAAAACCGCCTCACCTATTTTTTCGTCTTGGGGCGCGGACAGGCCGCAATAGCCGCCGTCTTGTCCACCTGAGGGAGCACCTGCCCGCCCTCCAAATGGTACCCCAAATACCGTACCTCCCTGCGTCCAACTGCACACTTCCCCGGGTTGGCGGTGAGCCCGGCCCGCCTCAGAGATTCCAGTACCGCGCCCAACCGACGCACATGCTCCACCCAGGTGGTGCTGTGGATGAGGACGTCGTCGAGGTAGGCGGCCGCGTAGGTGGCCGCGTATGCGGCGTGCGGACGCAACACCCGGTCCATGAGCCACTGGACAGTGGCCAGGTGACCGAACAAGCTAAAGGGAAGCGTGGTAAATTGGTACAAACCATACGGAGTGGAGAAAGCTGTTTTCTCTTTGGACTCTGACGATAGGGTAATCTGCCAGTAGCCCTTAGTCAAATCCAGGGTCGTAAAAAAACGTGCAGTGCCCTAGCTGGTCTAGGATTTCGTCGACCCGGGGCATTGGGTAGGCATCGGATCGTGACACGCCGTTCACCTTGCGATAGTCCACACAGAACCGCACCGACCCATCTTTCTCTGCTACTAGCACGATGGGGCTGCACCAGGCACTGTTGGACTTTTCTATGACCCCCATCTCCAACATTGCCGCTAATTCTTCCCGAACCACTTGTGTTCGGCAATCTGTAGGGTCGTGACCTTACCGTCACCGCCGGGGGTCGGTCCGGCCTGGCAGGAAGGAGAACACATCCAATCCGCTTTTGCAACTGGGCAATGTCCGCCCTCTGGCCGTCGGAGAGATGGCCCTCACACAGGAGCGGGGTGGCATTGACCGCTTTTGGCACCTCCGGCCCTAGGTCCTCTCTTTCTGATACTGTGGAAACCAGAGAAACAGACTTCGCCTCCCTCCAGTGGTATTGTAGTGTAGCCCCGCCCCTGTCAGGCTGCACTACCTCATAGTCGACATACCCCACCTGCCGTGTGACCTCAAAGGGCCCTTGTCACTTAACCAGGAGTTTAGAGTTGGAAGAAGGAAGTAATACAAATACCCTTTCTCCCGGTGTGAATTGTCGCAGCCTGTCTCCTCTGTCGTGCAGCCATTGTTGTCGTTCCTGGGCCTGGAGCAAATATTCCCGTGACATCCTACCCAGTGTGTGGAGCTTCGCTCGCAGGTCCAGGACGTACTGGATCTCGTTTTTGCCGGGGCCGATGCTTCCTCCCAGCTTTCTTTAATAAGGTCCAGCACCCCTCTCGGTGTCCTGCCAAGTTCAAAGGGAGAAAATCCCGTGGAGGCCTGGGGGACCTCCCGAACTGCAAACAACAGAGGATCAAGCCAGTTATCCCAATTACGTTAATCTTTGCTCATGGACTTCAGCGTCTCGTTCATAGACGTTCAGAGCGGCCTATTTTGGCTACGTTTAGGGGTGTAATAAATCCATATGCTACAAATTTGGTGAGGACAAACAAAGGTTTTTCGAAGATTTGTGTCTTGACATATAAAGCCACACCCCTTAGAAGTTCTAAAAACCATGAGATGTCATCAGAAATCATACAATCTAACTAATAATTATTAAAATTATAAAATGTGGGTATTGTAATCAGCGTTTAGGAGGAGTTGTCAAAGTTGTGCTTTTTTACAAAATTGAAAATGGCAGAAGATCTAAGGAGGCACATTTCAATGCCATGGTTGACTTTTTTGTAGAGTATAACCAAGATCACATGTGTGGCAAGTCAAATGGGCATCAGGGGCAAAAACTGGTTTAATAGGATACTTTTTAAATTTCTTGGGGGCGCTATAGAGACTTTTCTTTATACCCAATTGCGGGACCCCAATAATGTTGAATCCTTCTCTAGTCCTGATATGCATATCAAATTGAACAACTATGGAAAATGATCAAACCCCCCAAAAGTAAAAAAGCCGGGGTTGATTTTCCAGCGAGGCTCCCACCAGAGGCCGAAAATAAAAGTGCACTATCGTAAAGACGCCCCCCCCCCGCCAAGCCAGGAGCGTTTGTTTTGAGCTAAGCAGACAGGCGAACGCAACGAATCCCCACGTCTTCTGTGGTAATAGGGTAAGTGACTATTTTGTTGCAATTTTCAAGTTTGAAACTGCAGCATGTTTTCATACATTATTGGTAGAAACCGTTTGTGGCGGCGGGCGTGGCCAGCACCGCTGCAAGGGAAGGAGCGGGGGAGTGGTTTGGGGAACGGGGCCGGCCGAGGAAACTTCTCTCTGTTAAAACAGTGAGGAGGGACTCAGACAGACCGCTGAGAGGCGATGCCGAGGAGCGGAGCGGAGAGCGAAAAACACGTATATGTACGGAGTGTATGGTCCGCTGTGAGAAACAAATAAAAGAACTTTCTGAGCAGATCGGTGTGTCCGGGTTGCTTCTTCAAGTCGGGTCCGACGGGGAGACGGTGGGGAACGCTACACCGTTCCAATATTACTTACAATCACATCAGCAGAAACGCGAGGTCCGCATCAGCCTTCTTTCTCTTTGAGCTCTCACCATTCGGAAAAGGCTTATTGCCCGATGTTCACCGTGTACGAGTCCTCTCTCTGTCCAGAGCCCTTTTCCTCTTTCTTGCCTGCTCCGACATGGGCTTTCGCTGTTTTTCGCCATGATAACTGCACAAATATCGCCACTGCACTACGAGCCCAAGAGTGTATGGCTGAAGCCCGCAGCCTCCCGTCTCATGCCGTAAAGCAAGACTCTGTGGGGGCGACCCGACACTCCCCCTACGAACCCCCAGGGCGGCCGAGAAAACCTTTGTTCGACCTGAAATTACTCATTTAATCATCCAAAGCGGTATGGAAATGTTGCATAGTGTGCCTTTAATGTAACTTTAATCACTGTGGCTACTCAATAAGTTGGGCTTTCGATACAGCCCCTACCTTCGATGGACAGCAACAAAAAGTAATCATTAACCACTATATGAGGTACAGCTGCGCTGATAAAAGCAACATTTTTCCAGCCTGTACATTAGGGCACCTTTGTTCGTATGATTGTTCCGACTCCTAAAATATGAACATTTCCAACCACACCTTCACAGGGTTCTATGCACAAATGCATGAGGACTGTCAACATTAACAAGTTGATCTTTTCGATTAATGTGGCCGCGTTTAATGCAATCAAATATTTTAACGCAGTAATGCAACTTTGTTTACTACCATAAGTAAAGAAAGACAAAATTCCTGCTTCAGTCGGTGGTTGAAGATGGAGAGAGCTTTTTGCATTGGAGGTAAAACAAACAGGCAGCAGAGAAATGTGGAGAGGAATTCCTCAAAATGTCAAACAAATGGGAGATGAGTGGCAAACGGACCAAGTTGCTGGTTGCTAGGCTACTTCCATCTCAACATCTACCCTGCCCGGCACACGGTTTGACGAGGAGCACCACTGTGGTGCTAAATGTCAGGAGATTGTTTGCACTTAAACACTGCCGTCACATGATGGGCAGTTCAGAGCACAGTAAAGTGCAGGAGGACAGGTCGCTAATGTTCCACCCGGTGGGATTCTGCCTACAAGATAATCAAAGTATAGTGCATATTTTTCTGTTTAACATAAACAGGTTCTGAAATACAAACTTTCTGTAGTGATTACTCACTACTTACTTAAAAACAAACTCTTAATCACGATTAATCGCGATTGATGCATTTCAAACTGTGATTAATCAGTCGATTATATTTTTTATTCTATTGACAAAAAAAATCTGCCTACAATTTTCTTTTGGTTTAGTGTGAAAAGCAAATGCAGCAAAATGGCTGTGTGTAATTAACTCGGCTTAGAGTAGTAAGAGGACAAGAAGTCAGCCTTTTCTGTATCTGGCATCAAATCAAACTTGATATAACATTACAGCTGTTAGAAGTATCGGAATTCCATCAAACCTCATTGGAAATCAAACAGCTTTTGATCCTCTAGCTTTCCCTCTTCTTTATTGTCACCATTACCATCAGTTTGACTGTGACTTATCATGTCCATAAAGCACACAGAACATGAATGCCTATACTTCATGTGAGCCAACACAAACAGACAGAGGAAGAAATGTATTTAGACAGATGACTCGAGACTTTCTGAAATATTGTCCTCACAGTAACACACTGGTGCAGCGCTGCCGGGTGCTGTGTAACAATGAGACTCTACCCATGAATGACTGAGTCGTCTGGGTGCATGCAAACAGCACACAATATAACAAGAAGAAGTGATTGGTATTGCTGCTGCTGCTTTAAATCTGGAATGGAGGGCAGACGGCAAGGATCACCTTCAAATAAACATTTTGTTTTCTTTGTGGGTTTGTGGTTTGTAAAAACAGTTCCTGCTTTTTTTGTATTACAGTTTTTCTCGATTGTTTACACACAAATTCTGGTACTTGACACACAATGACAACAACATGTAACTCGTGCACCAACCCCCTGAACCCATTCTGCTAAACTACAAGCACAATTCCTGCTTCACACTCAAATTGCTGTTCTAAAACACACCTTTTTCAAAACACTACACACAATTCTCTGCATTTGGCACAATTTTCATGAAGGAAAATCTTGTTTTCACAAGGAACACACTGTCATTCAAAATTCTAAAGTGAATCTCCCTCCTCTGCACACTGACTCGTCACCTGGGCAAACTCCTGTCACACAGTGTTACAATCAGCAACCAGAGATCGGAGATGGAAAGTGTGTGACCGAGTCCACAAACGCACACAGCCCTTCTCCAAGCTGTGGGAGACGCATGTGGAGACGCAGCAGCTGATGCTTTTTGTTTTTTACTGTAACTGAATACAGTAAATTCTCCTGTTGTTTTGTATGTCGACCACTTTATGTGCATCTTTGTGTTGGTTGGGACGTACACACACTGTGTACATCCCAACAACCAAATTTATATTTGTTAGCGTGTATTTGTGTGTTCTGAGTATAAAAACAATATTCTAAAATATTTTACATTACACGTATGTACAGTATGTACTGTGTGTAGTAAGTGTAACACGGAACAAACAAAAGGTCACTATGATGAATGGAGACGTGTTTTCATTCATCAGAGTGTTTTACTTTGAGCACATCAGTGTTTAACTGGTTCTTATAAATGTCTACTCATACGATGGTCTGTCTGTGTCATTTGAAAACAAAAACACATTTTGAGAAGAAATAACATTGTTTTGAATGTAAAGTTTCATTTTGCAGGAGTATTGAGGGGTTTTCCCCATTGTGTGTGTGTGTGTGCGTGTGTGTGTGTGTGTGTGTTTGTAGAATTTGTGTGTAGAGTTCTGAGAGTATGAGGCATGCTTCAAGAAAATGTGTGTAAAGAATCGAGAAAAACTGTAATAGACAAGACTGACTCTTATAAAGTCTTTAATTCAGCAGATAATGGTAATGAATACAGAGAGGGGGGGCAGAGGACATTACTTTCCTTAAAGAAGACAGTGTCGTGTCTGGTTTTTAGAGGCACTTTGGTCACTTACAGAGCATAAAGTAATATGTTAAACTGTGTATATATTGGCAAATAAACAATTCATTTGAAATTTGGAACGGATGAGGTTTGTTTGAACGTCTTGCAAGTCGCTGCTGTAGAGGAGCGTAGTGCCTTCTCTGCCTCTATGCCATCTGTAGAGGTTGTTTGAGTTATTGCTGTGTATGTTGGTTTACATGGCAGCCTCAGGCTACTTGCTAACTAATAATATTGCAACACCCTCCATTTTCCATAAGTGAACGCTGTTTATAGACCCTGCATGCTGCAGGGAATACTTTTCTTTGAAGGCCAAACCCAGAGTTTATCATCGCCCCTGGTTCCCCGAGTATACGCTCTGTAGCAAGCAAAGGTTGAGGATACTTAAATGTTTTGTTTAGCGAGATAATCCAAACAAATATTCTCAGCATGTACGATTTTTTAAAAGTAAATACGGCCAACAGAGACAAAACGCTAAGCTACGAACATACTACTCCACAGCTGCAGTATATGACTATACCATGTCTAGATCCAGTGTTGCTTTACAGTTTGTCTCAATTGCTAAAACACTAAACCCTATTCTCTGCTTGAACCCACTGATTGAATCAATCACTCTTTTGGCAAAACCATAAGCACTTTTCACATGCTAGACAGAACTTGCCAACACATTTTCATTGTGATGCACCCGTGCTGCATAATGGTGAGCATAGGTGACAAAAGTCAAACACATTTAAAGCACAGGAGTCACCACTTGAACACAACAACTCAAAATTGATCACACTTGTGGCTAATGATATGAGGGAACATATAGAGTAAACCAGTTTAGAGAGCACTGGTTTGTGCAACAATGGATAGAAATCTAGAGGCAAGCCAAGCCTGAATTTAAGCCCTGTGATGTGGATGGAGTCTTGTGGCCTGACCCAGTACCGAGGCATGATGCTGTGGCTGAGTAATTACAGTTTTTACCAACTGCTTACACACGTTTTCTTTGGATGTACCATGTAAACACTGCCGTTCTAAATCTAAAGCTCTTTGGTCTTTCATAGGCTGATATCTACATTTCAATACAATGTTCTACAGTGAAAGTGATGTGCTGAGAGGGTAACAAGTACACCGGGAACGCCAATGCAAAAAAAAAAAAATTTGGTTTTGTGTTCACAGTTTAGAGAAAAGGAGAGCAGCTTTCAAGAAAACTGCCATGCCTGACACTAACGTTAAAACTGGGGGTCACGACAGGGGGTTTCGCCTTCATCACCAACCCTAAAAGACAAAAGGAGTAAAACCGACACGAGGACTCAACATGCATAGTGTTTACAAAAGAGAAAGAGAGAGAGACAGCTAGATGCACAGCGACACAGAAAAGAAATCGTTTGAAAAACCTCCTGTTAAATGTTCGTGTAAATTCTCGTTAGCACTGTTACCAACTTCAATTTTAATATTTAAAGTAAATTGACTAATGTTTACAAAATGTAAACGGAAAACTGTTAAAAAATAAAAAATAGGACTTCTGCTGCAACAAGCATCAGTTGTTAACATTAAACTGTAGAAAGAGAAGTTATTCCTCATCTCGGGGTTGAGGTGTTAGCAGGCTTTGGGATCTGGACTCTGTGAGACCTCGTTGGAAAGCGTAAGATGACTTTTACCAATTGACTCCAGGTCTGCTGTACAGGTTTTTGCCCCGGTGATGGTTGCGTGTTGATGATCACTTCTGAGTTGACTAAGGTTCCGTTCCACATCTTGTTTGAAGGCCCCAGCTCCTTAGAGAGTCGTGCGATGCCCTCCAGCAGCGTGTGTTGTTTAGCTACGTTAGCTATGTCACCTGCACCTGAGTCTTCCGTCTTGCTGATTACTGACGTACCAACTGGGGCTTTCGTGTGTTTTGTTCAGACTTACACCTCCTTTCCAAAGGGCCTCCTCTCATATTTAACTTGGTAAAGTGCCTTTTGTACAGGTTTATATAAATTGGAGGAATAGTGGATAACCAAATTTACCATTGCATGAAGAATGTGAACCTGAGGTAGAAGCCCAGCCTTCCTTCCTGATGATCTGTGTGTAGCATGGTATCTACAGGGAGGAAGACTTCATAATGTGGCACAGCCGTCCTCTGTGGGACTCGTCAAGAAACTTTCTTTGATTGTGTCTTTTTTCCTTTCCTTTTTTCTTCCTCCTCTTTTCTCTTTCTTCCTTCTCCTCCTTCACCTTCAAGAGCGCTGTCAACCCCCCCTTACACCCTTATCCCTCATCAGAAGTACACCCACCCCACCTGTCCCCCCTCCAGCTCCCATGACGGGGGACAGGGAGGGGTTTGTGTTGCGGTCGACCTGTTTATGCAATCTCCCTTGTTTTGAAGTGACAGGCCAGGGATAGATATGCAATATTAAAGAGAGGCCTTATGAATTTTGACATCTAATTAGTTGCTTCCCCCTTAACATATCGTGGCTTGCGGGGGCATGGAGCGCTCCGCCGGGGCCCCTCTGAAGTGCAGGGCAGAAAAAAAGGCGGCCCGCTGCCTCCTCTAATGTATTCCCTTCTAATGTAAGTAGTAATCATAGCACTAAGGTTAATTAATGGCCCTCCGAAGACCTGCTTTCCACAGAATATCAGGCATGTGGTATCACCAGTGCACCAATTAGGGGCTTTTCTCTGCTCCTGCTTCAAATGTTAATGGCCACTGTTTGAGGGCCGCAGAGCGACACGGAAGAGTTGAAGCGCTGAGGTGATTGTAGTAACACTTTATGGATGTTACACAGGCCACCAGAAAATGTCTGCACTGTGGCATGCAGCCACGCTGAGCGACACAACGCCTCACACATCAAGGTGCTTAATGCAACGTTTTAACATTACATCTACATATTTGAGGGTCAAGGTAAATAAGTTAAAAGGGACTATTTCAGAGGTTTAAATGTTTTGAATGAGAACCAAGTTCTCATTTTGATGAGTTATTGCCCCAAATGCCGAAATAATATCATATTAACTAACTTCATAAAACAGTTTTTTTCAGAACTGAAACACAGAGAATAAAAAATGTTATTTAATGTGACATAAAATCAACCTCCCAGACGGAGGATTTCCTTTTCCTTTACAGAATTGAAAGTATGCATGAACATGCGTTACGCTCCTGGGTTGGGGATCAACCTGTGTGTGACAGAGAAACAGTATGAAGCACTTCCTAAAACTCCCAGCACACCCATGCTCACGGTCTTAGAATGATTCACATGAACGAGAAGCAAAACGACTGTGGCAACAATCAGGGACAGGGCAGACAATTAAAGGGGAAAAGACACCAGGGCCGGAAGTGAAGTTAACTTAGGTACAGGAGAAGCAGGAAAATACAAAATAAAACAGGAAATGAACCCACACCAGGACAATTGGCTAGGTCAAGGCAAAGGTAATAGTCATCACTTGCTCTGCAAAAAACATCCACAAAAAGGAGAAAATGCATATATTCAATGTCAGTGTATCCATGCTTTGCAGAAAGATTTTTTTCCCTGGAGACGAGATATAATATTATCAAGTGAAAAGATGAATAGATAAGATAATACTACTTTCCCTTTGGTCTTCAACTCCAACGTCTTCAACGGTCTCTTTATCTGCTAAATGCTCCACTATGTTGACCGTTATATGTGTATTTATATTTTATCTTCTGGAGCTTAAATGTTGCTTACGGGGCCTTTTCAGAGCTGTATTCTCTGACAGCAGCTACAGTTTTTCTCAATTCTTTACACACATTTTCTTGAAGCATGCCTCATACTCTCAGAACTCTACACACAAATTCTAAACACACACACACACACACACACACACACACACACACACACAATGGGCAAAACCCCTCAATACTCCTGCAAAATGAAACTTTACATTCAAAACAATGTTATTTCTTCTCAAAATGTTTTTTTGTTTTCAAATGACACAGACAGACCATCATATGAGTAGACATTTATAAGACCACCAGGAAAGTGGTCGACATACAAAACAACAGAAGAATTTACTGTATTCTGTATTTAGTTACTTATTAGTATTAGTATTTGGGTCTGGCCACCTCATCCACATCACAAGCGATGTTCTCCCTGGCCAAGCAGCGGGGGAAATATCGCTTAGCATGTCGAATGCAGCCATGAAAAGCATCAGCTGCTGCGTCTCCACATGCGTCTCCCACAGCTTGGGGAAGGGCTGTGTGCGTTTGTTCCTCATCTCCGGTCTCTGGTTGCTGATTGTAACACTGTGTGACAGGTGTTTGCCCAGGTGACGAGTCAGTGTGCAGAGGAGGGCAATTGACTTCAGAATTTTGAATGACAGCGTGTTCCTTGTGAAAACACGACTTTTCTTCATGAAAATTGTGCCAAATGCAGAGAATTGTGTGTAGTGTTTTGAAAAAAGTGTGTTTTAGAACGGCATTTTGAGCGTGAAGCAGGAATTGTGCTTGTAGTTTAGCAGAATTGGTTCAGGAGGTTGGTGCACGAGTTACATGTTGTGGTCATTGTGTGTCAAGTACCAGAATTTGTGTGTAAACAATCGAGAAAAACTGTAAATGAAGCTTAAGCGCAAGTTCAGTCAGGAAGACAACCAGCTGAATCGGTTTGCCTCTTTGGTAATCAGCTGATTGGGGGCGTGCACATCGTTGCGTCCAATCAGAGTCTACACACCGGTTCCGGGAGCCAATCACGCTGTTGCTGTCAACTCTAAAAGCGTTCTGCTCTCTGTTTGCTGTCAGCTGTCAGTTTCAGCGTGTAGCTGATACGGAAACACCTGCAGTGGTAGGATCATGTCAGAGTCGCCAAAGACTTTGCAATTCATACTTGATACTTGTTGTTGTGGGTTTACTATTAAATGAGTCTCTCCTGATTGAACTAATGTTGTAGGAAACAATGGATTTTAACAGTGGAGCAGAGTCCACTAATACGATTTAAATGATAGTAGACATTGAATTTTGTACTAAAAGTTACCCATTTCACATTAAATATAGTGATTCAAACCATAATAAAAAAAACTATAAGAAATGCATTGCAGAGCTCATTTGAAACTTCCATCGGCCTTTTTGCTTTTTACCTGAATAGTTCAGCCACGGCAAAACTCACACTCAAACATATAAATCACTCGGTTTATCTGAGGGGCTCGTCTTTGGGCAAAAGTGGCTGAGTAACTTTCCCACAAACTGTCAACTTGGAAAATCCTACAGTTGCGATGCAGTGAGCCCCAGGAGCACACTGGTTCTACTGGGCAGCTCCCAGTATCAGTGTGTGCAAACTGAATAGAGCTCTGTCAACTTTCCTGCGTAATTAAAGGTTAAAAAAGACACACACACACACACACACACACTGTCACTCAGCACAGCTCACAGTCCCCATAATGATGAAGTGACCAAAAGAGAGACAGTGTTGTTGTGTGTGTGGACCCTCATCATCACTTTGATGTGGAGGTGTCAGCAACTGCCTCGCCCCGTCTTCTCCCTCTCTCTGAAGCTCTCCCCCTGTCTCCCTGTCTCCCTGTCTCCCTGTCTCCCTCGTCTTTGTGCCTGTATGTCTTTTGGCCGCTGTCCTTTGTTCATATTTGATTTCCATAGGTGCTGCTGAAGTACAATAATCCTGGGAGGGCAGCCACCACCACAAGGTTGGCTTCTCTTTAACAGTCAAACATATGTAAAGTCATTGTGTGTGTGTGTGTGTGTGTGTGTGTGTGTACTAAAAACTACAGACGCAGTGGTGTATCATCTATCAACTACAGACATGGAGGAGTATGTGGCTGAGAGGGAAAGCACTGGTAGCTTGTGTGTGTGAGGAGATTTTGAGAAGCAGCTAAACAGTGAGGGATTTTTGGGGAATTTGGTTTTAAAATAGATCTATGTAAAATAAACTATTACAACAAGAAGGTAGAAGAAAATACACTTTTCCTGTTGCAATATCAAATCAAACGTCAGTACAGTTGTTGTCTTAAGCCAGACCACTAACCGTCTTATCTTACTGATAAACAAATGGAAGGTGCCGATAGGCCACACACACACACTTCCACAAAGACACATACACACAAAGTCATAGACACACACTACTAGACAAGTCTATGCCATGATCAATTAACTGATTATTACCTTGTGTTGGCTGGGGGTTGGCTAATCAATAAGCTATTCATCACCTGGTATCTATGCTGATCTGGAGATTCCTATACTGTGCTTTCAATCAGGTTTGGTGTGGTTTGGGGACGAAAGAAGACACTCACATACTCCTCTGAATTATTTTTTAGGATGCTGAAATTGAAATTATATTCCATGAACACTGAGGCTCGGTACTAGAGCAGGGTTGTCGATAAATCAGAAGGTGGGCAGTTCAATACTCCAGCGCCTTGTCCATGTTTCATTGGGAAAGACACGTATCTCTAAACTGCTCTTGTAGCTGTTCCTTCAGTGAATGAATGATAAATTAGTCCTAATGTCTATGTAACACTTTGCATCAGTGTTTAAATGGTGCTAAATGGGGGCTAAAAAAGCAATATATAGTTTAACTTAATTTCATGATCGTACTTTAACTGATATTTTACCATTCAGTTTTAACTTCGGCTACAAAACCAGGTCACTGAAAAGGTCAACGTTCCCTTGGAAGACATGTCTGCTAGATCAACACTCACTCCGAACTCAGTTAAGGGCCCTTTTGCTTCAGGCCGGAAGCCTGTTGCCTGGTGTCTCATTGTTACGTATATAGTTAACCTCGGTACAGGAGAAGCAGCGGATAATTGCTTAGAAATTAAGTGTATAGTATTTAATTCATATAGGGTAGAACTATTTTTATTTATATATATATATATATATATATATATATATATATATATATATATATATATATATATATATATATATATATATATATATATATATATATATACCGTACAAGTACATTATCGAATGCTATGCCTATACCTTGTATATGGTTAGCATTGGATAATCGAGGAGCTGGTATGGAGTCGTATAGTAAGTGTTCTTAAAAGTCTTCTGTGATAAATTCTGGGTTCGCTAACTAGGTCGTTGGTGCGTTTTATGTGTGGGGACCCTGAGCAAGCTACCGACGAAGTCTGGTGCTGTTTTTACTGGTCGAAAAAATGCTATTTGGAACGCGTTTGGCTAACCGCCCCATCTTGATTTGGGGCTGTAGCATATGTGGGCCAAACTCTGTATTGGTTAATCAACAAAAAATACTGTCTCCATGGCTTATGTGACGTGTTTTAATGCAGAAAAACAGCTTGTGTCAGACGCCTTTCTGACATCTGGCCAATCAGGACGAGGAGAGTAGGTACGTAACCTACTACCTTGGTTACTGGTGCTTCCAAAAAAAAAAAAAGGAGAAGGTACCAGTAGAAAAACTTGTGATTGCCGTTTCACACTATGAGTTATATGACATGACTCACAAAAGATACAGCAACATGCACGTAAAAGTCTGTCTGGTAAATCTTTCATGCACCCATAAATGGCGCCTTGGCTGTTCACGAACACTCGCCACCTCCTCAAACGCCAAAGCTACTATTTGCCATAGTAGCTAGGCTAACAAAAGGTTTTTGATAACCAGCAGAAATGTATGCCACCCGTTGTTGAGGGGCGTTACAGAATTCTTGCGTTGAAGGGCTCAAAAAACCATGTTTTCCTAAAAAAAGAAGTGTGAACACGCCCGAGATATAATATTTTTAACAGTGGCCTATTATGACATGACAACTTCTTGACTTACAGTTGGAAATTATTCATTGGGTTAAATGACTTCACATCCTCTGGCTTTATTATCACAGGATTCCAGTATAATAACCCCTTAATCACCAGATCTATTAAAAGGAATGTCAATCAAAGTTCCATACATCACACTGCCAATGTGTTACATCATGCTGCTTTATGATCTCCAATCACCACCTGTTTCCTGAACGCTCACCTCATTCCATGCACTTCCTTCTCTCTGCCATAATATTCTTTTATGTTAGTCTCTCTTTTTTTCAATTAGAGTCAATTGACCTGACAGAATTGCCGGCAATTAAGTGATTTTTGTAATGGTCCTGGGCTAATTTGCCTTGGCTTGTCAGCTGTATTTTATGTTGCCAACCCCCCACCTCGCTTACTCTCTGTGGCACATAATAGCTTATAATTTCTAAATCTTTACCCTCCGCTTCCTGCTCAATAAATCGCAATTACAGGAAGTTGTTAGAGATACCTAAACTCCCCACCACCACCCCATCCCTGCTGCTTGACTTTGTGCCTTCAGAGATATTTTTATATTTTTTCATGCAATTGACAGAGCGGCAGAGAGCAGCAGAGGAAATCTATTTGTTTGCACAGCCTTAATGTAATCGCGCTTCATGTGTGCACACTAAGTCCAACTCTCCCGGGCTTCAGCACACGGAGAAGTTTACTCTCTTCGCATTGCTCATTAAGAATTAGATTTGCTGGCAGCTGGTCTTTGGACGGAATATATTTTATTCCCTTCCTAGAGAACAAATTTGAAAGGTGTCATATTTACCCAAGAGCTGCGTGGATGGATCGCCTTGAAGGCTCCGGTGACAGGGAAAGGTCAGCCAGGTGGCTTCGGTCCCTTTTCAAAAAATGTGAATCAGCAGAGTTTGGGATCCTCGGCATCAGGGGTTGGTGAGAGAGTTTGCTGCCCTCCGCTCCCTCCACCTGCCCCCGTCCCACTCTGCTCCCGTTTCCTGTCATCTGTCAAGCTCAGAAGACTCTGCTCATAAAATATGCAAATTACCTCCAAATGAAATACCTTTTGCCTCGGTCTCTTCGAGCTTGAAGGCCTTCCATCAGCTCAGTGAGCCCTCCCTCCCCCCACATAGACACGTGCACCCAACACTAATCATCTCTGTATGTAATAACTCCAGAGGCGAGCATCTGCTCGCCTCCATAACACTCCACTGATCTCCCCTCCACCCATTGCACGTCGCCTCCTCCTTTCCCCATCACAATCTACATGTATTAGGTCGTAATGACTTAGCGGTTAAAAGCAAATAGATGCCAGGGGACATACAGATGCCCCCCTCCCCACCCCGCCTACATTACTTCTCTCTCTCTCTCTCTCTCTCTCTCACACACACACACACACATTCACTGATACCCAACTCTGGCTACTCAAGATAAATGGAGCAGTGTGAGAAGAACTGAGCCCTATCCATCACATTAAGCGTTGGGGCGTTTGTTATCGGAGAGTGAGGCTGTCACCTCCCATCCGAAGGCCTCGAGACGACAGGGTGCTGAGATAGGTGAGGAGGTAAAAGTTTGTTAACGTCTTGGCAGCAGCGGTGTACTATAGAAGCAAGTAGAGGGGGGGGCAACCACATTCAAACTGCAAAGGGGGTTTAACCAATTAGTAAACCCACTTGAATATTAGCTCGTATGTAATTGTGTGAGCAGGAAACCTCAGGTGGAATCTCACCTAACTTTCTCATCCCAAAGTTGGAGTCTTAATGATGTTCTTTCAGTTCAGCGCAGAAGCAGCAGAGGTGGCTGATGGATGGGTATTTTGCGGTTTGATAACTCTATTTCCTCACGCAATCTCATTTCAGTAAGCATAAGCACACCGACACTGGGCCCTAATGGCTGTGCGTGCTGTGCTTAACACAGTTTGAAATGAATAACCCCGCTAACAGACTCATAGCCATTACAAGCAGGACTTTAATGATCATTCGGGAGGATGAAACCACTGGTAGCGTTTTTGAAATTATTGTAATATCGTTTTCACTTTGCCTAAATCATTCTAATGAGGTGTGCCACTTAGCAACCATGCTGGAGCTGGAATAAGGCCCTGTGTTTTAGCTGTGTCGAATCTAAACGGCTGCAGAAGAATTCTGTGTGTGTGTGTGTGTGTGTGTGTGTGTGAGAGCCAACAATTCTATCCAGCTCTATTTGTGTCGCGCAGCGATTCCTCAAACCAGCAGATCATTTTGTTGTTGTTGTTGTTGATTGAAGCACTTTATTTTCTAAGGATACAAGCACACGCACACATGCACACACTCGCAAATGGGCTCAGGAGAGAAAGGGAGACGGATACATACATTCAGCTGGATCAACAAATAAATTATTCAGAGCGATATGACAGCAGATGTTTTGGAGGCCGTTGATCTCCGCTGCAACTTTTGATCAGAAATTCAAAAACAGGCCCTGTGTGGCCGACAGACGGCTGGATGGGAATCTGTACTCCAGCTCCCCTACCACCCACCCCAACCCCACCCCCACTTACCCCCATTCGGCATCTTCACAAACCAGATATGTGTGAGGCCATTCGTTGTGGGGAAATGCCATGTGGAGAGGCTGCAGACCACAGACACATAGCGCCTCCAAAGCCTGCGATCATATCGGGGGCATAAAGAGATGAGCGTTGTTGGATTAACAATTGATGCTACTTTTTTTTTTATGATGACTTAGTATCAGTAAAACGATACAGCATGCTGCAGAGAGAGGAGAGGCTGAAAACACACTCCCACTTTGTCAGTCTTTACCGTATCCATCTGATTCACCTGTATGATAATGAGATTTTACATCACCGTGGATATTAGCTCACTTCGAACAGTACTTTTCCAGATCCAGTCGCCACATGAATAGTCTCTTCATTAACAGTTATGACTTCTGGGGTGAAACACACCCCAACACAAGACCTCCAACCAGGAGACCAGTGTTCCAGAGTTTCACACTCGTCTTGGTTACAGTGGGATTTAGTCATACTTAACTCGCAATTGAGGGTCCCCCTACACCACTTCCTTCACCCAGACACCTTTTTCATACACGAGTGAACCATTCATATTCCATCTGTTCCAGCTCTCACTCTTTGGGGAGGCTGTCAATCTCCGAGACTCGTGTGATGTGAATGGAGTTGGGGGGTTGTGGAGCGAAGGGGTATTGTAGGGGAGAGACAAAGAGCGCGAGAGAGAGCGAGCGAGAGCGAGCGAGAGAGAGAGAGAGAGAAGGCAAGTGGAGTACTTGTGGAAGTGGAAACAGAGTTGAGTGAGGGGAGAAAGTAAAAGGAGGCTCAGAGCAGACGCTGAACTCCTGGGACCTTGCAGAAAAGCTCATTGCACATCAGTGTTCTGCCGTGCCGCCGCCACGGAAGAGAGGACGAGCCAGGCAGGGGAAAACGGGAGAAAGGGAGAGGGAGTGAACCAGGGAGTAAGGGAGAAGGGGGGGTGAGTAGAAGCAGCGGCAAAGAGTAGAGAGAACTGAGATTGTGATTGATGTTGGAGAACATATTGGAGTAGAAGCGGAGGGCTGAGGACCACTTCAGCCTTGGGGGTAACTTCATCACTGCACCCCAGGGCACAACAGCACAAAGGTTCCCCCTGTATAACGAAACCAAACATGTATTAACATGGAGAAAAGGATATTGTAAAAATGAAGCTCAACGATATACTTTATTTAACTATTTTCAATGAGGATTTTGTAATCCTAAATGGCAAGAATACGATTGGATACAGAGGAGGAATACTAACGTATGGCCCCCTTAACGGAATGTCTCTGCTTCATGCAGGGAGAAGATAACTGAGGAAACTATTCTGTGCTTTACAGCTGCTCTTAAGATTGACAAATACCTGAAAAAGCAATCAAGGCTTACCGGGTCAGAGGTCATGTTACAAGTGCATATGTTTTTTTAGACTAAATCATCTTGTTATTGTGTAGTTACAAGCAAATTTGACTTAAGGCGTAACATGGTGTTGACTGAAGGCTCATTTGTCATGTCTTTAGGGAATTCTGATCCACGGTGTCATTTTACCCTTCTTTATTCTGTGCTCCACTCCTATGCTCTGTACCGCTTCATCACTGACATAGACACAAATCAAATGTGAGGAAAAGAGAGTAGTGGGCAGGCAGGAGGAGGATGTCAAGGACGGATTGGGGGGGCGGAGCGGGGGAGGAGCGATGTTCTGCATGGCCGGGAGGCAGCATGGAGACGACACATCTGTCGCAGTATTAACTTTCTGCTCTGTGGGGTCTGGGTGTCAGTGTTAGCTGCTGGGGCCCGACCCCAGCCATCCTAGAGCTCAGATGGAGGAACAAAGCCCAAAACAGCCCTGAATAAAATCAGTGATGATGCACGAGCTAACGCCTCCCTAAAACCACCATCCTGCGTCACTAACTGACACACTACCAATGCACTGCCATTACCTTCTCCTACAGTTCTCTATCTCATGCACACGTTATGGGATCTTTGCACGGTGACACGGTTGCGACCTCTCATATTTCCCATGGCTCACTAGTTCTAGGAGCAGTGTGCAGTGTGTACACTGCTCTTTCCTGTGCATTAGATGCTCTAACTGCAGCTGATAAATAAGGACATATCCTTACAAGGTACACCTTCCCTTGTAACTGAGGGCCACTGCCTCCTATCAACAATGCCACTGTGTCACCAAGCTGTGTAACCCCAACAACCCACACCTTGTCGCTAAATCTCACCATAGGTATGACATTGCAGTTATTTGGTGCAACACAAAAACAGGATTAATCAAGCAGGTTTTCCTTTTATTTATTATTATTTATTGTAGCCTTTGCTACAAGAAAATAAAAAAATGATAGTTTATCAAGAAAAAATATGTTTAATATGTGCATATGATGCTTTAAATTCAGATATTTCATGACTTTTCAGGACATAGAATAAGATAAAAGCATACATACAGAATCCAGTATTGCTTGGACAGCTGAATAGATTTGCATTGTTTAATAATACTTTGACTGGACATTTCTTCAGCCTCACTTCAACACACACACACACCCACACAGAAACATTTTGCTGATCCCTTGGTTCACTAAGAGACTAAAGAGCACTGTATTACCCAGTGCACTGATCTCTGTCTCTTGTGAGCAGAAGGATCTAATCTTTGATGTCATTATGGTCACTTTGTCCAGGGAATAGCCCTTTCTGCCTCAAATTAATAGAGCCTGTTTACGCTTCAATCTCAGAGGGGCTTTCTGGCCAGACAGCGGGGATTTGTTTTCCACCTGCCACGGCCAAACTGACCCTGGAGCCCTGCGGCCCTCAACTGGCAAAAAGCCTCCTGCGCTGGAGGTCCTAGACAAATGCCCAGAGGGACGCCACGGTCACGGAGCTGCCTCTTCAAGCACTGAGTTCCAGCTGTAGGGGTTGTTGTTTCTGTTGCGCCTTCTGCTACTATTTTATTGTTGAGTAAATTGGCATCTCTCAATCCACCTCGGTCTACATCCCCCCCTTCCTACCTCTGCATCTATCTTTGGCCTGCAGGGCATACAGGCGCCCCATGAATTAATGAAGACGAGTGAAGTAATTAAACGCAATGGTGATGGCGACACAGATCCTGGGAGGGTTTGAGAGGGACAGGAGGTCCACATGGGGCCTTAGCCTCCCTGCTCTGCTATTACCCTCCTCCCTTCCTCTGTCCCCTTGGTCCCCAGGTTGCATGGCACACAGATATGGCTTGATTGGCCTGCTGGGCACAGGGAGGAGGATGGTTGGCAAAGTTGGCACCCAGGGGAGGTGGAGGGAGAAGCAGGATGGAGGGGGGTAGATTGAGCTCAGGCCTCACCTGTGGCCCCGGAGCCCCTCCCTGGGTCCCTCCCCTGGCAGCCAGGTCACACTGCGTCGTCCAAACACCCCCTGCCAGGGAGAAGAGGAGGAAAACAACAGCATGGAGGGAAGGGAGGTGTACAGGAAAGGATGGAGGGGATAAGGGAGGCAGGGCAAGAACCATAGGGGCACTTCCAGGGATTATGGCCCCACGCTGGCCCACTGGGGTGCAGCCTTGATGGACGTCTGACTGGCAAGCACTTGCCCTTTTATGAGATGTGATGCTTGCCGACCACCTCCATCACACACAATCCAGCAGCTGGAAGAGGCCTACACACCACAGTTTTCACTGGTCACCTGTCATGGCAGGACTTTACTTTAACTTCCCTACTTCTTCTATTACTTTCTGCTCTCTTTTACCCAATAATATATTATTACATTAAATGCTTTGCCTTTTTACATCATATAGGGCAACATCCTAGTAATATTAACAGTTGGCATGGGACTTTAATGAAAAATCTAACTTATGATCCATGATATGGATGATCCATCCACAGATCTCACATGTCACATGTTTCATACAAGGTAGAGTATGTATGGAGAGCTAATAGGAAAACCAACCAACCAAGCAAAAGCTCCAACAGCTCCAACAACATTTAAGGCCTCACGATTGATGGTAGCTTAACTAAGCACAATATCAAGGAAATAAACAAATAGCGTTGACATCCTGTACCCTACAACCTTTTTTTCTCTTTCCACGAGCTTTGTTGAAAAAGAATTTATCCGCGTGAGCTATCGTACATTACATGCGCGGTCGTGGTGCTCGTTGACCACATCGTTGATGTTTTTCGCTGGGTCAAAAAGCTAACCTGAAATGTATGGTCACTTTTCTTACAAATCTAAATAACTAAGATGAATACAATGCCATTATTTTAAATGACAGTACATTTACTTGACTTCATCATAAATTACTCACCTCAACAGATAAGTTTGGATTTGTGAAGTGCTAATGTTATTTATGAAGAAAGGAGAGCTAAACCAACAGATTGATTTGATAATGAACCCTAAGGTGTGGCCTCGAGGTTCTCCTCGGGTGTCTCTCCATCTTGCGGCCCTATTAGAGGACTCAGTGGACAGCCGTTTGCCACCTCCCACGAGAGCATCACAAACCTCCTCATGTTTATTTTTTATCAGAGCCGTCACCGTACTAATTAGACCGGCCTTGACTTTGGTCTTGAGCCATGTTCCTGCCCCAAGGGTAGAAGGACAAGCTCCACTTACCCACATGAGGTGTCCCCATCTCCCAGAGAACGCCAAAACACGTGTCCTCCCAATAGCTTCTGGGAATTAGATAAAGCGAGGCGGCAGGTAGGATGTTTTTTTCAGCTAAGAGTTGCACACAGAAATACTCGCACCCATCTGCCAACAACCCCCGTCCCCTCAGCACCTCCTCCAGTATGTCCCAAGATGCCGTTTGTCGTCAGCGACCCTCAAGTTTATTATGTAAACAAAAATGTGCCCTAATTAACAGGAGGGAAGTGTTGTCTTGGGAACAGGAGGGGAAGGGCGTGTTTGAGCCAGGTGGCCTTTTGTCACTCCTGCAGCCTGCCAGCATACTACATATATCATTTTGTGTTTATGAATAAACAACACAAACATTCAAGCAGTATCAGAACATTTCTAGACACAAGAATCAAAGAAGGGCACAGTATGGAGGGAGTGATTACAATAAAATGTAAGATAACTGGAGAGGTGCAGCAAAGAGAGGAGAAGAAGAAAAAATAGACAATGGCTGAGATCTGAGCGTGGAGAGGAGGAATACCCCCTTCATCGACGAGGGAGTGCAAAAATGCAAAAATTACAGAAAGTTGTGAGGGTTGGGTGCTTGGTAAAGGGGGTAGAAAAACAGGTGTACTGAGGACTCCCTCCCAGGACCACACCACCACCCCTGAGTGTCCTCAGAGGGAAGGAGGGATAGTGATTGGACAATGGGGATGCAGAGGGTGGGGTGTGGTTGGAGAGCAGCAGAGCTAAGCTCATTAGAAAGAGTTTGCTTCTGCTAACTCATCTTTCCCTCGGGATGCAACTAATCATCACACAGGGAACTGCAGCCAGTTTGAGATGAGCTGGAGAAAGGAGACTTATTTAGCATCCATCCCTCCTTTCTACAGCCGTGAAACCACAGTGCACCCTCTGATCGTAGTCACTATCCTCATGTTGCTTTTACTATTTTACTATTTACTACTATCAGAAGTGCATTTCTTGTGACTTCTATAAAAGTATGAAATATTTCTCCCACAGCCAAAAGGTAAAAAATCTATAACTAGGACATAAACACCTTCACCACCACAAAATTCTACTACTCTCTCGTATGGTGGTACAACCCAAAAAAACATGGCCTAGCAGCTGGAGCAACGTCAAGGATCATTTACATTTCCCAATGATTAATTTGAGTTTAATATCCTAAATCCAAACCTAATTAATTTAGATACAGATTTGATGGTGGCCTACCACTAACACACATGCCATTAGTTAGATGTAGCTTCATGTATATTTGTCTCCCTCCTCCCTTACCGTAATTAAAACAGAACATCCCAACCCGTGTGAACTAATGTTGGTACAGCCCTGAACAGAGGGTGCCGGGACGGTTGACGGGAAAATGTGATCTGTCATTGGGAGGAGCGCTGACATTTACAGAGTTGCGGATGTTAAAGGGATTTATGTACGCAGCTGTACTAAGAAACCAAGCAATCAACACATAACGGCATGACAACTTCATCACACCTGAGCAAACTCCGTCTGCTAATGAAGACCATGAGATCCAAGTGAGAATTGTGATAAAAAGCAGTTAATTGGACTTTGTGTTATTTTGTCACTTTAACGCTAAAAGTCATCATTCAGATATTTACATCCATTCATAACATGATGATAGGGGCCACCATGCGCGGAGCCTTCTCATCGCGAATATATAACCACAGCAAGAATAAACTGTACAAATAGATATGTTTTTTATGTGGTGTCAGTTAATACACACATTTTTAATGTTTAAAGTTTGAATCACGTCTGTAGGTGAAAGAATGTAGGATTTGAAGCTTGCTCTCATTGACTTGTTGATGTTTAAAAAAGTGTTAAGAAGCGTAATATTTTAAAAAGTATAAATAGTAGAAAGAAGTTGAAGTCCCATCATTAGCCGAAAGAGCTGAACATTTGAAAAGTTGAATGCTATTAAAATAGCTGAAAGTATGCAGAAGTTGCGCAGAGCCATAAAACGTACGGAAGAAAAATAAAATTAAGAAGAATAAATAAAATCGAATAACAAGTTGGAATGCTGTAGAAGCATTCCCACTAATAAAGTGTTTAATTGGCAAAGCATGATCTTGAGATGTGCTGCCAACCTACCAGAAATGTCTGACAAGAAGAATTGCATATTATTTTCATAACCAATTAAAAGTCCATTATGAAAGTTCCACTGTCTGTATCCAAGCAAAGCAACTGAATTATTAGTTATTAATTGATATTCATTCAGCCTTGCATTAACTTGTGCAACAAAGCAAATGGCTGTAAACGGCAACGTATTCTGGTCCTGTTCTAAATCATCATCAGCAGGCGGAGGCAGCCTCAGAGTTTAAAACGAGTGTAACAGTTTACAATATGCAAATAAAACAAGTAATTACATGCGCTTCTCCCTCTTGACACAATTCAACGGGAATTTTCTTTGTTTCCAGATGTAGTGTCATCAACACATGTTAGACAATTTGAAAGTTATTGTTGATGGATAGAAATATCAGAAAAGTCAGTTGACCAAAGCCATTGTTCTACCTAATGTGGAAGAAGAGGATTGGGGATAGGTCAAACAAACAGGACTTTAAACCAGGAGAGGTGTTCCATGCTAATGTGAAACAACTGTGACATTTTGGTTTATCAATCTTCTGTCAACCCCATGTAGCTATCATCGTTTCATCATCCCTTCTTTCTTTTGTCTTAATTCAACCAGATTTCATTCAATTTATTGATTATTTCTTGCATCAATCTTTTTGTCGAACTTCCCCTCAACACTTGGCGCCTATCAACTTTTCCTCTCAAACTCTTTACCGTTCTTCTCCTCCTCCAGGTCTCCCTCCTTCCTTCTTCAATCTCTCTTTCCTCCCCTCCGTTCTCTGACTTTCAGAGAACAGAAGCCAGCTTAGAGGGGGGAAAAAGGAGAAATCAATAAGGCATGATTTATTGATCACTAAAAATTATGGCACTCATTAGCCCCCCAAAGGGACCTCAGCATTAAGCAGATGAAAAAAGGTCATCCGTCGTCCCTCCACCCCACCCGGTCAGCTAACAAAAAATGATCCCAGGCCAACACCAAGCAGCTCTCTCCTTTCCTCCCCAGCAGCTGATCGGATATCTAGGCAGGACAAAAGAATGCAGACCTTTCAATTAGCTATTGAGTAAGATGGACACATTTAATTAATTCTATTCAAACTTTAGTGGTATCTACAAGCCAATGACCTTTCTGACAACAAAGGAACAAAGAGAAAATCATGCGTCAAAGTATGATATGTTTCTTAGAATTGGGAATGGACATTGGAAGTTCTTCATCTCTACAGAAATCAGCAGTTCCAGGGTCAGGCACCAGGGTGCCGGAATCAACGCTGTCAGAGTCAGCAGTAGGGGGCCCGGAATCAGCGTTGTTGACGGTCAGCAGTAGGGCTCCAGATCCGGCGTTTCTGGAGTCCGGCGTCGGGGCTAGAATCAGAAGTACACGGCAGGGAACGGGACTCAGCTGCGTCTGCGGTAAACGCACCAATCCCACACAGGTGCATGTTCTGCTTGCATCCATATTGTTGTGGGTCAGTTGGCGGTTATATCTTCCTTTTCCCTGCATGTCTGTTTGTGCTGTCTGTCTCCACCCACGAGAGGCGTGGCATCCCATTCCGGCCAGATGACCCACATTCCAGTGATTGCAGATCACCAGTATTTAAACCAGGACTGGTCACCTCTCCAGCGCCAGATCGTACACTCCTTTACGCGGTAACTGGGATGCGTATCAAAGGCTCAAACTATCGAATTGTGCCTATTATTTAACCCTGTTTCCTCTGTGCAGATCCCGCTGTTTGGACTTCCCTGGACCTGACTCCTTTCCGAAAACCCCGGCCTCTATTGTTTTTCTCTCTTAGTTTCTTTGGACGATCATTTAATATTCCATTCTCTGAGTTGGTGTCCTGTGTGGAATCTCTGTGTGCGGGGTCGTCTGGAAGACTCTAACACATATGGGGTGGGTTCATTCTGTTAGGTTGAGATGGCAGATGTAGGATTAGCGAAAAAAGTACAGTTGCAGAATACACTGGGAACTGACTCTCGGAAGGTGCAGGTGAATGTACACAGGAGGAAACAATCAGGTAGATGGCAGACAATCACAATCCCATAGGAAAACACACCAGGGCAGGAAGGTACACAAGGCAGGAAACAACAAAATAAAACAGGAACAAAACCCACAACGTGACACAGTTATTGGTGTTGAAGGAGGCTGAGTTTTTTTAAGGCTGTTAATTCATTTTTTTATTCTTCTATTTTATTATTCTCCTTGTAGAAAAAATCAGGACGCTACCAGAACTGGTATAAATAATGTATTTTGGGACCACGACCGTTTGTAGAAATCTTCCTTTTTATTGTCTAGACACATTGCTATGGATGTGACAGAGAAAAACCTCCTTGCAGCCCCAATGCAGCCACCCTTCGGAAAAAATAATTTCTGACGGTTGTATCCACAATTTCACAAACCATAGCTTTGATCATAGGTGAGCTCAATCAAAGATTGACTGCTCAATCGAGAGGTTTTTCTACCGCATTACTAAGGGACAACCCGAGTAGTACAGGACCCATTCATCCCCCACCATTCCATTTACATTAACATACCTGTTCAATCAAGACTATTGAACCGTTCATACCCATAGGGCTAAGCATCTTGCCAATGGACACTTGGATATGGACTAATGGAGCTGGAACTAGACGCAAATACTCAGATTAAATGATGAAATGTTCCACAACTGAGTCCCTTGGGAAATCCATGAGTAGATAACATTTTTTGCAGTCAGAGTATTTTCATTTCAAGTCAATATTTACGGAGCCCCGGAGGTGACATGAAAGGGTATGAATTTGAGACTAGGTTTGCGAGATCTCGCGATAGTTTTGCGAGAAAGTTCCCCTCCGTCCGCGGAGGCACGCCACAACTATCATTTGCTTACATATCACAATTTGCTGTGGTTCATTACGAAGCTCCAGGGTTAGCAAATTGTGCCCGAGAAAGGAACGTTTTACGAGATATCGCAAACCTAGTCCCAAGTACATACCCTTTTTTTTCATGTCACCTGCCGGGCTCCGTAAATATTAGATGTGTGCAGGCCATAAAACATAAGTAAAATGATAACTGAGGTGAACCGGATGAAAAAACTGTGTTGTTCTGTTTTTTTTAATGTGTTAAGCAGATGACATATTCTTTGCATTCTGTCCAGTTAAGTGGTGTGTTTTGACTTTAATAGTTAATTACAAGCTTGTTGTAAGTTTTTGCAATCCAACATACACACCTTTAGCAGTAATGTTTCCCTCCTTCTCTCCACCACCCCACGTGTGTGTGAGTGTCTCACACACACAAATGTGTGTCATTTTGAGAAAGGGGCTCGGGCAGGGCCCCAAGATGGGGGGGTTACTGGACATTTCATCACCCGATGGCCAACCTCTCACAATGATGCATGAAGCCCGGCAGGGCGCAGAGCATGGACCTTTGAGGCCACAACAATGCCCCAGATGTGATCACACACACTCACACACACACAAATATAGCTACTAGGAATCAATGTATCAATTTATATTCCTACGATCCAACTGCATCGATCTGTGCTCGGCGAGTTGGTCTTAAGGACGACCTATATCAATCTAACATTGTTTTAAAATGTAATAAATCGATTGCATCAATGCTAGGAAATAACCTATAGGATTTATGCACGTCAGACTTTAGATGTTTTTTCTTAGCACTTTAATGATAAAGGCTTTAAATATTACTTGATTCAGTCTGCCTATCCCTGACGTCATCGCCCCGCACCAGCAGCAGCGCGAAGACAACAAACATAGCATGGCGGATGGCGGAGGACAAGCCGACGAGCGAGAAATGATCAAGCCGCCATGGCGGTCAGTGTGTGGAAACACTTGCGATGCTCTAAATAAGTAACAGGTAAACCTACTCTTAATTCAACCTGAACAGATGTTGGTTGCACTTTATTTCTGATATCAATATTGTAATATTTTTATGTTGAAAAACAAAGCAGAAGTTGCAGGTAAACCTACTATTGAAATGTTGGTTGCACTTACTGTACTTTTATTGAAGATATATTGAATATTGAAAATGAGAGCAGAACATTTTAACTTCCTGTTAATTCAACCAAGTGTTGTTTGCACTTCATTCAAATAAAATGTGAATGCATTTGCTCACCTTACTAAGACTGTTGTTGCCTGCTTCCCTGACGCTGCACTCCCGCATACTCTGTCTCTCTGCGTTGGTCAAGTCTGGGGCAAAGTTTGTAGCCAGATCCCATGTTCTTGTGGAGGCCCTAGAGGGTCCGTGCTGTCATGCCAGCTGCCTATGGTCTGCACTATCACTTGGAGGAAGTCCACCGAGCAGCCATCTTCTCCAAGCTTGACCTCTGCAACACGTATCACCTGGTGCACATCCAACGGGTGGAAGACGGCATTCAACACCCCCACCTGGCCACTTTGAGTATTTGGTCATGCCGTGGACTAACCAACGCCAAGCAGTATTATAGGAGTACGATATTTTCTTAACCTCTTTGTACTTGTGTACTTCGATCACATTCTCATGTACTCTGAAAAATTAATCCTAAAACTCCTAGACATAAAAAAACACAAAGAAAACAATTTTCGTATTTCTAATGAATAAACAATATAATATAATCATTTTGGGTGAAATTGGAAAGAAAAAAGGTTGAGGTCTGAATGAAATAATTTTCATAATATGATACAATCACATTTCTGGAAGGTGTGAGAGACAGTGTGGAGAAGAATAAGAAACACATTTGGCCAAGTGATCAACAGATGGAGTGCTGAAGGCCTTGATGTCTCCCTCACATGGTGTTAAACATTTACTCTGGACGCCTGGTCACTTCAACTGAAAAAATACATAAACGAATGATTCAGTGGAGAAAAAACTGCCACTTTGAGAAACACAGTATATTTTCCTTCTTTTGAGTTATTTTATAAAGTTACTCAGCCAATAAATCACCTTCTTCAACCTTTTGAAATACAGTTAATTAAAGGTTTTTGATTGAGCATTAGTCTACATATCGATTAATCTACATTGTTTAAACATCACTGACGGGAAACATCCTATTTCACCACATTCAAAAACTTTGGTTACTTGGTTAAAGACGTGTTTAGGGATTAAAATGAAAATGTTAGTCCCTCAATTTTTGTACATTATGTTAGTTTAATCTCCCTCGAGAGGTTCAGAACCTAAGATGTATCAAAGAGTCACCTGGCCTCCTTCCTATCTAGCTGAAACCTGAAATCCTCTCTTCTATCTCTCCCTCACAATCCATTACATTTAATGCAGATACATGTGGCTTTATGCCTCAATGAGTGAATGTAACATCATACACATAGTTTGATTTATTATTTTATAATATTTATTACTTATAACTAGTACACTTCAATTATGACACAACATGAAAGATCTCAGTTCATCACAAATTGTAACAGTTCATATGGTGAATTACTCGAGACATCTGCCTCATGCGGCGGTCTTACATTCAGCTACTGTTCTATTACCTGAAAGGAGAAAAGACTCCCAAAACACCCTTGTATTGTAGGCTTTAAGCTTTCTTTTGTGTTTTTTAGAGTGCTGGCGACCACTTGCAAAATGTTCTCTAACCAAACACTGTTTAGTCCCAGAAAGCTTTGATTACTAACATGATCACATATCAAGCACTAGAGATGTTCCGATACCATTTTTTCCCTCCCGATACCGATTCCGATATACGTCCAGTGGGTATCGGCCGATACCGAGTACCGATACTAGTGTCCCCTTAACTTTGGTAAATTTGTCGTGCTCTTAAGCGTGACGCGTCTTCAGATGTTTGATTAAGTTCCTGTTGTTGAAATTTGCACTCGTGCCACCCCTCGGAATTGCTTCTTTGCACTTGTTGCATGTCGGCGTCTTACTGGTAGGAAAAGCCACTGTAGAGTACTGCCAAACCGCCGACATGATGCGCTAACGTTAGCTCCTGAGCTAATGTGCAAATGACCGAGAAGACCGCTCGAGCAGCACCGAGACCAACGGCCGTTTAAGCGGACCCGTAATAATAACAGTTCAAATCTGATGTGTTGTTCGGTACAGCGAAAGTTGCCTGAGACGAGTGCCCGGGTAGCGTTAGCTAGGTTTGTTTGCAGACGTCAGCTCCTGATCAAACGTTGAACAATTCTCCGCCCCTCTAAAACAGCAGCTGCTGACATGTCACACCCTACATACTCATGCACCAACACAGTCTTGCTGTGTGTGGGTGTTTGCCTGTTTGTGTGTGGGTGGTTGAGTAGGTGTGTATTTCTATAATCAGAGACTAAGAGCAGCTCTTAGCTCATTAATGTAAACACACTGCTAAGCACAGGTTCTGCAAAGCTGCACCACTGAATTTCACAATCCACAGGGAGAAAGACCAAGACAGTCTGCCTGTTTCACAGCTCTTTATCCTCCCTTGTCTCTCTTTTTTTTTATCTGTCTATGACTTTGAGCTATGGTTTCCCCCTCATGTAATGCTTTCCCTCAGGCTTTACCTCCTCCATAATCACATTTGCCCCTTTCCCTGTTATAACCGTACCCTTTTGGTATCCTTTCTCCATCTTATTTGTTGCGCTTCAACATTTTCCAAAACTTTTGAACTCAACTAGAGTGGTCCCTCAGAAGGTTGCACTTTAAATAAAGAGGCTATATGACATTATTCTTTACAACCACATGACTTTCATTTGACACCTAGGCTCCTCCTTTTGCCTCCCCCCCAAAAATGGCATACATTTGATAAAAAGTGTCATTTCTCTAGTACTTCTTCATCTATCTGGACTTTTTTTCTGTGAGGATAAAGACGAACACCTGCAAGTATTCTGGTCAAAAATACATATATATATATATATATACACACACACACACACACACACACACACACCTACACACACTCACCAGCCACTTTATTTGGTACGCCTGTCCAACTGCTTGTTAACGCAACTTTCTAATCAGCCAATCACATGGCTACATGATCTACTGGGATTTTCACGCACAACCATCTCTAGGGTTTACAGAGAATGGTCCTAAAAAGAGAAAATTTCCATTGAGCGGCAGTTCTGTGGGTGAAAATGCCTTGTTGATGCCAGAGGTCAGAGGACAATGGCCAGACTGGTTCCAGCTGATAGAAAGGCAACAGTAACTCAAATAACCACTCGTTACAACCGAGGTATGCAGAAGAGCATCTCTGAGCGCACAACACGTCGAACTTTGAGGCGGATGGGCTACAGCAGCAGAAGACCACACCGGGTGCCACTCTGCTCCGACATTCGGATGGTAGGGTTAGAATTTGGCGTAAACAACATGAAAGCATGGATCCATCCTGCCTTGTATCAACGGTTGTGGTGGCAGGTGGTGTGATGGTGTGGAACTTACCGGGAGAGCGCTACACCCGGACGTGATCTCCACTAGCTACTGCGGGCCATCAAGGACAGTACGCCTTCATCTCCAACGCCGGGAAACGTGGTGTCATTCCGTGTAAAGCAAGCAGCAGTAGCCGATGCAGATGGCAAGTCGACCCTCCACATCCACGCAGATCGAAGCAGCTCGGCATTCACAGGCATCTGCAGTCCCCGATAGCCATTTAGTATCTGCGTGCCTACCCGCTGGACTAACAAATCACACGGGGAAGGTGAAGATCCGCGACGCAAGCTATATCCGGTTAGCATTAGTTAGGTATTAAAGGAACTGCTGGTTTAGATCCTATTTATCGGATCGATCCCAGTTTGTGCTGGTAAAAGGTGAATCCTCGAAGACCACCATGTTGGTCACGGAGTCCCACAAGGTTTTGTGCTTGGACCCATTTTATTTACCCTTTATATGCTTCCTTTGGGCGACGTTATCAGAAAACACTGCATCAACTTCCATTGTTACCCAGACGATACTCTATTGTATCTGTCGATCCAGCCAGATGAGACCGAACAGCTCGTTAGACTTCAAGAATGTCTTGGAGACATCAAAACTTGGATGACTTGCAACTTCCTGATGCTAAACTCAGAAAAAACAGAAGTTATTTTGATAGGCCCAGAGCGCCTTCGAAGTCAGCTGTCACGTAATACAGTTTCTATGGATGGAATTTCTCTGGTATCCAGCAGCACCGTCAAGAATCTTGAAGTTCTCTTCAACCAGGATATGTCTTTCAACTCTCATATAAAGAAGACTTCAAGCACTGCCTTTTTCATCTAGGTAATATATTGAAAACCAGGAATTTCCTGTCTCAAGGTGATGCAGAAAAATTGGTTCATGCATTTGTTTCCTCCAGACTGGACTACTGTAATTCTTTGTTTGCAGGATGTTCTTGTAAATCTCCCTAAAGGTTTCTTCCCTTTTTTCCCTGGAAGGTTTTTTTCGGGGAATTTTTCCTGTGCCGATGTGAGGGTCTTGAGACGGAGGATGTCGCATGTGTACAGACTGTAAAGCCCTCTGAGGTAAATTTGTAATTTGCGATTTTGGGCTATACAAAATAAAATGATTTGAATTGAATTTCTATGATGTACAGTGAATGCAACATGTTTAACATGTTTGTATTGCTGAATGTACTAAATAGAATTGCATTTATTTTATACATTTTTATATTCATCAAAACACACTTCCATAACTATTAGCTAAAATGACCATATTTCCCTGTAAGATTTGGTGAAATGTTAGATTAGAAAACTTTTCTATTATTTCACAGTGAGGAAACTGGCCACCAAACAATTAAAAACAATCGAAACAATTAAAATCCCTACAATACTTAACTCGTATCAGTCACTGCTTGTTGTTCATTGTCTCAAATATTAGTTATTCATTCCCAACCAAGGTACACATTCTATTATTGTCTCTTCATCTTCATCCTTTTTTCCCTCTCCAATACGAAAGTTATGCCCTATTATTGAAATAAAACTTAAGTCGCAAATAATACTAAGCCAGCAGGAAAATTCATGTATGTATTGTGAGTCAAACCTTTCACAACCTAAAAGATTCTAATATACTTAAGGTTGTATATGTATTATCTCCATAATAGACACACACACAAACATCAATTAAAAATCTTAACAAAAACTCTAAATTGAGTAAATTAACCCCACAGAGATAAAGCTGTGTCCATTCTAAAAATCAATAATCCGTTTATGAATATGTTATTAATAAAGGAGTTAAGCCGCATATATATTTCATGACAGAGGAGGGGAGCGTCTCCCTGAGGCCGCAAAGCTTTACTCCATATCATTCATTTATAATTAATCTGCACCACTTGGGATTTAGTGAATTAGGAATCCCGCAACGGACGTGAGCTCTGTTCTGTTCTATCATTTGCAGTTCTGGAACATGGGAGGTCCTTCTCTCACCGCTGCTATTAAAAAAAAAAAACTGAGGGAGAGACAGCAAATGTAGTGGAAATTTATCCAACCAGAATAAAGGGAGTGACAGTCCGATCTACAAACTGGAACGAAAGGCCATATAATTTAATCCCATTTGTAGACATTTTATTTAACATGCTTCATAATATTCATCTGCAAAACCTTTTTTGAAGAGACTCTTGTTTTCTTCAATGCAATTGCATATCTATTAATTAAGCAACTTTTGCTAATTCATGTGTAATTATTTACATTTCACCACCATACTATAATATTTTAATATTAACGTTAACTTTATTATTATTATTATTATTATGAATGGTATTTGTAGTTAAAATGGCAAGCTTTTACAATTCATTAGAGACAGGTTTCCGCTCTATTTTTTTGGAGATAGTTATGGGCACCTAGGTCTTAATAGTAATGTGCCATGCAGTGATGTTCAGCCCTCCAGTGGTTTAGGAAACAAAAACTGCCCCTTATTGTCTCCTGGACTATAAACCCGGTGGCGTTCCCATTGTGGCAATGAACTCAGAACTCTTGGATATTGTGCTGATGGCTATGGTCTAACCAAATAACCTAAAATGTCAACTTTGAAACTATATTGACATTTCATTTGGATGGGCCTACATCAGACAGTCAAGGCCCCCCCAGCCACCTCCTCCTACACACACACACACACACACACACACACACGCAGAGACAGTCACACAGATTGGGTCCGGCCTGCCATTGTCCCTGCTTTATCGAGGATGGACTGACATTGCTGTCAATTCTCCCCAAAAACAAAAGACTTGCTGCAGATGTAAGGAAGCTGTATCAGTGCAGCATCTCGCCTGCAGCACCAGGCCAGCCAGGCAGGCAGGAAGAAAGGCCTGATCGCTGCCTGATGGCTTCAGGCGAGGAGAAAGACACTGCTGACAAATGCATTAATTACTTTATCAACTTCCTTTCCCAATTAACCTTACATGCCACCTCCCAGGTAAGCCAGCCGGAAAGGATGAGCGGTGCAGGGCTGTGGCACTGGCGACTCCTCATTAACCAGAGAAAAACTAAAGAGTCAGAGAAAAGCTGAGCTGAAGAAAGATGAAGAGCCCCAGAGACAATAGTTTCCCCCAGCTTTTAAAAAACATGAAGGCATAGAGAAAATGACCAGATAACATTGTCATTATCATGCATCCAGGGATTTCCACCAATCACCGTTTTTATTACCATACAAAATGGTCTCGGTCCAATTAATACACTGTTTGACATACTGTATATCTTTAATCAACCATTCATATGCAGTTTCAATTCCTCAAAATATATTTTCTTTGTCTCTCCATCTGTTGGCTTGACCAGCATATCACTGAAAAAGAGGAAGTCGGGAGAACTTAGGGAAGGAAGAGAGACTAAATAAAGGGAAATGTGATTGTGGCATCCGTGAAACCCAGAACAAGGTCATTTCTCATCAGTTTATTAACCTTTTAAACTTTAGCTTCTTTTATGGCCTCTGCTCCGAAAATGGCATACCCATAATAAAAATATAATAACTGTAAATATTTAGTCTATTCGGACAATTTCTTTTCTGTAGGATAAAGGGGAACCTATATAAGTTGGATATTTCAGATAAGATGTGAAATATCTGTATACATGTCACTAATTAAATAAATGAAGATAGAACACTTTTTTTTTTTAATTTCCAAAGTCCGGCTGGAAAAAAATAGTAGAGTGTATCCATCACTATAAAACATTGAGAACCAAGGCTAAAAACCCTTCCATGTCAAATCCCAGGTTGTAGACAGTAATTGTGCAAAGTTTTGATTTAATTGAGTGAAGCAGAACAAATGTAGAGAGGCTTTAGTAAAGACAGGTCAGGCGAGATTTCCAAACTAGCAATTTAGGCACATTTTAGCACAATGTGTGCCATTTGAATTTTCTCTTCTACAAAACTATATATTTCACTTGTATATTACTAATAGTGTTCAATACATCCAAATACAACATTTTATGTCAGGGCCGGAGCGGGTGCGAAGGACGAGGATGCAGAGAGGTCATGACTGCCAAGGATTTATTCCAAACTTCCTTTGCTCCTCAATAATCCGATACAATAATATCATACGACTACAACTACAACTATCGCTACAACAATAGCTACACCTATTTCGTGGGTGCGAACACGCATATGAACACGACACACTGGCACAGGACAAGGGGAGACGCAGACATTACGTATCCATGAGGGAGGTGAGGGAACACGTGGACACAATTAGGAATCAGGGGAGACAATGGACAGGAGGCACATGAGGGAGGGCAAGACACCTGAAACGAGAGGAGAATTTAGCCACCAAAATAAAACAGGAAGTACAAAACCAGACATGACGACAAGACACAAACACCAGCTTCACCAACATGTATGACATTTTAGGGCTTTTGGGGAAAAATAATACCAGACCTCCATGTTTACCCATTCAAAAAACAAAAATCCCACAAAAGTGAATGTTGTAAACAAATGCAACCATTTTAATAAAACAATCTTCAACACAGCAAACAGGTAAAACTAAATAACTATTTACATAAAGTGTCACAGGGAAATGCCAAGTCTGCAGGGGGTCTATCCAGGGAGAACTACAGCTCATCATGCCACACTGTGAAGCAGCTCTTGGGGGAGCTGAGGCAGAGGGGAACATCACAACTCCTGCAATAAAAGGTTGTTTTGACCCTTTTAATCCCAGCATTGGCACACCTTTGGCAAAACTTCCTTGTTCTCCCTCTGGTCGTGGGAAAAGCCACCGGCATGCAGGAAACGCTGGGGGGTTGGGGCGGTCCATGAAATGAAAAAAAAGGTCTTGTACCACTTCATCGTCTTGTGGCGGACGCTGTACGTTCCGATAAGGGCATCGGACAAGTCCACACCACCCATGTTGCGGTTGTAGTCCACAATAGAGTCCGGTCTGGAACCGGTATGGACTTCTTCTTCCACACCCCAGCCTCCTTCACCCTTCTACTCCCAGTTTGTCCACTGTACACCTGGTGTATTGTGGAACACATAGTCACCTCCCTCGAGTCCATGCACTTCACAAGGAGGAGGCTGCCACTCTGGATCCTCTCCGCTTTTTTTGGCAAGTCATTTACCAGTGTTTTAGGGAACCCAATGCGGTTTACAGCCCAGGTGTTTTTTGAACAGGTCTGTAAAGAGTGCAGGGCGTGTATAACAATTGTCCGTATACAGAAAGTAGCCGCTGCCGAGGACAGAAAGGGGCAAAAGATCGACCACGGATGAATAGCTCAGACCTAGACCTGTCTAGGAGAGCATTTGGCCAATGTTCCAAGGAAATCGAAAAATATTATATTTGTATTTGGTCAAATAGTTATAAGAGCTATAAAGTTACAATAGAAATGTGATTATTTAAAAACAAAAGTCCAAATGTTTTAAAAGTGCTACTTATAATACCACTGTTTGTTATGATAATTCATATAAGCCGTAAAAAACGTGTACTTGGAATGTTTGGTTCTCAACTATTCATGAATGGTGTGGAAATATCACATACACAGTTGTAAATTAGTGTGAAGAAAAGGACACTGTTTTTGGGACAGGCCTCCCTGTGAGTAATCAGTTTGTGAACTGCTCTGGATCCATTTAGTACATCCTTGTTTCTAGGTTTTACATTACATTAGAATATGTTTTTCTTTTACATTAGTGCATCTGCCAGAATGTCTGTGGAAGTAGATGATGAAAGGTAACACAAGCATATGGATCTGCCATCATAACCCTCAAAACACACACATGTGCATCAGCGAGGGAGTGCACATGCATCCCCTCATTAAAACTTTAACACTTTCCGTCCCATATTTTTCATTGAATCAGATGGTTAATTACCATCCCCCAACCCTCTAAATTTATTGAAGTAGTTGAGAGTTGGTGTTTTTCATTCTGGGAGGAGGAGGGGATTCAGGCTTTTTCAGCACCAGTTGAAATGTTAATTATGACCCTGGCAAGAGTACTGAAACATCAAGGATTGGAGTAGAATGGGAGGGCAAATACAAAGCAGCTGTGGCCTGGGCTGTGGTGGTTACCGGGACAGAGGCTTAGACTGGAACTAGGGTGGAAAAAGACCCAAAAGACAATGCAACCAACCTAAACCCTAAATGGGATTAAGACTTTATTTTAGGACTGTCAAATGATTAACATTTTTAATCAAATTAATCTGAATTTTCAGTGGATTGTTCCTATTTGCACGTTGACTGAGTGCAGGCAGAAGTGCCAGGAATAGAAGAGGTGCTAGGAGCAGGAGAAAAAGGATGATTCCATTTTTCGGACTTGAGAAGCTCCATGAAGCGATGACAGCCAGCTGGCGTTGCCCGGCCGCTCGCTCGTCGGGCGGACAGTCCTCCGCAGAGACCTCGCTGTGAGCTGGAGGTCTCTCAGACCGCTCTAATGTGAGGCCTTTATTTCGCCGTTGATGGTTTGTTTGTTCACAACAAACGTCCATCATAAGATCAACGGGAACCTGTGGTTAACTTTGGTTAACTAGTCTTTTCAGAGTTAAACCAAACCTGCCAACACATCAGGTTACGAAAATACGGGAGATCCGAGTGCAGGAATTGTCGACGTGGGGGGGCTGACATGTTTGACACGTTTTTGACAGATTTGTCTCTAGTCGCTTTTGACACAAAAGTCGCCAGGAGGATGATTTGTTTGTTATAATAGTCCAACCACAACCGCATTTCGACATGCGCGGGGGGGCGCGCACACCAGTTGAGAACTACTGCCCGAGGAAGAGGTACTTTCCTGACCTGAATAATGACCTGAAATGGGGTAAAAAAATTGACGTAATTAACGACAAACATCTAATTAACGCCGTTAACGCGCTAGTTTTGACAGCCCTACTTTATTTGACTGAAATATGACTAAGATTACATTTTACACAACAATAGACACTACATGGATGGTTTTTGGGTTGTTAAGGATTTAGAAAGTTTATGTGATCCAAACAGAACGTGAAATAGGTAAAACAACCTGCAGACTGGGTCTTATGACAAGGTCTAAAACTAGAAATGATACTAATGCAGAAAATGTATCCAAAATTTGATAATACTGGGATTGTGAGGATTGGATTTACACTATAATTGGGATTAGGATTAAAGTTGAGACGGACTGTGATAAAAGGCTGGAACTAGATGGGGCTACTGGTAGTACTAGGGATACTGGGTATTAGGCAGTAATAATAGGGGGATAATGTAACACCTGCACTAAAACTAAAGTTGGCACTGAGAGAGGTTGACGTAGAACGGCCCATAATCTGTATGCACCTCCAACTGACACTAAAGATTGTGTTAAGGTTTTAAGATCTGTGTTTGGTCTAGTTCTGGGAATGTAACTGTGCCAAAACTGGGATTAGAGTTAGTAATAGGAGGTGTTGGATAGGTATTAGATATATGGTTTTCAGCCATCAGAATCTTGTTTTTTGTCAGTGATGCACAACTGAATGCTAAAAAAGACAATCACCCAAAGCCCCAACCTACAGCATGCCCTTCTTTAAGGTATATTTGACTACTAAATGAAAAAAATGCTGTATTTAGGCCGTTAAACTATACATTGAGACCATAAAAAAATGCTTAGAATGTTTACTGAAGGAATAAATCTAGAATAATCTTCTCATTGCTAATACAATCATACTTATTTCTGCAACCAGAGGAGTCGCTACTCGTAGTCCTGAAAATAAGATTGGCTTTAGGAAGGGACTGTGGTTACCTACTCAGTTTGGGGAGGAATTGTACATCATGGTTGGATTAAAGTTTGGACTGGTAATCTTGTATTGGAAGATGCATTGCTGCTGCAATCGGGATTAGAGCTGGGAAAGAGGAACATAAATGCTTGGAGTCGGGAACTGAAGGCGAACAGACAAAGGAGGACATTCTCCTAAATGTCCCTGTAAGTGCTCCCTATGAAATCCTTTCATAGGGACCAATTCAGCCTCTCATAATCGCAGAAGGAACCGGATTTACTTGAACAGATGCATATGCTCATGCATAATACTTTGAGTAGCAAAGCTCAAAAACACATCACAGCTCTGTCATTTCATTTGAAATGATGCTGTAACAAACAAAGTAAAAAGTTTGTGTTCTGCCCTGTTCGTCCATTGCACATATGTCAAACCTGCGGCCCGCGGGCCACATCCGGCCCGCCAGGCCTTCCGGTGCAGCGATCCGATTCGTACTGTGAGTTCGACTGTACCCCTCCCCCATCGACTGTCCCGTTCGCCACTCTGACAGCGGTTGAAGCGGGCTGTATCTGGCCTGAACCTGAAATGCGTTTGACACCCCTGGTCTATTGCATTAAACAGTTAACATTGGATTAACTCACTATTAATTGACATCACGATACACTGGATAATGTTTATGCATATCAAATTAATTTGTGAATTCCTAATTTGGTTTCACTGAAATACAGGTCATTTGTGAGATCTCCTGAATCACCACAAGAGGGTTCTTCTCCCACAGAAATAACAAATGCTTTTCACCTCTAAAATATACTTGTACTCTTTAAACTGGATTTTTTTTATTATAGTTTACTGACTGTGGGGAGTCAGTAAACATGACACATATGTTAGTTTCCTCATACATAGACATTTGAGGAAAGAGATTTAGTTCCTAGTTTCTCCATAACTGGGACTTGGGAGTATTAGTGGGGCTCATTGATTCACCAAACAATGAAAAGTCTTACTACAACTGTGTTATTAGACGAGGATCTGAGACTCAATGGGGAGGGGAGGAATATATATATATATATATATATATATATATATATTATATCCTTATGCAGCCAGATGATCGTAGGTCAAAAACCATGAACAGTAATTTGTCCTTTCTTTGTTTAAACCACATCAACTTTCCATTTCTTCCCTTTCTCCTCCTCTTATTCTTTCTCCCATTTTCTCCCCAGCCGCCCCTTCCCTCTTCTTTTTTGATGTGTTTGCTTTCACGGCTTCTGAGCGCTCTCTAATTCCATCTGGTCACAACAGAGAAGGCGGCACGGTGAGAAAAAGCATTTCCATATGTGCAAATTAGGGACCCCCCCAACCCCACCTCCATACACAATCACACACAAACACAAGCTGCACCTACCCCCACTGACTGCCAGGGCTGCTAATGGTGATCAAGGGGAGGGTTTTTGTTGGCCCTCAGTCTGAGTCTGTAAGTTGTCATGACTGTAATGTCGACATCAACAACTATGACCTTGGGAGGATGGACATAATTATTAATGATGGCATCCTGATGTCTTAATATTATTAGTAGTATTGTTAGTTTTATTAATGCATTTCCAAAACCTTGTGCTGATTATAACAGTGGATTGAAGGACCTCCTCATGCAGCTTCATTACCTGTGCTGTGGTTCTATCTGTAATTCCTCTGGTGAGTTACAACTTCCACTCACACGCCGTGTCTCCAAAAAATAACAAATGTTTGCAGTTTATTTGGTCTGAAGGAAGAGAAGGAACGAGCAGAGAGACACACAATGACAATTAATGCCATCCATCTCTGCTGAGGAGAGGCCTCCCCCCCCGTTTTGTGCTGCATTCATTTCAAGCCTCGCCGCATTCATCGCTTTTGGATTTCTTGTCTGAAATACCTTTCAAAATGAAAAATGAAAAAGTTAATGTATTCATTTTCTTTGGAGGTGGGGGTGCACTTAGACAGCATGTCTATTGTTTGTCCATCAGCCTATCCCTTACATTGTACACAAAAAACGCAGCCTGCTTAATAAGGATTCATGTACTACTGCTGCGACTTGTCCATGTCATTCAACCACTCCTTTTCATCTCTGTAAACTGGGATCATTCAATCAATACCTCTTTGTAAGCAAGTCTAAGACAGCTAACTAGATTGTGACATATTAAGGGATTCCACCTTGCGTGCTAGCAGTCGATACTGCCACTCTGGAGCCACCATGCCATTAAAGCCAGGCGTAATAGCTCGAGGTGACATTGGAATGTTATATTTGTGTGTTGGTATTTGAGAGATTTGGTATGCATTAAGTTCTTCAAACACACAAACATAGATTCACGGAATGACCATCATATTCATGTTCCATTTTTTGCAGTATGGTTTGCCAAAACATTGTGTCATTGCAACTGCTTCCCAAAGATGAATTCAAGCTAGTTGGCTGTGTTTCGTGGAGTAGCAGCTTTTGGTCAAGGGTGGGCTGGATTTACTCTTAAAGTAAAAAAAAGTGAACCCTCATATTTTTAGGTTATCATTATCATAAAAATGAAACATGCATCTTTGGCCAAAATAAAAATCTACTGTGAAACAACCATTATAGCAAAAATTGTTTATAACTTCCCACAACAATCGGTTAAGTGATTAGTTTCTTTTTTTCAGATGACATTAAAGTACATTTGCATACTGTGTAAAAGGAAAATAGACAGAGCACATGAGGAAATATGAGGCTGCTGCTTCCTATCTGTCTCCTTCAGAGTAAAAATAAAGTTTAACAAAGAAGTTGTATTAAAAAACATCCAACCCCCCAACCTGATGCCTGACCACAAGGTAGATTAACAGAGATGGCCAATCAATGGCAGCCATCCACTTGACCTTTGCATGTTCAAGCAGAGAAGTTCATCAGTAATAAGGCAGTGAGGCTGCCGGGGAGCAGGGGACAGAGATGCACCGCATGAGAGCCGGCTTTGTGAGCAAAATGTTTTTCTTCATCAATATGTGTGTGTGTGTGTGTGTTACAAGAAGTGCTGCTCAAAGTGAGGACTAAAGAAGCCTTGAGGGGCCAAGGGGAAAACTTGGGCCCCCATGACCCCTCCTGTGGCTGGGGCCCAGCTGTGCTTTACTGGGCATCTGCCAGCTAGAGGACAGATCCGTCCCCAGCAACACACACACACGCACAAACACACTCAAACAAACGCATGCACGCACCTACTTACATTGTTGAAAAGACATTCACATGAAAGACTAATGCTTGCACACATGTGCAAGTATTAGACACACACCCACAAACACAGAGTGATCGGATTGTTTGTTTCATGGGGGCATATCCTCTTTGAGCATGATAGAGGGTAGTTGTGGTCTGAGGAAAATCCTCTCAGTGCATATCTCTGAAGGAGAAAAATCAAATCAAATCAAATCCTTTGTTTCCCCCAACAACAAACCCAAGAGCCGTACTCAACAATCACTCACTCCAATGGCTCACACAATTGCCAAAGCGATAACATCCTAGGAAAAGAAACAACATAAAATATTTCTATTGTGAGACAAAAGTAGAGGAGCATTTTTAGATGAGGTTGGCTTTGCAAATTTGCTGTCAAGAAAAATGTGCCACCCTTTTTGTCAATGTCAAACTACCCTCATAATAACTTCAGTTACATGACAAGACGCATATGGACACATGAACTCCCCACCAGTTAATGATATTCAAAATTCTCAACAATGGGCGACAATTATAGTTTTCATCCCGCCCAAAGACATATGTCAGGCTTTCCAGTAATAACCATTGACTGTATAAGTGTGCGTGGTGCAGCATCCTTTCCTTTGTGGCCTTTTTTGTGGCATATGCACTGAAAACTGAAAAAACACAGCAAAAGGGAGAACGTTATTTAACCTGCCAATCACTGTGTAGCCTGCTGTAACGCATCTCCTACTTTATGGTCCGTATGACGCTAAATGGATCATAATTTAGTAAATTATCAATTGACCAAAATGCTTTACTGAAGAAGACTTGATAGGAGAGAAATGAATTGACGTTTTGCTCAGTTTATGTGGTTATTTCGAAGCCCAACCACAATGATTTTCCTCTCTTACTAACTTTGTTAACTAAGTTATACTTGGCATTCCACACATAGTTCATGTCACATATATGAGTTCTGCGTTCTGCCGTTTGCTTGGCCAAGTAGGGGAATAAAATTGGCCAGCTTGCTGAATTTGTCGACCATTGTCATAACGGTGGTGTGGCCCTCAGATGGGGGAAGTCCAGTGACATAGCACACACAGATGTAGGAACATGGCCGATGAGGCACTGGGAAAGACCAGTACCGGACAAATACCTGTGAGAAGGTTTTGTGTTGGTTGCACATTAAAACCCACCAGAGACTCTGCCGCAGGGTGTCCTGGGTCCTCTTCCCGGTGGCAGGCTAGCTTAGATGAATGTGCAATCAAGGATGGACATTTTTCCAGAAACCTATTGTCACCATGCCTCAGTGTCCTCCTTTCGGGTCCCCCAGCACGTTTAAGTTACTTTTGTTCTGCCAGATCTCCCAGTCAGGGGTTGATAAAGTTTAGTTCTTGGAAAGTTCTTTCAGAAGAAGAACAGTTCTTTGAAGTGTTATTTGTTTTTATTCTGTCTGTTCAGCGGACGGGTGGTGGTGGGGTTCATAATGTTTACAATGGTATTTTATTAGTTGTTGGTTTAACCATGGTCCCCCTGGACCTCCCGTGCGCCGCCGTCTTCCCTCCGCGCGCTCTGCTCGGCCGTCCACCGCTCGAGCTCCGCCGAGAGCCGCCTCAGCTGGTCCTCCCGGCGGGCCTCTATCGCCTCGAGCGCCGCCAGCCACTTGCGCATCTCCTCCGCCGTCTCTTCCGTCCCGGGTCCCCCGCTGAGTTGGGCGCCAGTATAACGGGTGGGTACTCAGGGGACCCGGAAGGATAACGCTGAGACGCGGAGAAGGTGCAAGCCATTCTTTTATTGTGTTTACACGCCGCCATCGCTTGCGCGCAACGTCGTGTCTCCATGTGCTTCTCTCTGTGCCTCTCCCGTGTTTCCCTTTTAAACCCTGGGAGAGGCACCTCGTTAGTCCAGCTGGAGGTTGATTGCCTCCAGCTGGCATCTTCGGGGTGCTGTGGCTGGGCGGAGCCGCCACAAGGCTACTCAAAGAGAGAGGCAGACCGACAGAGAGTGAGTGATTAGGAGTGTGTTAAATTTGTCACAAGATTTGTATTGGAGTCTATGGGGCTTGAGACAGACTTTGTCTCACTCTCAGGCTCCTCAGGCAAATAGTAAATAGCTCTTGGATTCCATACCCACATCATTCCGACCAGCACAAGCACTGCATCATTTTGATCCAAAAATGAAGCTTTTAAAGTTCATGTTGTGGCCGTGATGGCAAAAGTGCCACATTTCTTTTACCTGAGTCTCACGCTGCTGTCCACTCTAGGGCTCCACATAAAGACCCATGTGAAAAAATAATCAGTGATTCTTAAAAAAGTAAAATAGATATCAAAAAGCTGTTAAAATTAAAAAGTAGACACAAGTCTAAACAAAGATTGCTCAGATTTTAGCAAAGCTAAAAAGGTTGAAAGTTGAAGTTGAAAATTAGCTCCGTTGGAAATGTTTTTAATTTATATAAACTCAATTATAAGAGCTAGAAAGCTGAAAGGTCATAGCAAACTACTCCTGAACAAGCGGTTTAGATAGCTGAAAGCTTGAAGGACTTGAAACGTGCAACGGAAGAAATAGAAGTCGGAATAAAGATTAGAACAATGCTTAATGCATTCCACCAATAACAAACAGGGAAATGATATCCATATGAAGAGAGAATATGGGGGAAATAGAGGTTAAAACCCCAGGGTTAGACAGGAATCATCACAGGTTTAGTACAACATCAAATCCTCTGTTAAAACCTGGATTAAAAACAAAGGTTAGGACAAAAAAGCAATCTTTAACTTTTTCTTTACCTTGTGAACATGAATGACCGCAGTCGCCTTGGTTGACGACATCAGGAACATTTAAGAAAGAAAACTCCTAACATCTTATTAGCCATGGAGGGTGGAAATAAACTTGAAATAAACCTGCTAATTGGTTACAAAAGTGCAAGCTGAACAGCACTACTGAGAAACATATTACCTTTTTTTGTAAGTGCAAGTTGTAAGTGCCTTACAAACTTTTTTGAAATTCACACACACAATTCACATTTGCCTCCGAGATTGTATTACATTAAACTATTTAAGGCAGCAATTTCACATTTTTAAGTCAAGTCCCGGCCACATGGGATCAGTCATCACAGACTTTTGGAAAATTGAAGAAGGTCTCTGCAAATCTCTGATTGACAGTGAAAGATTCATTTAAAAGCAAAATGTGGTATGTGTGTGTGTGTGTGTGTGTGTGTGTGTGTGTGTGTGTGTGAGTGTGTGTGAGTGTGAGTGTGTGTGAGTGTGTGTGTGTGTGAGTGGAGGGTCCATGGAGTCACAGTCTCTGTAACTGGTGTGAGTTATTGATGTTTCTCCAGCAATTTGCAACAATAAGTTAGGGTTGGCCAGCTAAGACTGCACAGTATACCTCCTGCAAATAGCTTTCAAGACAGCAACTTCAACCTTAAAGCGTGTACTTTTACTGGAACTGAATGGGATAAAGCTGTCACCAAAAGTTTTTGAAACACTTTAAGGGTGTAGCGCAGAGCCGAGGGGTATGCAAGGTTCAGGGAATAAATCCGTCCCATAAGCACTGTGCAAGCTCTGGCAGTGCTGCTGCATCCTGTCAATACCTCCTTTCCTTTAAGAGTGATGGAAACATCTACTGGTTTCTTCTCCATAAGTACCATGGACGACCAGGATCTTTACTATGTGTTGAGGGGCATCACTGTGATTGTCCTCCTGCATAAAATTCACAAAAAAAAGAAGACTATTCAGTTGACAACAATTTAAGAACAGGAACACCAGCCTTCTATAGACTATTACAAGAAGTGTTGTAATAGTTGTAATAATGGCTCGATATTTACCAAGTCATACGTATTTTTCCGCAGTCGACCTCAAAGTAGTTTAATCACTTTATACACTTTATAATTCATTCAAAATGTTTCGTTTTATAATTTTATTCGTACATGTTTCCATCAGCATTGCTTTTACCATTTACCATTACATTTCGTTTCAGTGCATAACGGTGTAGAATTGATAGACAATAAAAACAGCAATATTGTGTCGTGCATACGTGCAGTGTGTTTGTACTTCCCTGATCACAACGGTGCAATGTTTGATTAGTCACTGAACAGCCGGCTAAATACAAAAACAGTTTAGCCTCTTGTGAATGAAAACAAATCTTTAAGGGAAACTGACATGTATATATTAATTTACGACGATACACCGCTACGTGGCCGCCATGTTAACAGTTGAGAGATGATGTTTCGAGGTGAAAGCTCAGAGAAAATAACAAAAAAAAAGATACTTTGCCGTAGCACCATGTTGTACTGAACTGTGGCGACAAAAACAATAGCTCTGAATAAGATATAGTATCTTGCAAATTAACTGCACGGTGTGCGACTTCGGTGGAATGAACTGGCCAATAACAGGACAGCTAGCATCAAGCATCATCACACAAACCTTGGAGTGTAGACCGCTCGGTATACAGCAGTGCTTCAAACAAAGTACCAAAATGCTTTTTAACCTGACAATAACTTTTTATGGATAAATCTGTTACTTACCTGAGAGATTCCGGAGATATTCACAGAATCTTTTCATTCTTCAGGCATCATAAGTTGTTGTGGTTCCTATAATCATTGACTGAGGGTTATAGTCCACCCTCAATTGTATTTACCACAAAACCTTTGGCAAAGCTTCACCGACACCAGCAATGGACACCGTCCAAATGTGATACTGATATTGTGCCAAGAGCCTTTAAGCTTGACAAGGAGCGAGAGAATTAGTATCACCTCTTTTCTTTTTCTCTTTGTAGAGGGCTAGGCATGTTGGGGAGAGAATAGATGTCCTGTGTGTATGTGTGTGTCTTTCAGTGAATGAGGCCATGAATTAGCGTTCAGGTGCTTTTAGCCTCTGAAAAAAAGGCTGCTTGGGGAAGAGAAGAATGGCAGAATAGCCTTCAGTGCTCCCCCTCAACAACCACTATACACACAGTACATCCACAAACATAGAACGGCAGCGCTAAAAGGGTAAAACGACAAAAAAACACTCACTTCTCACAAACAAGAAGTCTGTTGGGTGTGTGTATGCATTTCTATGTCACACACAAAGCGCTTCTCTTTCAGAACATCTCTCCCAGTCTTCCCTGTCACCATGGCTGAAATATTTATAATGAGAGCAATGAGGAGGAGCCTTGAATTATTTAACATGAAGGGAGGGAGGGGACGGTCAGAATGACACTAAATAATCTTCGCAGTGGGACATCTCTTTTCACACACACTGACACCTTTTCTCATGTCCCTACTGTAGCAAGTGGACAGTGCTGCAGTCACCTCTCCAGGCAGCAGCAACAAAACAGCCCTATTGCAATGAGACGGCAACACTCACCAGTGTATTTTTACGTATCCCCGCCTCCAGGTGTTCAATTGTCATCAATCCAAAGGCAAAATAGGAGCCAGATGAAGGAAACACACCAAGCTCACAAACTCTGAACGCGAGCTACTGCTATTATCACGGCCGTGTTAGCCACAGTTGATACCGGCTCGCTTAACTGTTGGCCTGTCGACTGATTTCCCCCGAGGCTCTCTTCCTCTCTCAGGTGCTTATTTCTTGTCTTTAATGCCATGCTGTCCCAGGTTTTAAAGTAAAAATACAGACATGCTATCAGTGTGAAAGTGGAGCCACAACATGGGGGAGACTCACATCATTGACGCTAATTGAGACGCTTAAAGGATCAAATCAAATTCCAGTTTTGGGGAAACGTGATGAACTGAAAAGTCACCATTCACAAGTAAAGGGAACATTGCTTTCTACCACATGGTACATAGTAAAGCAATAACCCTAACCCTTGAAATACTGTGTTCAATAGTGTAAACTTTTTCTGTATTATAACATGTTTGCTTGCAATCCATTCACATAAATTATGACTTTATTCTTGAGTGTCACCAGGTGAACCATTCATCATATAGTTTCATTTAGAGGATTTTTAAATCCTGAAGTGTGATATTTATAAATATTATTATATAAAATATATTATATATAAAATATATATATATATATAAAATATATATAAAATATATTATATAAAAAACACCCACTGTCTTCTGATTGTTATTTTCCATTTAAACTTTGCATCATTAAATTCACTTAAACCTATAAATTACAAAACAATTTAACATGGCTGTGTGTGTCTAAGTTAGAATTAAAACAGGTTCAAGTGTACCAATCCAACCCTCAGCTCACAAGTTATAAACCATATCCACTAATTCTTTGCTTAAACTACTTTGATAAGTTTGTCAAAATGGATGGATGGTCTATATTATTGGCATATTTCTTTCAACATTTGGACACAGTTTGAACATACAATGACAATGACCATGTTTGTAATATCCCTCTTAAAAGATGACTGCAGTTGTATTTGACGAAATGCTCTGTAAATAAATATGCAGTACTCAAGGGGGTGTTCTTGAATGTGCTCCCTCTATGGTCGCCCCCACACAACTCGCAGCCACAGATGGACATTATGGCTCGCCCTGATCACGTTTTCTCACGTTAAATTGGTCTAGCTGAAGTGTATGCTTGGAGACTATGGGTGAGAGCTCTTTGGGGGATCCTGGACCAGGCGATGAGGCCACCCGGGACTGGTCAGGCCGAACGGGGAGTATGAGACGGAGAGTTTATGTATACGTGTGTGTGTGTGTGTGTACATCCTATTATCTGCATCTCCTCAGCGTTTTGTGAAGAAACCAGATGGGGTCCATTCACACCACTCTGAGTTCTGGAGGCTCCCTGCAGCCACTTCTTGTTATCTTTTGTCACCAATCAAGTTCCATTCTCCCCTGCACCTCCTCCCTCAATTTTCCTTCTTCTCTTCTTCCCACCTCTCTACCTCCGTTTGGGGCCGCCACTGTACACACTTTAGTTTTGTAGTACCTCAGTAGAAACCTTCATAGAATGTTAAACTTATTCATCTGACCTGAATACTCAATGAATCATATACTGGGCTACCACACCACTTGCGGCAGGAATGGGAAAGTTAGTCCACCAGAGTAGCTCTCAGTGAGAACAAGTTGGTCAAGTGCCCTGAGATAAAACCTGACCTCAAGCCTCACACAATTCAAAACCAACACAATATATATTTCCCAACATTTTAAATAACTTCTGTCAGCTAAAGGGTATTCCTCATTCCGTGGTAGCAACCCACGGGATGAGGAAACGCCCCGCCCCCACTGGAGACAACGAGCGGCCCAGGTGCAGCTCATGAGGCTGATGAGGGTTGGCCAAACTATACAAGGACCAACCATTCCAACAGAAAAGGGAACTAGACGTGAGTAGGAGCGGGCTTCCCGCTGGTGAAATGTTAGGAGAATGTGCTAACCATGTTGTTTTTCTGTGTCCTCTAGACCAAAGAGACGGAAGGCCAGATGGCCTGGTGGGACCCGGTGACCTAGTCCCTCCAGAGAGGAAGAACCTAATCCTAATCCCATCCTTCTTCCCTTTTTTTTTGTGCAGCCAGTTTGGTATCCGAGTGCTGTTCTTTTTACCTACACCTATTGGTTGCCACATATGGTGGAGAATGTGGCCGTAGTCTAGTTCCACGGCTGTAACCCCGAAAACCAAGGACCATGGGAGAAGCAACGGAGGTCGCATTGGCCAGGCTTTTCCAAGCCCAGGTGCAGCAGGTACAGAGCATGGCAGCCCTTCAGGGGACCTTCGACAGGCTGGTGGACAACCTAACCCCAAGGGCCCCTCATGCCTCACCGACAGCTCTAGTCACCAAACAGACCCCAGGAGACGATGTGGAGGCCTTCGAACGAACGGCAGAACGTGAAGGCTGGCCGGAGAACCGTTTTTCTGACTGGGGACTCCCAGACGGCATACCAAGACCTCAGGAGTAGGGAGGCTACAGACTATCCAACGGTGAAGGGGCCATCCTGCCCACTATATACACAACTTAGCAGGCCGTGCCCAGTGGGTCCACGATTGGGTGTACGACCCCCCCAGGGTCCCGTGCGGAGCCAGGTGGTAGGCTTGGGGAGGCTTACCCGCAGCTGGTTGATTAGGCCGCCGATCCGACCAAATCAGGCTGCGTTTTGTTAGTTATCTTGGATTCCTTTATTCTACTTTTAATGATATTAACAAACCCAATTGTTTTAATGTTTGAAATGAACCCTTTTGTCCAGTAACAGATTCTTTCCAGATGCACTCATTTACGTTGTTGTGCATTCACAATTCTCTAAAATGGCGACCATCACCTTCTCTTCAGTGAATATTTGGATGCTTCAGCCAGATAAGTAAAATTCAGAAAAAAAACACCTTAAAAAAAGAGCTGAAGGCCAGGGTATTCACGAAGAAGTTTGAACACTCAATGAGTAATTAACAGTCTTGAGGGATGAGACCACGTGCATGAGCAAATGAGAACATACTGTATGTATATCTAGTCTAAACATGGGTTTTTTGATAAACTGCCTAATCAGAGCTCATTGTTTCACATGGCAGAGAACACAGGCTGAGTGATTGCTGTGATTATGGTGAAAACAGAGGAGAAACCAAACCGAACCACCATGACAGGCAGGGAAAGAGCTTCGCCATCACTAAAAGTGTGATCCTCATCATCGCCGTCTTCTCCTTCACCACATTCATCATCACCCAAATAATCCTGTATGACCGTTGTCATGGGGTAATGCTTTGTTATTTTGCTGAACCTAGTTTTACCAAAGCATCAGTACAGACAGTGCAGGAAGTGTGGTTTCACTGTGGCATATGCCATTGGTTGCTATTTTTCTTGTGCAACGACACAATTTTCTGCTTTTGTGTCCCCACACGCTCCCTCAAGCTCATCAGCCCAGTCTCAATCAAGTGGGCGGCAGCCTTGGCTCCGATTGCCCTGCTGAATATGGTAGTTGTAGTTCTTTTAACCGGAGGACATGGTGGGTTGGTGCCCATCTTCTGCAACCACCATTAGGGGATAGAGCTCCTATGGATGACCCTTCCTCTCATCAGTGTTTATAGTTCAAAAACAAGTAGCTAATGTGCACTGGTGCCTGTCATATCGCTCTAAGCAGCTCGATACCGATTAAATGCGATCATTCAGTATCGATCCACAGAGCCAGGTCTCTGTGAAGCACAAAACGGAGGATTTAGAAAAGTCTCTTGTCTCTCCTTACTGGCAGCTGAAGTTTGTTGCTCAGTGAGCGCACGTTGGAGAGAAAGATGCCTGGCAGCGGTTTGCTAGAACCACGCATGCGGAGTCTCACTAACGAGCCAAGAGACCGATCCATTGACAGGGTTCATAAAAGGAGAGGACCTCTAAAGTATGGAATGCCGTTTTAGCCACAATTAAATAAATAAATGAATAAATACATAAATACATGAATAAACAACTGAAACACTTGAAATGTCCCAGCTCTGTTGCATTTGGAACAGAATGTGAGAGATAGCCACGCCCCCTGATTTGCATATAAGAACGTGAAATGTAAAAGTGTCTTTAAATAAATAACTGTGGCATTATGAAATAAAAGTACCAGGAAATAATTAAATGTATTTCATATTTATGTATTTATTGCCCCATTTATTTATTTATGTATTTATTTAATTGTGGTTAAAACGGCATTCCATACTAAATGTTTGAACCTGAAGCTAAGGTTTTACTACAAAGTTCTGAAACGAATGCTCTGATAAGAGAGATGGGGATATAGGCACCTTATTCTGCAACGTTGTTACGTTGACCAGTTGGACAAATTGACTTCTTCTTTAAAGGTCTTTTTTATTAGGCAGCTTTCAGCAACAAGTCGGTGCCAAGAACAAATGGACAAAGGATCAGCATGGCAAGCTTACAAATGTAGAACTGAGAAAAGTCACACTAAAGACATTTAAAAGAAATTTTTGGACAGATAAGCCTTAGTCAAAATAGATTAAAAGGTCAAGGAACACTTATGGAGAGGGTTAGAACACAAACGTAAAATACAGTGTATAGTTTCACAGATACATGCAGTGTGTTTAACTTGATAAGGCTAAGAGGGTGGTGGTGGTGGGACTGGTGCGTCCAAGCCTGGCATCCTTTTTCTCCAGTGAGGTGTTAACTGAGTGAGAAACGTGGCGCCTGATAGGACGGCTGGCTCGCCTCCACATCCTCCCACCCTCTTTATAGTCTAATGTGTCAAAGAAAAGAAGTGAGGAGCAGCTAGACGAGGTTACCAGCTATGTTTATTTACAGATATCCTGATTTTTCTGCAAAAATACTCTCTTAGTGTGGTGCGTGGGCTCTTGAAGTGAGGACACCTTGGTCTGTGGTCATTCCTGCAATGCGTCAATCCTTGGAGTAGCCCTTTAAGATTAGGAAATTCAAACTTTGAAGTGTCAAAATAAAATGTGTGTGTGTGTGTATTTGCGTATGTGTGTTTGCTTGTCTTCTGATTTTGTGTGTGTACTGTACTGGCATTACAGCAGATCCCTACACTCCCTCAATCACACAGCTTTTTTCTGCCTGTCACTGGACACCGGCCTTCACCAAGGGCACCGTGGCAACGAGATCCACAGCAACTGCCCTCCTCCCCCTCTCTGCCCAGCCCACGACCCGGAGCCCAGACGAACGTTCAGGGGCAAAGCTGATCGATAAGAAGAAGCTAAGATATGCCATTACAGGTGAGGCCAGGCCCTAGGCCATCCTAGCTGCTCCTCACAACAGCTCCATGACAATTCAGAACTTTCGGCACGTATTGGGGAGGCGGTAAAACGAGATGGGTAATTTATTCGCAAGTATTTTTGTGGTCGTACGATAATTTAGGGATCGTTAGGGCATCTATCGTCAGGCTCCTTCACTCTTACTTGACATTGTCTATGGCGTTGCAAATGCATATCAAACATATCAAACTCAGTAGAAACAGTAGTGAGAATTTTTTTTTTACTAAAGACCAATGCTTCAATGTCAAACTTAAGTTTCCTGGTGGCAAACATGAAGAGAGTTCAAAATCTTTTCTCTCGGTGTCTGTTCTTGCCCACACAAATACCCTCTTTCCCTCTCCATTACCATGACAAAGCTAAACAACGAAGCATCCCCCTGTCCCCACAGACCCCTCCAGCGACAAATTTTTCAAAAAGAGACAAGCGACAAATCCAGCTACTTTTCCTGACGTTATTGGCGACTTTTGGTGACGTGAAAAGAACGTATCGTTCCAACGCTTCTTCTCACAAGCAGCGGGTACTGTCGTGAACCTCACCCCCTTCCCAAAGCACTGACAAGCGGGCCGACACTGCATGAAAAGTGGGTTTTCGTCCGCGTAAACGCCCGGAAATCTCCCTAATTTCCGACAATTTGCAACCCACGCACGCCGCGTTCGTCTGTGCCCCAAATAGTCGGAAACAGACTCTGACGTAGGTGGCGATCAGCTGGCGAGGTGCGAATGGCCCTCATTAGCATATGAATGCAGCGAAACCGCGGGTGGCCGAGCGGAGCGGGCTGAATATCCTTGCTCCTTATTGGATGAAACCACAACTTTCAAAGAAGTAAAATCACTCGTGATTGGCAGCAAAAACACACTTGGGCAGGCCTGGCTTGAGTTTCCTTACTCCTCATTGGATAAAACCACAACTTTCAAACAAGAAAAATCACCCGTGATTGGTTAGCAAAAAGACTACCACCAAGGACATTAATGAATTTTTAGAGGAAATTAACATTTGCCAGGAACATGTTTATGCAAATAAAGAGCTTTATTAAAACAAACACAATCATATACAAAGCGAGGATCTGCGCACACATGGGTAGAGGATGATCCATCTATTCTATGGTATCCATTTCCTTATGCCGCAGAATGAAAGCATGTTCTTACCTTTGCTCCGGTTCGTTCCGCCTGCAATTTGTCTCAGAGGCGCACCGCCTCCTGTAAATGACACAACAAAAATGCTCAGTGCCGGCGCTCGGCACACGCACATCACGCACTGCACGTAGGGAACCAAATGCCTGGGGGGGCACCAAAAAATCTGGGACTGTAGGCTACTTGCTTATCGGCAGGGGACCCAAAACTTCCCTTTCCCGGGCCACATCTACCAGCTCTGACTGGGGAAGGCGTTCCTAGGCCAGTGCAGAGATCTCTCGCCACCTAGTCCAGGGTCATCCCCGAGACCTCTTCCCAGCTAGACGTGCCTGGAACACCTCTCACGGAGGCGCCCAGAGGGTATCCTTACTGTAACAGGTGTGGGTACTCAGGACCCGGAAGGAGGAGACGGAGACGTAGTGGCAGTGTAATGATCGCTTTATTTAAAGGACTGACGCCGTCGTGCAGTGACAGCGTCGTCGCCGGCGTCTCATGTCCTCGCCCGCTGCGTCCCTGCACTCTCTCGTACGGTGCCTGGCTGCTCCCCCCGCCTGGAGAGTAATTGCCTCCAGCTGGCACCGTTCCCTAAGCCGTAGCCCCTCTCTCTCCGCTGCAGCCATGCTGAAACCACGCCCGGCCACCATATACCCCCACCGCCCGGCCTAGCCTATTCCCCCCCACCCCCTTCCTCGAGAGGGCGGGAGAGGAAGTCTGCCAAGACCATCTGCGTCCCCGGCCTATGGAACACCCTAAAGTTAAACTGTTGCATGGCCAGATACCACCGGGGTGATCCGCGCGTTGGAATCCTTCATGCGGTGGAGCCATTGGAGCGGGGCGTGGTCTGAACAGAGGGTGAATGGGCGCCCCAGGAGGTAGTACCTCAGGGAGTCCACTGCCCAGCGGATGGCCATTTTCGATGGTGCTGTACCTGACCTCCCTCTCGGACAACTTCCGGCTGATGTAGACCACTGGGCGGTCGAGCCCCTCTACCTCCCTTTGACAAAACGGCCCCCAGCCCTCTGTTCGACGCGTCCGTCTGCAGTTTAAAGGGGAGAGAGAAGTTAGGCGTGTGGAGGAGCGGCTCCCCACAAAGAGTTTGTTTCACCTTCTCAAACGCGCGGGCAGGCCGCAATTGCTGCTGTCTTGTCGCCCTGGGGGCGCACCTACCCGCCTCCCAAGTGGTACCCCAAATATCCGCACCTGCCTCCTGTCCAACCGCAAACGTCCCCGGGTTGGCGGTGAGCCCGGCCTGTTTCAGCGACCGCAACACTGTGTCCACCCGTCGCATGTGCTCCGCCCAAGTGCTGCTGTGTATTATCACATCGTCTATGTACGCGGCTGCATATGCAGCGTGCGGACCAGCAGCCGGTCCATAAGCCGCTGGAACGTGGCCGGGGCACCAAACAAGCCAAAGGGAAGCATGGTGAACTGGTACAACCCGTACGGAGTGGAGAAAGCTGTTTTTTCTTTGGACTCTGGTGACAGGGGAATCCGCCAGTAGTAAACGTGCAATGCCTAGCTGGTCCCGGGGCATTGGGTAGGCATCGAACCGTGACGCGTCGTTCACCTTGCGGTAGTCAACGCAGAACCTCACAGACCCATCCTTCTTGGCCATCAGAACGATGGGGCTGCACCAGGAGCTGTTGGACTCTTCTATTACCCCCATCTCTAACATTGCCGCTAATTCCTCCCGTACCACTTTTTGCTTGTGTTCGGGCAGTCTGTAGGGGCGTGACCTTACCGTCACCCCGGGGGAGTCTCGATGCAGAATCGTCCGGCCTGGCAGGGGGGAGAACACATCAGCAAATCGCTTTTGCAACTTGGCAATGTCTGCTCTCTGGTCCTCAGAGAGATGATCCTCACACGGGAGCGGTTGGGATTGGCCGCCTTTGGCACCGCCGGCCCTAGGTCCTCTCTTTCTGATACTGAGGACACAAGAGAGACAGGCGCCGCCTCCCTCCACGCTTTTAAGAGGTTGAGGTGGTATATTTGTGTCGCACCGCCCCGGTCAGACCGAACCACCTCATAGTCGACGTACCCCACCTGGCGTGTGACCACAAAGGGCCCTTGCCACTTAGCCAGTCATTTAGAGTTGGAAGAAGGAAGTAATAAAAGTACCTTTTCTACCGGTTTGAATTTTCGCAGCCTGGCTCCTCTGTCGTACAGAGTCCCCCAAGACCCGGCGTATGACCGGGTGGATACAGAACTGAGGCTATGCATAGAGGTAAGGCCCACCAGATCCAACTGATCACGCTCCGCCTCTCGCACAAGCTCCGGCTCCGGCAGGTTACGGTTCCACGTCCCCAGAGCCAGCATCTGCCACCCAGGTCAGTTCCGTCTAGATGGGGGTTAGATTCTTAGGGTGCTGCGTCACTCCTTCGGGCTATGCCTGGCCGGGTTCCGCGGCAAGCCTGGCCACCAGATGCTGGCTGTCGGGCCCTCCATTTGGGCCTGGCTTCAAATGGAGGCCCTGGGATTCCCACGGGCCGGGTAGCTCCTTTCCTGTTCTGCTTTTTATTAGGGTCTTTTGGGCCATTCTTAGTCTGGCCCCTCGCCTGAGATCCACTTTGCCAAGGATAACCCTACCAGGAGCACTGCCCTTGTCCTTGGCTGTGTCTGCAGTGTACCAGACGGTGATGGAGAAGTATGGACTCAATGATGGCCATGTAGAAGTGCATCATCATTGTCTTTGACAAGTGTAATTTTTTCAGCGGTTTCAAGAACATCCTCTGCTGAGCCTTCTTGTTGATGGAGCCGATGTTCAGCTCCCACCTCAGGTGCTGCATTATGAAGGAAGGGGATGACCTGCCTGCGTCAAAAATCGTTGTCCGACGGCAACAGACGTCCTTGAACGCATTTGTAGCCGTCCGGCCAGTGCTGCAGCTAACGCGGAGTCTGCTCTCCAACAGATTATTATTAGGGTCCGAGGACACTAATAATAATCCTAATCCTAATAATAATCCTTCGAAATACAATAGGTTCCTCTCCGACTAGTCATAGCGAGGACCCTAATAACAAATGTTATTTAACTGCGGTAACAATGTTTTCAAAATTCGACTATCAAATAATTTTAAACATTATTTCTGTGCCTTATTAGGTGAAAACAATCTTGTTGCTGGCCATATTTTGGCTCCCGTGGGCTGTGTCTCAGTCAGTCAGTTGTGAGGATTGTAGCTTGGACCCTTCTACAAAGTCACTTCCAGACAGCACATCTCTCTGACGCCCTGAGGAGCTCTCTTCTTTTCCACACCACTATCAAAATTTCACATCTGTCCTCCTCTCCCTCATCATCATTTACATTTTCAAATCTGCATTTTTTCATATAGATCCCACCCTTACTCTAATTTTAATATCACTGTTATTTCCCATGACACCTTTTGTTTTATTATACATTATGAATTTCCCCCTCTCTCTGTCTCTCTAACCTCAATGTTACTTACTCCTGCCCCCCTCTCTTCCCTCTCCCTTTGCTTGTCTAATCCTGTGCCCACATCGCGCTTATGAGCTGAAAATTTTATCAGGAACCCTCAGTCAAACTTATCATTTTAATCTTATTTCAATAAAAAAAATAATCTCTCTTCTTGGCTGTTTGACAGCAGTTAATGGTTTTTTCGTTATCGTAAAGGAAACTTTGAGGACTGAGAGCCTGCCAAAAAAATGCATTAAAAAATACTTGTATATTCTTCCCCAGATGATTCATAAAGCATGCACTAAAAACAGGTAACATATGAGGCGAGAGGACAAAAGCCTGCAAAAGATTCATGCAAGCAGGCAGATTTACATATTCCTGCAGCCATCGAAGCTCATCAGTACGGCTGTTTTGGAGGCCTATGTTGTTATTCATAACTATATTTTAAGATGTGTGGTAGGCAGCCCATGTGGCTTCTTTGCAATCAAGTTTGCTAGCTATTTTATAAACATTCTTTGTTATTCAATCAAATAAATAAAGTTCAAGGCACAAATGGATTAAGTCAAATGTTATTTTTCAAATTGGTCATAGAATTGTTTGCATGCATGTCTGCTCATGACAGAATGTTATGTCTTGTCTTGTTTAATTACCCCAAAATTTCCATCTCCAAAGTTTCAAACATGGATTATTCCCGGAATTTTGCAACACTATGTAAAATAAAATCCAGAATCCTAACGTGTTGAATTAAGCTAAATCTTATGTCTTTGTTCATAAAGGTAATACATAAACTTCTCTTGATTGACTCATTGGTCTGTGGGAACTTCTATTTACGCCTCATTCGAAAGCCCACCAATAACCTGATGAGAGGGTAGACAATGTTTATTTACAGGCTGATAGATTTTCAATCAGTCATTTTTATATGTTGTGTAAAGACTTTCGGTGGCTGCATCACTGTTTAATTGGTATTTTTTTCTATGGTTGTATGATGTAAGTAAGTATTACGCTAGCCTTTTTAAAGACTGGAATAATTTCAGGACTGAGCTAAATTAAGCGGAAATTCCATCAGAAATACAAGCTAAACAAGCTACTGCAGTTCGCAGGTGGTCTCCTCCGTCCATGTGGTAACACTGTTGGCTGATTGGGGGCTGGCAACAAGGGGCTTAAACCTCCTTTGGCTTACTAAAATGGTATTTTTAGACTTGGTAAGAAAGTTAGCACTTTAACACTACCAAGGGTATTCTTTTAGAGGCTGCTACTTCAGCTGCAAACCAAGAAATCTCCTCTCCGTCCTTTGGTAGCCTTCACTTTCTACATTCACCCTGCCTCGAGTATGGTAAATTGTGCCCAGTAAAGCCTTATCATTTCTGGTAAGTCATCCATATAACCAGGCCAGCTGACAGTCTTGCCTGGGCCCAGGACAAGATAATCTTAGATGCCCCCCCCCCAGTGTCCAGATCTCTCCTTTTCCCTTGCTTTTCCTCTCCTCTGCTCTTCCTCTCATGTTCCTCTCCTCTCAGGGCAGCGGGCCCCTCCCGCATCACTGTGACTCTCTCTCACTCTTCTCTCTCACCGGTAGCCTGACTCTGTCCCTCCGTATCACTCTCTGTCTCATCCTCTCTGTCGGAGCTACCGAACTCAACTGTTTCTGTCAAAGATAACGTGTTGTGTCAGGCTTTTTACAAGCTAACGGACGTTGACATTAGATCTGAGCTGTTAGGTTACGTTACAAGTAGGGTTGCCAACCGTCCCGTATTACCCGGGACATCCCGAATTAGGTGCAATTTTGATTTGTCCCGATCGGGACAGCTCCAGTCCCGTTTTCCAATCACAGCCCGCTGGCGCAGTTGGTGAGACCCGCAGACTATATGCACGATCATATTGACACACGCAAACTTATCGCACTGACCGCTCCCCCGCAGCCGACAGCTCCCCCCCGGGTCAGCCGGCCCGCCGACCGTTACCGTCGACCGCTACCCCTCCCCGCCCCCCCCTGGTCAGCCGGCCCGCCGAAAGTGTCCCGGATTTGGGGTTGGGTGAGTTGGCAACCCTAGTTAAGGCTCGTAAACGTTGGCTGCGCTGTTTCTTACCTCGCTCTACATTGACTTCACTGGTTCCAGCTTCACCGTCACCACCTTTTTTTAAAATATTTGTTTAGAAAATCTCTAAGGCCTCTATTTCCTTCTTCTCTTTTCTTTCCTTTCTGAGCACCGGACTTGTGCTGACCGGACATTTTGAGCGTACCGAATTTCAAATCTACTGACAACATCAAGTTTTGATCAGTGGCCAAACCATTTTTGTGTCGGGGGTGGGGGGGTTCCTGACCACTATTTTAAGGACAATTAGGAAGAAAACAAATAAAGAGCTTTATACAAGTAAAATACTACATACTTCTTTCCACAAATATGCCTATTTTAAAACATTTTTTTTTAATTATTCCATAATTTAATGAGGGCCCAGTTCTGGCCCCCCCTCTCCGGGGCCCGGGACAACAGACCCGTTTGTCCCCCCCTATCGGCGGGCGTGCATATAACCACTTGTGGTGTCATATTCACGTAGCGTCTTTCGTGTTTCGCATTTAATTGGTCTGGATGGGTGTCTGTATAAAGCAATATTCCCAGGTACGTCTGTTTTGGAGCAGTGGTTGTTCCATGGTTAAATATCCTCATATCTTATTTCACCTGTGTCTCTTAAAACAGGAACGGGAAGTGATGTCCGGTTCGGGTGCTGCAGTTGAGCCCTAGCCACTGCTGTTTTTGCCTTTGTTTGAAACATATTTTTTGGTTACCTTGTTTCATTTAGTATTTTGATTATGAATTGTTAATCTGTGTTTTCCCCAGTTCAGGTTGTGTCTTTCTTTTCTTTTTGTTTATCTTTTTCATAAACCAACCGTTACCCCGTCCCATACTGGGCTCCCCTCAATGCCAGTATAGGTGGGCTTGTCCTGGGCCTAATAGGTGGTGGAAGGCTTCCTCATTCTCGATTTATTTTGCATGTTTTATATTTGCTGTGTCCTAATTTCTTTTGCTTTGCACTGTGTGTCTTTCTCTGTTCCCTGGTGGTTGCCCCTTTTTACCCTTCCACTCCCCCACTCCTTTAGGCCTCTGATAGTCACCTTGTGCTGGTAGAGTACCTCAGCATACTGATCTCTTTTAGCATAGAGTATATTTTGAATTTAGACTGACTATTTTATGAATATTAAACTTGCCTGTAAATAAAAACCGACATTGTTTAAACACTAGAAATTTACCTCTCTGCTCTCTTTTTATTAAAGCCATAACGAACCGTCCAGTATTCTCTGGGTGAAAGTCCCAGAGTGGCGTTGTCACCCTTGTGACCAGGCGCACAGCCGCCTCGGTTACATATTCAAGTGGATCTTCTCTCATAAGGGGAGAAAGGCCATTCCATGCCAGTCGGTTTGACTGATTAGTCTGACATTACCCCATTTTCCTTTAGCCAGTGGCTCTATCTCCAGGTTTAACAGGACCGTTCTTATTTCCTAGGTGAACATGACCTGGCTTAATGTGATTGTTCCCTAGGTGAACGGGACTGTTTCCTGGTCTAATGAGATGTGGTCTAACGTGACCAAATTCCAATTACAAGTAATGTTGACCCGTCCATTTCTGATTTCGCGGTCCAACGTGACCAGTCAAGGTCACTACTAATAAAGGAAAGAAGTAAGAGTGTTTGCATGGCACTTTAACCAGTTTGCGCTTTAATTTGTTACTGCACTGTTGTACGGTATTTTAACTCCACTATATCTGCAGGTTGATTGCTGACATTCAATTTAATAGTGGATGTTCAGTCCTCAGTTCCCTGTTTTGTTCTGTAATATTAGCGAGTTACTTCTATCGTGTCACTGCAAATCCCCGCCTACAGTCATCCTATCGCTGCCCATCCTGCATTGGATGCTGGATTATCCCTAGTTATTATAATTTACATCTTAAACATTCCAAGCATGGAGGCGCTTGCTTAGTTATAGTGGCTCGTCCTGATCTAAATCTGATAAATCTATACTTTAACTTAACATTCCCGTTAATCCTCATACTATGCGCGATTGTCTAAAACGTGGTTTCAGTATCATTTTGAAATTATCCTCACTAGAAGCCAAATATCACCTTAGCATTACCCAGGACATAGAATAGGCTATCAGCTTAACACACATTCAAAGATCTGTTAAAGACACCACCACTTGTATGCATTTATTAAGTTATGGCAATGTTGGCAAGATTAATTGATAGTAAACAACGAATCCATGGTCTAACTTTTCCATGTACTAAACAATCTAGAAAAATGTGTCCTTCACTTTATCCAAATTGTCCTTTGCAAAGAAAACGTTAACATTGTGCTACTTATATTATAATTACAAAGAGATAATCATCCTGAAAGTGATTTTCCTTTCAGGCAAACCTGAAACTGTTTCATTTATGCAGTGTGCCATCTTCATTTTGTCTCAACTTCCATCATATATACTTATATTTACACATCTGGACAAAACCTCAATAGAGTTCCCATTATTATGACACCAAGATTATTCAGAAATAAACTACTGATTTATTGAGACATAATCCTGAACTAAAAACGGAAGGAATCACCTCTTTTATACATGGCTACAATCAGATAAGCATCGACTGTAGAAATCCTTGCCAAAAGGAGCACATTCCGGTAGTAGGAACTCAAAAGTTATTAGAGAATGGTCTGACAAGAGACACTGTAAAATGTTCTATCCTAATACCATACACCCAAACTAGGTCAAGGGTGTGCTTAAAACAATGAATGGGTTTCTCTATTCTCTGACAGAAACCAATCCACAATGAGATATGAAGTACCAAGGCTATTGTTATCAACGTCCACATGAATACATATGAAAGTTAAATGTGACTGGGTATGGAATCACAAACTAAAAAAAAACTCACTTCCTTTTTATTAGATACTTTTTCCATGATCTAGAAGTATAGAACTGCATATAGAAAAGCCCTGACATGCTTTTGGTTAAACCACTACTGTGCAATTCAAATCAGTGACCTAGAGAAGATTTGTTTGTTGATATAAAAGTGTCACAGTTTATCACTTAACAGCTTTGTCACTTGCTCACACACACCTCAGGGAGGTAGCAGCTTAGAGAGGCATTGAGGGAAGAGCTGGAGGAAGAGGGGGACGGGGATTAGAAATGCCCTCGACTCAACGTCCTCCTCCTTGTTCTTCTTTGCTCTGCGAACGTCCCTATCGCCGTCATCCCTGTCCACCTCCTGGCTGTCTGGCAGAGGCACTGGGGGCACATTCCCGGAGAGATAATTTGTTAAGTAAATGAAACAGATGTCTTGTGAGTTATTTTTCTTTTCTTTGTTTTTTGTTTTAGCGAGAGGTGTTGGTCCCGTGGGGGAAGAGAGGATGGGATGGGAGGCAGCAGCGACGTTGGGGGGTCACACTGACTTTGCCCCAGGGATTGTTGGAAGGAAGAGGAATAACAAGGCCCTGGTGGAGTGCCCAGGGACAGGCAAGCATCATTCACATCTCCCCATAATCAGTAAGGCCATGCTAGGATGCCTTCTTAATTTACATAATACCGTCCCAACGCTTTTACTCCTGCTATCCATCACGGATGGGATGAGGGGATGAGGCCCTCTTCTCCCCTGTTCTCCTCCCTTTGTCTTTCTTCCTCCCTTTGATTGTCTCTTGTGTTTATCTGCCCAAGCACAAAAGATTGATTCCCCACTGTTTCTCCCCCTTATGTTCAGCAGATATGAATTTTCACGGGATGATGAAGCACCGAGTCAGCTAATAATAAACAGAAAACACATATTCAAAACCAGAGGGAAGAAAGGGAGAGGAGGGGATGCATCTGTCTGTTCGGCTGATGAGGAGAGATGGATGTTGCAGGGTGAGACACTCAGGAAGCTTCTCTCAAGAAAGTTAAATTAAAAATGCCGTTATCTGTTTTGGTCTAAAACACTCCTTTAAAATGTCATAGTTTGTTAGGGAGTGGAAGAGTGGAGGGACGGTGACAAAGGGGATAATACACAGACACGGTGCTGTTTGTTTCATTGCTACTGATCCTACTCTGCCAACCAACCTTCACCAAGTTGGTGATGTAGGGGGGGTTACAATGATAATGTTAATCGGGTGCTGTCTAGATGAATTAATGACTTCAACGTATTTGAACAGTACATATTGTTAGATATAGTTGTATATTAGATTACAGTTTGTGATAGTATAGAATTACGTGGCTATACAGTATTGATATCTGCAACTTTACGTTTCATTTTGCATACGTACAGCATGTTTACTACTTACTCAATTATTTATACAGCTGACTTTATAACACAAATAATATCAGTAACATTTTATATCCCAAAATGATGATGTACTGCACCTCTAGAAGAAAGGAATCTTTTTTACACAACCCAATTTAAACATGTTCATATAACTTCCATGACCTGCTGTACATTTCAGTGAAAAGGAGAAAGAGAAGAGGAGGACAAAGGGAGCCAGCAGTGGGGGAGGATTTGACTGGCTCAGTCCATCATCTTTGAGACACACTTTGATAACCTCAGATTTCCACCTCATTCTGAACACTGTGCCATTCCTTCCCGTCTGCATAGTTGGCTTGATGTACAAGTACAATGGTTTTAAATGTATAATAAAAAAAGCTACTTTGCAGTTGCTTCAATGATTCTTTGGACTCAATGTCCAAACAAGAAAATGTTTGCTAATTTGATCCAATTTTGATCAAATCCCATTTTGTTTATTTAAACCACAACTTGTCCACAAGTTGCCCACACAAATGATGATTGCAATTTAAGCTGTCTCTGAAGGTCAGGACGAATTCCACATGTTACATTTATTTGAGTCCATTATACTGTAACATTGCGTGAAGCAAATTCAGATAATGCAGAGATCGTTTTTGAATTTCTAAACATATTTACACGGCAACCGTTAGTCCTGGACAGATGAGACTGTCTCATTGACAGGGCTGCAGAATTTGAAATTTAAAACCTCAATATCCAGCAGTGCAGGCCTTTAACTCGTGTAGTGTTAAATCAGAGTGGTGTCGGGAAGCTGTGTGCTGTGTCTATGAGCACACAGGACCATGTCTGGTTCACAAAGGACATTACCATAAGTACCATTACTGTCAAAAAGCATGAGATCAGTATCTGTGAAATATACTACTGCCGCTGCTACGGCATCTGCCTTGACTTACTACCTATACGGAGGTTTCTAGCACTGACACCCAAAATGATGTTTGCTACTGAAGTAATGTGGCAATATTTTGAATATAATATATAATTATATAATTATATATATTTGGTGATATTCACCATCTGGCTTGTTTTCCATCATCAGAGAAGTACAGGTTAAATTTCTGAATGGCAAATAGTATAAAATATTTTGTGTGGTATTTCTTAGCCTGTACAACACTATGTGGTATAATCTTATTTGAGAAATGTGTGTCCGGTCTGCCTCGTGATGCAGGCCTTTCGTCTTGTGGTTTGTCGTCAAAATTAATTTGAATATATTGTTCAACTAAAATTAACTGGCACCCCAATTAGACTGGCACCCCAGTTCAGCTCCCCAGTCATAAGAGACACCCAATATTTTCAAAGTCCGGTGTTTATATTTTGGCGTACTTCCGCCATTTTGTTAATATGTCATCAAAAACGTGCAGTTCATGGATTGGCTGAAACCTGAACCTCCATACGCCATCAGCTCAGGGATTAGCTGTCACCATGAACGGAATGTCCATACCCCTTTTTCCCATTGCCTGCTGGTCACACTCTTTCGGCTGTTGGGTAACACATGTAATGCCTGAAAAGAAGCAGTTTGAAGCTGTAAGGAATGCTTTTACACTTTTTTCACAGCTGATGGGAACCAAATGTTAGCACGTGGTCAGCTAAAACGCCCTCAGCCCATCACCAACCAAACCCCCAAACCTATTATTACGGTTATTAAACCGGCTGAACAAAAGGTGTTAAACAAGGCTTAGGAATAACAACAATGACACCCAACAATTTTGTGAATTTCAGAAGCATATATTACTAGCTAGTTCTTTTGCAAATATTAAAAGTTCTATGATGGAACAAACATTGTGAGCACTGAGACTTACACACCATCAGCACAAAAGTATATTAAAGATGTCCCACTTGAACAAACTGTCTGATCAAAAGGTGCACAATATTGCACCCCATTAACAGATACCCGCATATGAATACAGATTCTCATACAAGGCAAGAATTCATTTAGCTACTATTTTATTTAGGTTGTAAGTCCAAGTTGCATTGACGAATTACGAGTCGGCTTTGGTTGAACATAGGTAAACAGTCAGGTCAAGATGCAAATACACCAGCACCATTCCCCAATAACCAATGCACTGACACTGTCTCTAATTAAATGCTTAATATTCAATGCATATTGAATGCAAGGGGAATTGGATATATGTTGCGTATCTTTGAACACAATCTACAGTTCCTCATAGTGCCAGTATTTTAAACCTACTATACCTTATTTTAAGCTTTGGTTTCAGCACTAAGTTAACACAAAGGTTATCATCACCAGCGCTGTAATAAATAGGCTGGTTTTCTACCTGTATTTCAGGTTGGATGGATTTACCCATAACTGAGAACTAAAGGTCGGCTTTTGTCCATATTTTTGTATATATTTTGTCCATGAGTGTAATCATGGCCTTTCAGTGAAAATTAACCCTAGTGTAGAAGTCAATAGTGCAGGGTTTTTTGATCATGTTGACCAATCCTGATAAAGTGTAATGGCAGTGCAAATTCTCCATAGATTCTCTCCTGTTTATCAACTCCTTCGTTATGTTCTCCTTGTGGTCAGTGTCTGATGCAAATATTAGTCCCACAGAGGAAAGGGTGAGCGGAACCAAGTGATTTTACTCTGGGTGGAAACACTAAACAATTGGGTGTTAGGTAAAGAATGGAGAAGATGGATGATGTTAGAGGCAGAAATACAGTAGATGAAGATGGGTAAATTAGGATAGTGGTATAGATTTGGATTACAGGACTGTAGACTTTGACTAGACTCAGTCTTTAGGGGGGGGGTCAGCCAAGTCATCAGCTCTTGGTAACTCACAGCAGTGTTAGTAGACAAAAAAACTGATATTTTTTGTGAAGAAAGACAAGAAAGTAGTGGGTCAAAATGGTAAAATACCATGAAGAAGGCAATATTCCTCTTTAACACAAATATTTTTAATTTGTTTTCTTCAACCTTGGTTAGTGATTGTGAAATCAGTCAATGAGTATTACCTATTGTGTCACTTTTTTTTCCTGTTTTATTTTGTAGTTCGTGCCTTGTGTGTCCCTGGGTTAAATTCACTTGATCCTGTCTTCCTCTGTGATTGTCTGATTGTTTCCAGCTGTGTTCTATCACCTGCACCTCCCCTGTGTATTTAATCCATGTGTGTCTTTTGTTCCTTGTCGCGTCATTGTCTTGTGTTGGAGTCTGATGTGTTGCCTGTCTGAGTCCGAGTCGCTGTCCAGTTCCTTTTCCCGACCCATGTCTGTGTTTGCCCTGTTGATTTGTTAAACCTCTTTGGTTCGTCAAGCCCCTCTTCCAGTCCACCTCACCCCATTGTGACATATTGTTGTGTGTTGTAGGGTAATCCAGTGTAACAAACTGACTAAAACACTGGACTAACTTTGTATCTGACATAATCTGTGTTAGAATTTGTGCTCTGGAGGATCACTGAGTGCAGCTATGGTGGGATAATAAAGTAGTAGGAGGAGACAGTTGGTTTGGATGGCCAGAGTAATGCAGATATAAGAGGGGTTGGGTGGAGGTACACGTGGATAAAATGGATGCAGATATGGAAGGGAATGAGGTGAGATAAATGGGAGTGGAAGTGTACTGTAAGCCGGATGGACAGGGATGGGAGACAGAGTGAGAGACCTTCACAAGAACAGAAACAATGGTGAGAGAGAGAAAAGTCCAGTCACAGCCGGGACACTAATAACCCTCTCTCCATAACCCAGCTCTGCCCTTCCATGTTAACATACTGTGAACTGAGCACAGGTGACAAAATCAATCCATCATGGCTGCCCGCCAACCGGCACAGAAAGGGACAGAGAAGCTAACAAAAATTGATGACATCCCCCTTCGAATTTTCCACCGTTTCGGCCAAAGTGGCGATTGAAACAGACAGAGATTTATAGTCCAGCCGAGGACTGAAGCCACACTTGATTGCCTCTTTTTTTCTCCCTTCTTTCCTCAACAGGAAGCTCCCTTTTTTGCATATTTATTCCCAAGCTCATCAAGAGTGAGCGGATGCATCAGAGTGACAATCTTATCCCACATTCGGGGGGGAGAGGGCGTTGATGGATGGGCTGGAGGTTACATCCTACACTTTAGATAAAAGCAGACCACCCCATCCTGCTGTCTGTCCTTTTTTGACAAAAATCACAATAAGATGTACATATTAGATTTCATGTGATTCGATGGGACGAAGTTTCCCTTGAGTTCACACTAAGCCCAAACAGTCCAGCCATGCCTCTCCTGCGAGTGAATAATCGGAACAAGGTTCATAGAATGTTTTGTCTTTTGAGCTGGAATGTGTCCAGATCGAGTCCAATTTAGATCAAAGTATAAATCTGAACACATCAAGGCTAAATTGAAACAGGAAAAGCTTTGTTTTCTCTTCCTGCTGTGCATAAGACTGAGGTCTAGCTGAAAGCAACAAGGATTTAACAACTTGTCCACACAATATCCTTTCTATTTTATAACCTGCTCCTGGCTTTCTTTTAGCCTGAGAGCAGCGGGGTCAGGCCAACAGAGACTCACTACAACCATGTTGTTAGTCATTGTGTTAATAAACATGAGACCATTGGACATGCACATGTCTCACCTACATTCAATATTAAATTCATTCAAAATGGGGCTTTGGCCCTCTCACTTAGGCTTTGACCATCTGAAAATGCATTTTCTGAGTGAACAAGAGAATGCATGTAGTTCCCTGTGTGACTGTGGTCTTTTTGGAGCTTTGATTGTCCACACTCTCAGTGTGATTACAATTTTGGTGGTGGGTTTGCGTGGCTCAATTCTTTGGTTTGAGCAGCTTTTATACTCAAGGTAGGAAGTAACTCATGGTATCCAATGCTTTCAGCGGTTATTTGCCGGGCCTGTGTGAGAAACAACCTTCGTCACATTGTTGGCAATGGCAATCCAGATCTCACACTCAAGCATCTTGTGTGGAGAAGGAGGAATTATACCCACTGCTCTTTATTGTGTTTGCAAGCTTTTTTTCCCTCTACTGCAGAGCTCTGTACATGATTTTGGCTATTTGTCTGTGAGTGACTTTGTTGTCTGCAGCTGTCGTCTTGACTAGGATGTCTGGGCGGGGGTGATGTCGGGTAGGTGGGACTCTCCCCGCTCAGTCGTGCTTTGAAGGTTTTACGAGTACTTATGGAAAGTATAAATTTCACGGCTAGCACCAAGATGCAACCAAACAGTGCTTGACGGCGGCGTCCCTGTGACGGCCACAGCAGTTAGCCTGACACAAAATTGATTAGAATAATTCAAATGTGATGAACAACTTTCATCATGTAACCACACAGTCCGGTGAGTGCACCATTCATTAGGGCCGCTGGGGTTTCTGATAGGACTGCGCGCTGGAGAGAGACAACATATCTACGATATGCATTGCACCAAATATCTTTGTTGCAAACGGAAATAGCCCCACACACACACTCTGTCTGACAAATGTCATGAAAAAAGGGGGCTGTTAGGAATTAGAGTCCCGTCAGGGCTGTACTTTCTCTTGTAATGTCTCGACATTACAATAAATGGCAGTGATATTCAGCCTCTTTAACTGTGGTGCAGGGGTAAACATGATGGATAGTGATTGAACAACGGATACGTGTTCAGTTGAGCCATTATGGGAATTATCTATGCACACAACCGGATAGAAGCAGACAAGAAGGTCAAGGTCATATATATAGAAAAAAGTAATATCACTAGAATAAAACTGCATAGTAAAAATGCACATTAGTATTGTAAACCTATCTATGCTTACATTGACAATATGTAAAGTCATCAAAACCTTACATATCTGCCATATTTATTCAGGACATTGATTATTGACCTAATGTTAACAAATCACAAACTCAGTTTTCAGAATGAAGAGACATACATAACATAGAAGGAAGACCTTGTAATAGCACTACGTTGGGACATAATTGAGCCACAGATGTTGTGAATAAAGTAATTCAAAGGATTCACCCCACACACCTTGAAAAGAGATTTATGGACAGTGTTCCTCTGTGATTTGCACCACTTCAGATTTCACCAAACACACTCGACAGTTGCATACGTTTCCTTGAGTTGGACATTTTTAACACAAGCGCAACTGAAGTGCGTAATAAAATGAGTGATTCCATTTCCAAATCTCAAAAATGTAGAAAAGGTGTTCAATAACATCTGTGAGGGATTTGTTGAAGGCTATGGACGTTTCACTGAGGCACCTACATGCTCACATGTTTCTCTGTGAGCTGTTAACCCTGTGGCAGCATTTCCACTAACGTTTAAAGTAATAATCAGTGACATTTTCATGAATAAATGTCAGTGTTGTTAGTTTTCTGTTACTGATTGTTATAACACAGCAGGAAGTCAACCTATAGCCGGTTCATGAAAGCTTTTACATCTGCTGGTGTAAGTATTTCCTGGAGAAAATAAAAACAAGATCTCCTCCAGTGCACATTAAGCAGTGATTTAGAATGAACATTTTAAAAAGTTATTTTGTATACCAGAATGGGTTAAGGGGTAATTTAGGAATTAGGCTGGTTTGATTATGATCACATATAATTAAGCAGGATCACAGCAAGATTTTTACAGTAAATCCCAGATTTTTCATGTCAAAAACATTGAAGCTCTGTGTAGCCAAATAATGTTTGTCCTTATTGTAATCAATTTGTGCGCCTTCTGGCTCGGTAACCACTGGTTAAGGGCAGATTTTTATATTTGGAATGAATGCTGCTTATGAATACTGATGAAGTAAAAGGAATTTCTTCACATCGCAACACGCCTTCACAGGGACTTTCAGGTCCCCTTCATTTTCCCGACGCCTCTCAAACACAGCAGCTCGCCGCCATGTGCATTTGCATCTTGTGCGATTTGTCACCTCCGTATCTTACGACACCATTGGCTGTTGCTAAGCAACCTGTGTGTCTAACATACTATTTCCCATGATAAATTAGCTGGGCTGTTACAATGCCAACAGATTTTGTTTCTTAATTAAACAGATTCGGATCACAATTGGCTGGAGGTGGTGGGGGGTGGGAGTGGAGGTGGAAGAGGGACATGCCGAGAGAAGAGAGAGGAACGAGCACACACTCACCCACACACAATGAAGGGGCCAACGAAGTGAGATCAGACAGAGTCCACAGAGAAATGACTGTTATTAGAAAGGCTGAGATATTGAAATGGTCAGGCTTTGCAGACGAGGTTCAACAAAAGAAAGGTGGAAAAAGAGAATCTCCTCAAAAAACAGGACCCATCTGGAATTAATCGCTTGACGCCTTTGGAGGTGATTCATTTTTGTTTCTCTATGCTCTTAAGAGAAATGCATTTTCGCTGACAACAAATGTATTTTTTTCTATTCCGCTATTGAAATGAGCTGCTCGTCGGTCCGATTACTCAGGTGTGTGGACGTCTTAGAAAATGTGCTCCAGGAAAAAAACCCAGGGCCATTGCACTTTTTGTGATGTTAAAGGAGAAATTTAATTCATAAATCTGTTTAAGCCAAAACTCAGAGGTTGACCCTGTAATGTCTTATAGCTAGAAACCAACTCTAATTACCTATTTAAGTATCCCCATTTGCAGCTGAAGTTGTCCTGCCAATTACATTGTGTAGCCTAGCGTATGCAGGCACTGGGCTTTTCCCGGAAAGCAAAGAAACAATGTCAGAAAAATGTGGGAGTCGGAGCAGGACCAAGCTACAGGGAGCGGCGAGCATGTAATCTCCTAATTTGGAGCATCACAGCGTCAGATCCCCCCCCCTGCTCGCCGCGTTCTCCCAGCCTTACCTATAGTTATTTCCATAACTTCCTGACAAAACCATTTTGTCCTGCCCGATTGGGCCCATTTGCATCGGACACCTCTTCTGCATATAGATCGATGGGTTTAATCAGCGAATCAAGGAGAGCGACCGGACATCAATCACTGTCACAGTGCTCTGTCTTGCTTTCAGTTGTAGTAGTAGCCTCTTTTTTCCCTTTTTGGTCACTCTCTGGTTCGCTCCCTTTCTCTCCTGGGGTTTTGCTCACATTCATCAGGGAAGAGGATGAAACAGGGGAGTCCTCAATCTCTTCCCCTCCCTCTATTTATTACAGTCTCTAATGTCAGCTGTCAGGCTGTTTCAGTCTTTATTTTAAAAGTCAATGTGGTCAGAAAACATCGCCGGTCACCCCAGCACCACCTTAAACCAAAATCTTAATTTTCATGAATTTAGCCATATTCTCCACCTCTCATGATCCTCATTAAAACTCATTCATCTTATTATTTTTTTTGAGTAAACTCACTTGTAAAAATATTGAGTATGGTGGAGAAAGGAAGGTCATGGATGACCTGGCATTAACAAGACACAAGAAGATGAAATGTAATATGAATGCTACACCATTAATACTCAAATAAAAACTGGCATTTAAATTGAGGCTAAAAATATCTGATATCAATGGGGTTAAAAACAGCAGGTACAAATCTCCAGCACTAACAAATTAAAGCCAATTTAAAAAAAACTCACTTTAGCCAGCATAATGTTCTTTATTAATTATGAAATAGGTTTTCCATTGCTAAAATTTAAATTTAACTTTTCCAGTTACCCAGCATGCACCTCAGACGGCTACAGAAATTGGACAGCTCGGACAATCTATATCGGGATGTTTTTGAATCCTCTTAACGTGGACGTTTGGGGCGCAGGCCCCCACTGCAGGTCGGACTGCGCCCTGTCTGCTCATTGTTAATATACTAATATGTCATAAATCATGAATGTTTTTTCCTGCTGTTTCGTTATCTATCACAGAAATCAACATCTTGAGCCTGATCCTTGTGAAAAACATACATGAAATAAAGGTCTGGCTAAGTTTAGACAGGATGACCGTACTCGTGGGAGCCAATCGCCTGGATTATTTCTCATAAATCTGCTAAGTACTCTCAAGCATGCTCACTCGTTTCCTCACAGTCATTGCTTGAGATGTCAACCAGGGTACGTTCAAGCCGCTACACACGTCAGGCAGCACCACCACCAGGTCTGGACTCTGCAGGGATTTTTATCGTGCTGCTGCTGAAGGCAGATGTCCATTGATTATAAATCTCTCTGTAGAGTTTGAGCGCCAAAGACTGACAACTTGATCACCCATATCATTTATTAATAACAAACAATTATATTTATCAGATTTTTCTCTCCTGATTGAAATGTTTTCATTTTGACATTTGCGGCAAGTACCGGTCGGGCAAACGCACTGGCCGACGGGGGGGCGGTAGGTCGCCACAATTTGGTCGATTAAAGAGTAACATGTGAGCCGAGAAAGTGTGGTCTCCTCTGCTGTAAGGAGACCACACTGTCAAACCACATATTTACTTTAATGTGAAGTCATCCGTGGCGACATTAGAGGGTTGGACCGACTCCATCAGGTTGGGTTTGAGTGATGAGTCAAAGCAACACAAGAACAACATAACTGAAATCAAAATAAGGTTGCGCTCATTTTTAGTCTAGTTTGGATTGATATGAAATTACAAATGTCACACCTCTTGTGTCACCGGCTGGTTTAATATAAAAGTTATAAATTGATATGGATTTGATGTAATTTGTGTGAAATAAGGTTTTAGATCAGTCAGTTGTGGCGGAGAAACTGTAGTTGGACAGCATAGAGGCCAGACGTTTCTTGTGGTTGGTCACACTTTATGAGGAAAACGTTCCTCTGCTCTTCGCAGATCCTTTCCAAATCCTTCAGGTTTCGAAGCTTTCGCTAATCACCCCAACAGTTGTCTGTTTCTCACCAAGCTGCTTGCCAATAGTTGTGTGGCCCAGTCCAGCATGTGCAGGGCAGTCTTAATCCTAAAGTACTTAGTCACCTCTTTGGTCTTGCCAATAATGAGAGGTTTGTATCTGATTGACTGATTCTGTGCACAAGTGTCTGCTATACAGGTAATGAGTTTCTGAGTTTCTATTCTTTCGCTCCCTTTTAAAATAAACACACCATAAAAGTTATAAAGTTTTTTTGTAAGACAATAAAACACGAACAAAGCACAATGTACAGTAGAAAAGAATAAGGTCAAAGCTCAACTTGAATTGAAAGCCAAAGAATAATAGTGGGTGTAACAGGATGGACGGCGGCTGAGCAGACAGAGAAGGCCCAGTAATTTCATCCAGTCATTTTTTCATTCTTCTCTCCTTTTCACAAACTGATCAAAATCAACAATAAACAGGCCCGGACATTTGCCAGGCGATATCTTCCCAGACCCTGAGCCATTCGACCGACACAGTACTCTCACGCCTCTCCCCCCCAGACTGAGCCCGAGGGGCCTAATACAGACCAGAACTTAGCCCCACCCACTGGACACATCCACTGCCTAACATAAATCAATTATTCCCCCAAACATTTTGTCACTATAAAACTATGAGGGACTATAATTCCCTTTCCCCAGAATAACCCATAAACCAATACAATTCACCTTAAACCACAGAACATCAAAACACCCCTGTCAAAATGTACTTGTACCCCTAGTGGTAGTGTCCCTCGGGTTTCCCAACAGGAAGTAACGCACGCGGTGTGGTGAGTGAATAAACGGAATACGGTGATGTAGTTTGTTTTAACGAATACTGGACCCAACATCTTTAAGTAAGCGTGCAGGGATACTATCCAGTAGGCAGTTAGCCGGACAAAGCTGTGTGACTATGTCAGAAAGAAGGTTTAGTGAAACTGGCTCAAACTGCTGGAAGACAGCTGGGCATGAAGAAGTAAAAGAGGGGTCATTGGTAAAAATAGAGGATGAAAAGCTCTGCAATTTTACCTGTGAAATGTTTCAGGAAGTTTTCAGGCAACAATGTGGATGGCACAAGCACAGTCAGTTTCACAAGGGTTAATACGTGAGTTAAAACACTTTAAAAAGAACCTGAGGCCTTTGGGTGTTACTAGCAACCAGATGAGATTAAAAATGTCCGTGGTTTTCCTTATGAAATAATAATAAGCCTTTAAATGGTCTGCTCCCAGTACAGCGCCAGGCAGGGGGAAGCAAAGTCTTTGTTCTCGGCTCTCAAGACATCAGGTTAGCACAAGCAGAAATAAGCGATGTAACAATAGTTGCTGTGTTTCAGATTTTTTACAGTCCACACACTTTCTAGCATCATGTCATCTGAACTGAAACACACACACACAAACAGAGCATTTTAAAACCTGGCATTTGAGTATGAAGGTCCATAAATGATAGAGATTTGCAAATGGTGCCGTTCTCTCCTCCCAGTCACCCTTCCACACATCCTCAGGCCTTCCCTTGAATTATAGAGGGAAACACTTTTCCTTTGAAAATATATATCAATCAAACATTCATGGCTTAGAAGCTCTCCAGACATTGCCGATGTGAAACCAACCCGACAATACACTCAATGTGTTTGTGTGTGTACGGAAAAAAACTGGTTTGCCAATTAGAGCAGAAGTTGACCGTCCTGTAAATATTTAAATGGACATCACATACCATATAGATGAGGCAGCAATGCAGCCGAGCATTCAGGTGAACTCTTCAGAGGTCATGGACACCAACCTCAATCAATGCTTTAATACACACTGTACTCGTCTACTTAGGAGACTTGTGGCATAAGGAGGATCACTGGACAGCATGAATTAAAGGTACGTTATGCCTGGCAGTTAGATAACAAGAGGGCTAATGTTGAAAGAAGTCCTCAATCTCTGGATCATTTGATAAAGATTGTTTAAGAAGGTATCCTTGGTAAGGATTTGAGGAATGACAGTCCCCGGTCAGAAGGGACACCGATCCCCTCCAGCTCTACCCACGTGTAGAGGGTCCACCTACATACTGAAGCATCACACCGTCTGAGACAAACTGGCCCTGTGGTGTCGCTTCAGAGGAGGCCTTAGCTCCCGGTTTTACTCATTCTGACACTGGCCTCGAGCTCTTCGCCATCACATGTAGACCTAAAGTAAAAGCACACCCATATACTTCTGGTTGTCTGGTTATAAGTCAGTACATGAAATATTTTTGATAGTTGACTTCCTTAAAGCATTAACATCAAAATCTTTAGAAATAATTAACGAGATTTATAAGCTTTTAAAAGCTTGCCATGTCAAAGATTGTCTTTTATTTCAACTTGTTCACTGCATGAAAAGTGGGATTTTTGTCGCCGTAAACGCCTGGAAATCTCCCTAATTTCCGACGATTTGCAACCCGCGCACGCCGCGTTTGTCTGTGCCAGGTGGCGATCAGCTGGCGGAGGTGCGAATGGTGGCGAAACCGCGGGTGGCCGAGCGGAGCGGGCTGAATATCCTTACTCCTTATTGGATGAAACCACAACTTTCAAACAAGAAAAATCACTCGTGATTGGTTGGCAGATCTGTCGCTATTGGTCACCCAGCATAAATAATTTATATATACAATATATATTATTTATTCATTCATATTGTACTGTATATTCATGTCATTGTTATCCTATGTAGGCTACTAAACAATTAGTAGACTACCACCAAGGACATTAATGAATTTATAGAGGAAATGAACATTTGCCAGGAACATGTTTATGCAAAAAGAGCTTTATTAAAACAAACAATTATATACAAAGCGAGGATCTGCGCACACATGGGTAGATGATGATCCCCTTGATGCATTCGATGAATGCAACTGCCAGCCTACTTGAAATCTAACGATCTTCAGTGTCAACATTCAGAAATATCCGCCGCCTGATATCATCAAAGACGTCATCCAACACAAAAACATTCTAACATTGTCGGAATTTTGCAGAGAAAACGGCGCTGAACCAATTAATATTTGAAGACTAGGGGGTGCTGCAGTTAATTGTTAAATTGAAGACCGAACTCCTGCCAGAGATTAATTCCAATTCTTGTCAAATGTGGGAAGGGTGAAATACCATTTTGCTTGAAAAAAAAAACTGCGTGCTGGGCATCGGCAAAAAAACAACAACTATCTAATCTGCTCCATACGTCTCAAATGCCATGAGCTCGTCGGGCGGACAGTCTTACGCAGAGACCTCGCTGTACGCTGGAGGTCCTCACCCCGCTCTCATTAATAGGCTTTTATTTCGCCGTTGATGGTTCGTTTATTTATATCTCAACACGTCCATGTCCATCATAAGATCAACGGGAACCTGTGGTTAACTTTGGTTAACTAGTCTTTTCGGTGTTAAACCAAACCTGCCAACACATTAGGTTACGAAAATACGGGAGATCCGAGTGCAGGAATTGTCATCGAGGGGGGGCTGACATGTTTCTCACTCGCTTTCTGGTTTGAATTGTCTGCGAATCAACTGCGCTACTTTGCATAGATTCTTTTAGAAGAGTTTGGGGAATCCATAACATTTCCGGGAGAAACTACAAACCGGGAGGTCCGGGTGATAGGTAAGACTCCAAAAAGTGGCCTGCAGGCTTTACAACCTCGCTGAGCAGCTCTCTCTCTGAGCGATACCGTTTCTCTCCAGGAGACTTGTTTAAATTATGAGAAATATGCTGTATACTAGATTTGTCTCTTGTCGCTTTTGACACAAAAGTCGCCAGGAGGAGGATTTGTCTCTTATAATAGTCCAGCTACAACCGCATTTCAACATTGGGGGATTTTCGTGATTTTTTTTTTCCCATCCTGTAGCCAACTCGCGCCCTCCCGGGTCCGAGCCCCCCTAGGGGGGCGCGGACACTTTCCCGGGTCTAAGACAGAACCACTGTCTTAGACCACATGTCACGTACATACAAAGGGAGACACGCCAACTGCGGGTTACAAAGTAAATTGATGACAAAAGTTTGGGGACCAGAGATTGATCTGTTTGAGTGGTTTCCCTGCTGAGTGCCCTACATCATCTCTTAAATATTTCAATCCCTGTGTTCATGTTGGGGAGGCAGGTCTCATCAACTCCCTGCCGCTCTCTGTTAATGAATATTAAAAAGGGACATTTCCTGAGGGTTAGGTCCCCTTATATTTATTCCCTTTATTGTTTTAGACTCTTTTCTGCCCACTTATCTTGGTCCCTCTACCTCTAATTGAATTGTGCATTCATCAGCTTGCTTCGAGCTTGCATCATTGCACTGTGTTGACCGGCTCAGATGAATACATAGGAAATGACAAATGTGTTGTCAAGACAATTACAGGAGACAATGAGGGAAAGGATCAAACCAGCTGTTTGACTTTTGCATCAAAGAACTGTCTTCTGTTGTGTTTTGTAGCCTTTGAAACGGCTTAAATATAGAAATGACCACATTGGTTCAACACTATATTTGTATAGTATAAAGTTTTCAGCTATTAAAATATTCAGCTCCTTCAGGAGTTAAAAACTGTCTAATATCTATTCAACTATTTACTACTACACATATCATGTTCACTATCGTATGGTTTTTAGACGCTTTCTGAGATTTACATCAGTGTGTTTATGGCAGGCTCAAGCAGAGATCATCTTCACAATGTTGTACAAAATAATATTTCACCAGCATTACCAAAATGCTCTTCAATTCTCATCGAATTGATGTCGATGTGGCATCCAACAGACTAATACTTTTGGCCACAGCCCGTTGGTCAACTCTCGCTCCATTGGGACCAATGCAAATCAGAGAAAGCAGTAAAAGTTTCTGACCGCACAGGTCCGATTTGATATGATTTTTTCGGACCTTTTCTTTATGATGGGTGTAGAGTGGATAGCTCAGAGCATGTATCGTCTGAGTGTTTTTCATCTCAACTCTTTGGAATTTGCCAATCACAGTCTGCACTGTCCATTTCTGTCCAACAAAAATCTTTCATTTACTGATTGTGAAGCCTTCGAAGAAAGGTTTGGCTTTGGTCATTTCTTCATTTTCATTCACGGTTTCAGCAGGAAATGCATTGTCTTGTTGAGCTAGCGGTTCAACCACAAATTGGATTGCAAGAACACCTTTCCTGTCCTTTAACCACCCACATTTTAAAACAGTCCTCTGTTCTTCCAGCTTCATAGAAATCTAAAGTAGGACACCTTTTCATGCATTCTCAGATGCTTTCTATAGTAAATATTACTGTTGTTTAGCACTCAGTTTACACGCAAACACACCTACTTTGTGAGGCAACTGCTGTGAGTTCAGATTATTCTATCAATGTCAAACTTCAATGATAGTAGTCACGTTTCACGGTTTGGATTCATGAGAGATGGGCAGCAAAGCTGAATGCAGCAGTTTAACCCCCTTTATGCACAGCATGGCGTCAGAACGACAACTCCATCACCCTCACAGCGCTCATGGTCACAAACGGCACTCCACACATTTATCAATAGTCAATGCACATCTGAGCTCCCCTAATGGGTTTAGCCTACTGATCGTAGCGAAAAAGAAAATGATAATACGGATGCTGAAAGGCAGTATGTACATAAGTAAGGTCCTGTTTTTTGTAAACACTAATTCAATTTTTGGCAAATGTTTACTAGCGATATAGGGGGTATTTTCTCATTACTATAGATTTTGGCTTATTCACACAATTATTACCATGCAACAACAATACCATGCTTAGACAAGCAGTGCCTAAAAGGGTTTGAGTTGTCACTCACCCACCTCCTGTTTGACATGTTTAGGAACTCTCCGCTGCAAGTCCTGAAAACCTTGGATAGAGGAATGCTAATTTTACCCTCGCCCCAGCTGAGGGGAGGACTCCAACCAACTGGCTTGAGCTTAAAAATTATATGGAATTGAGTAACAGGAGCAATAAAATTAAAGTAAAATATCGCCAGTAATATACTATTCAAACCGTATATTGGCATAATATTGATATCATCTAATAGCTAGTACACTTTAAAAACACATCTTAAATCATCACATTGGTCAATTTGTATACATATAAGTAAATAGAGTATATCTATTTGAACAATCTGGGTTTAAATTATTGTGAGATTTGGTCAGATGTATAAATACTAGGGGTGGCACGGTACATGAGAAATCATCCGAACCGTTCGGTTCGTGTGTCTCGGTTCGGTTTGTGTGTGCGTCGCGCGGTTCGACGCAATGCAGCCGCGTGCCCGTTTGTCACTTCAGACAGAGTGTTTCCTTTTCGCGCAAACACTTCGACATGGCACATGGGGATTTGGACCACCAACCTGTTCCCAGCACACCCTCTCTACCCCATGCACCACCATAGCCCCATACATTTTGCCTGTCCCATTTTAACGTTTACATAATAACAAATAAAATACTTCAAAATTGTACAAACTTTATTCAAAGTTCTAATCAAGATATTTTAAAGAACAGTGATCACTATGATTAAGTCTGAGCTCTCAATGGCCCTCAGCTTTTAAGAACTAGTATTAATGTGCCATGAGACTTGAACATCTGTGTAATGTCTCTTGTGTTTATTCATTTCTCTCAGATTACCCTCTCTTTCCTCTGGTGCTTAACCTGCTTTTGTATATTGTGACCATGGAAATAGTTTCCCTTTTCTCTTCCCTTTCTGTATAATTATTATTGACGCCTTCCAGCTGCTGGAATTTAATTTCTCCACACAAATCTCCACAATAAGAAAAGGAAATTAAAGTTGCTTTTACTGGCTGTATTATCGTATCCTCACTTATACCTGCCATTCAGGAGGAATGAAACATGTATACTGCGGCCCCTCCTTCCTTCTCTGCCTTTTTCATCTTCTGTGATGTCAGTGACTGTGTATGTGATATAATCAATAACATAATCAATTAAGGGATATTGATTTTGAGAAGCTCATATTTCAGATGAGGCGACCCACACTTTAACATATTGCAAATAATAATTTGTACTGTGCACGTTAACATTTCTGGTTTATGTTTCTATATACTTAAACATGATATAATTTCATTTTTGCAAAATCTTGCAATTTTGTTGTTTCTGCTAATCTTCTCAGTCATTCCCGGCCCAGCTAATAATACCTTAACACACATCCATGCACACACACACACACACACACACACACAGGCAAACAGAAGAGAACAAATATCTAGCATGCTGGCTCTGACCAGGAGTGTTTCATGATTTCATAGGCAATAACCTGAATGATAGCGTAATAAAGAGCAATTTATTTGGAGAGGGGTAAGCAATGCAGAAGGGGTGAGCAGATGATGGATGTGTTCAGATAGACAGATCTAATTAGCCTCATCCAAACAGCAGTTAGCCGCTCTCCTCAGGCTAATCCTACAGCTAATGACCTGCAGCTCCTCCTCCACCAGTAGCTACCTTATAATGCTAAATGTGATGTGAGGATAAACAGAAGGGGACACCATCAGAGACCACAAATCGGTACATCTTGTTCTATGAGCCCTTTTCCGACAGTACCCAATGGGTCAATATATAATTGTGGAAGATTGAGTTTGAATAGTTCTGGGAAAAATATATTTATTTACAAAATATAATTATATCTTACCTGATAAATCATCCCTGAAACATTTTGTTTTTAGTCATTGCCAAGCTCAGGCATAATTGATTTCAGATATTTAGTAGGGCTGTCAAATGATTAACATTTTTATTCAAATTAATCAGAATTTTCAGTGGATTAATCACTATTTGCAATTACGCCTGAATCCTAACCATTTTTTTTCTGAAATGGATACCAAAAGATAAATAACAGGACACAGATACATACTTTTCATATTATGTCTGTTTTATTAACACAGCCAAATAATGGTGGTTTAAATCAAGCTGAAACATACTACACACCATAATATTTGTTTTTGTAATGTCCCATCGCTTCCTCTTTGGCGTTCCTCTTAACCAGGATGTTCAATTTACAGTATTCAATTGAACAGAAAGCAATAAATGTAGTCAAATCATAACAGTGGCCACTAGAGTTGTTCAGATGCCAATACCAGTTTCGGACGATGCTAACGTATGCGTTAGCGCATCATGTCGGCGGTTTGGCAGTAATTTACAGTGGCTTTTCCCACCAGTAAGACAGCGACTTCATCAAACACTGGTATCGGTACTCGGGATCGGCCGATACCCACAAGACGTGTATCGGAATGGTATCGGAACATCTCTACCTACCACATTTTTGCACAATTTGAGTCATCTGCGTTTTTATGTGGAAAAAAACATCTTGCCTCTAGCTCCCAACGGTAATGAGTATCTATTGTGATGAGTACTGATTTATGCCTGCAGGTGGCAGTAATGTGTTGTATAAAATGAAGTGCATTTCCTAGACTAGAGGAAAAGGTACTTTCCGGACCTGAATAATTTGTTACATTGCGCATGCGTGAAATGCGTAAAAGGAAATAATTAACGACACATCTAATTAACGCGCTAATATTTAATTTTAAAAACAATAGGTTTACTCATTTATTTGGTCAACATAGTTTCAGACAAAACCTATGTTTTAACTTTAAGTAAATGGCAGACATTTAAAAAAATCATTACTCTAGAATTTGTCCATTTACCTACCTTTTCAATAAAATACCCAATTAATTAAGAAAATACACATTTTGTTCAATTGAAACCCCAAATTTCAAGTACTGAAGTAACCGGTCTGTATATTTTGTTTCCAAACTGCTTGATTCATGATAATTTTCTTGATGAAGTTATGCTGAGGTATATATTTGACAGCGACTCAGTTTCTAAATATTTACTTGGAGATTAGGGAACCATTGAAATACAGATTTAAAAAAAACAAAAAGGTAACTGTGGTGTCTGGGCATGGTTTATCAGTACGTCGGCAGCGGAGAGAGGGGCTGTTTAATATTTCCAGGTGCCAGAATGTAGAAATCCTATCCAGCAGCTGTTCCAACCATCACTAAACCAGCTCCTCTACCAGGTAGATGAGCTAGTTAGTGAAAATACCTGTTCTAGATGTAGAGGCAGATCCAAAAACATGGCAGGATTTTTACTTTCTGGCACTTGGACTATACACGTCTATGTGTGTGCTTGACCGTGTGCTTGTGCCACGCGTTTGTTAGCGTGTGTGTGTGCACGCATGTCCTTAGCCATGAAGATATGATCTGGCAATATCTTCCCACACACCTCAGTAATTCCTCGTTACGGACATGGCAAGTTGCGACTACCAATCACAGGGCTCGTTGAAGAGTTCAAATGCACCAAAGCAAGGCTCGTTATGACTCTATCTGAGTCTCAGGATACAGCCCCCTGAGTGGCAGCTGGAAGAAAGTGGATTCCATCAGGTACAGCATGGAAGGGCAGGGTTCGGACTCATCCCCAAAACTCCTCTGTGGCATAAAGCGACATCAGTGCAGAAGAGACTGCTAGTGGTAGAAGAAATCAGGAGACAGGAGGAAGGAGAGCGACATGCCAAAGCCGTGTCAATGGCCAAGCAAGGGAGATGGACCAAATGGGAGGGCCTGGAGAAGAAGCTTAGCTGGCGTGGCATTTGGCAGATGGAGGGAGCGCGACTGAGTTTTGTCATCAGGGCCACATACGACCTGCTACCCTCTTCCCAAAATGTCAATGTGTGGTATGGCGAAGATCCTGCCTGTTCCCTTTGTCAAGTACCTGCGACCCTAAGGCACATTCTATCAGTGTGTACTATAAGTCTCACCCAAGGGCGCTATACTTGGCGGCATAATCAAGTACTCAGAGAACTGGCATCAATACTGGAGCAGAAGCGAACCAGCACAAACAAACTCCCACAAACGTCAGCGGTGCAGGTCAACTTCACAAATTTCGCACCAGCTGGCCAACATCAAGAGCAGAATTACAGCACTTAAGAATACAAGCATCCTGCAGTCAGCGCGGGATTGTAAGTTAGAAGTAGACCTCGATAAGAAGCTTGTGTTTCCCCCAGAAATAGTGGCTACAACACTCCGGCCAGACATGGTCCTGTGGTCTCCAACAGCAACGCGGAAAGATGAGGTAGAAGAGGCTTATGAGAGGAAAACAAACAAATATTCCGATCTGGCAACTGAAGCATCCCAGAACGGCTGGAAGACCAGCAAGGATAGAGGTGAAGGGTCGCTGTCTCCAACAGGCCATAAAGTCCTTGTCAAGTGCTGCCGAAAAAAGCAGTAATTGGCTCTGGGTTAAGCGTAAAGACTCCAATTGGGCAGTAAGGTAGAGACAGATGGTATGGTGGTTAGGCTTAGGCCTGACTCAGGGAGAAGGACGCCCCTGCCATGCAGAGCCCTGGGAAGCTGGGTACACTGTTGAGCCTTATGGAGACGTTATGGGCTACAATCAACAAAACGTTGATGAAGCAGGGTGCCCACCTGATGACCCCGATGACATACCTTATCCTCCTTTTCACCACTCCACACCGACTGCTACTACCAAGATACTGAAGGGATTCAAACATCTAGTTCTATTAGCTTTACTACTTTTATTGCTCAACATCCGCATTACAATCCAGAGGAGAGCGTGTGCAAGTCTACCTGTGTTTGTGTGGTTGTGAATGTATGTATATAATGAATGAGAGCAGCGCCACAAGGGGGAGTTGAGAAGTGAGGATTTCACTCTCTAAAACACACATCCCAAAAATTGGAAGAGGAAGAAGATGTGGAAGTGGGAGAAAAAGGAAGGAAGATGAGCAAGCTGCACAAGATTACAGTGAGAGGGAAGAAAAAAAATAACCCAGGTTGTTGGAAAAGACCAAGGACAACAGTGGGGAGGGGAAAAAGAATGAACTGAAGGAGGACTGGAGAAAGACTAATGAATAGGAAAGGAGAAAAAGGGGTGAAGACACAGACATACATCACAAAGATCTGTGAAAGTGAGGCGAAGGATGCTCAATCCTTTTTTGCAAACTTTTTTTTTTTAAACAGACCAACTTATTTTTTTCCAACTTAAAGCCTAGTGTAACCGGCAGCGAAATGTCCTGTCCTACCGTTGTTTCTCACTTCCACGGAGGAGCTGTATGGAAGTTTCTGCAGTGAGCAGCATAGTGAGGGTTTGAGTGCCACTGCTGTCTTGCTTTGGTTTCTTTCGTTTTGGTTTTGTTTTGTCTGGTTTTGTGTTGGTATCACCTTTTTTCATCATGAAGCTTGTAGTGAGAAATGATATATACTTTTTATGATTTTAATGTATTTTGTGTAATTGCCATCGCATCTTTTAACGTTAAAAGACGAAAAAACCCTGGTCCCACTAACGACTGTTATACACTAACATCACTGTCACCCCTTTTAAAATTCTGAACCGACCTGGGCCTGGTGGTCACAGTAGTCCCCGTTTTTTGTGTCAGTGACTAATGGGGAAAGCAACTTTTACAATTTGTCCAGTACTGGGGGAGAACACTGGTCTATAATGAAAATTTTTTTAGGATGGTTCCTTACAGTCAATACACTGTGAGCACGAAAATGGTCAAATTATTATTGTCTGAAACATTGTTGAAAGAAACCTAAAAGAGAAATGTTTTTTCTTAACCTTTCTTTTTATTCAGTCACTGTGCTCAAGTCAAGTTCCGAAAACCTGTGTTAAAATCATCATTCAGTCCATGTTTAATTCATCAAGATGAATAGCATGTAACAGAAGCTGTTATTCCTTAAATTCCAATTATTTTATGAGTGTTTTATGAGAAGTAGCCAGGCTCATATACTCCTCCGTGCTTAATGTCCGTGCTGCAAAATCCTGCACAATAATTTGGAACACTACACGTCGGGAGCGTTGCCATCGCATACAAAATAAATACATAGACGACATGCGACTTGGGAATCGTAAATATAACCTTTAAAGATATTTGACCGACCTATACCAGAATAGGGTTTCAACGTAATGAGAGCAAAAAAACCATTCACCTTTATGTCAATAGTGACTTGCCAGAGAGAAGAGAAATGAGTTTGAAATGTGAACAAAAGTCTGGAGAGGAGGGCTTTCCATAAATAAGTGGGGATACCCTTGGCACTCTGCAACAACAAACAACTTCCGGTTGGACTTCCACGTCTGGTGCAGACCATCTTGATGCTCTCCTTATTCTGTACTGGCATCCTACGTGCGGATCTTTTGGTGTGTTGCCCTTAACGCCTGGCTCTATAGTACGGTGGTGTAAAAATTTGTCACGGTGATCTGTACAGACCCTTTTACTGTTTGTACACAATGATGACGTAGCAGCGGATGGCAAGAATCAGCAGTATGTCAAGCTACGCGAGCGGATTAAGTAACACAGAGAAAGTTCTTTCAAAAAGTTGACTTTTATCAAATGGTATCCGGCTACCAGATCCGTGTGCTATAGTGGGGTGGATAGAAGACGTTAGCAGATGGCCAAATACACAGTGGGTGTACACAAGCGTGTACACCCGAGAGAAATTCTGAGCATATAAATCATTGGATGCTTATGAATACGTTGTCTGTGGTCATGTACAGAACGTCAAATACCATGACATAGACTCAGAGGTTGGTGTGTTGAAATCAGAAATTCTTCCTAGTCAAAGACGAGGACACAAGACAACGATGTACGAGGCTTGGGTTATAATCAACCAACGAGAGAACTGTGACTGCGGTCACGTGGACCGCATTTCCTTTACATATTCTGCAGTAATGTTCTCATAACCAACTACAATTTTACGAAATACACAGTGCCAACAGTATAAAGTCGGCGCTGCAGACGCGAGCATTTATTACATTCTCGCTCCAATCAACCCGTTTAATCGCCTTTAGCCACAGGCGCCGCCGGTTCCTCTGAAACGGCCGTGATCCTGTCGGAATCCGATACAACTTGAGACCCTTCATGGAATTGCGATTAGTGCAACCGTAAACGCAACAACCAGATATGTTTATGCTTTGATGCTTTTTAAAACTCGGAGAGAGTTGCTAACACGTAAAGCTGATGTGGGGGAACACCACCTCCGTTTCCAAAATGCGCACGCAGCTACTCTATCACGTGGGCTGTAAAAGGGTCTGTTTTGCTGTAGTTGGTCCGCGGGTGCCATTTTGTTGGGGGCTGCTGTCCCTTAAAGGGGAACTAGCACCCATCTACTACTTGGCCCCACATGATGCCAAAATACAGATTATCGGCGGGCCGATATTAAGCTTTTTCCAAACTATCGGTATCGGCCTTTATAACAGTCGATAAATGAATATTGTGGCGAGCTCAGCCAGAAGAAAGGAGAGTTGGTCGTTTTGACTGCCTTCCCTGTGTTTCGTACACCGCAAAACCGCAGGCGACAGACAGATGACGTCGAACACAGAACCCCATTCACAGCTATACTAAGTTAAGTCATGGTACATACTCTTGAACATTAAGCTAACTGTAACATTGAACACAATTTCATGACAGTCTGAACGACACAGAACCGATCTTTTCAAATGCGACCCAGGCCACTTGGGTATGTGGACGTCATAATTCCGTGACAGAGTTAATCGAAGGTGCTCACAACTCACCTCAGTATCCCGCGACTGACACATTTCTTGGTACCGACGTTGCTATCACTGCTCCACAAAACTCCATAGCTAAAAACCTCGCTCTTCTCAGTTTTTAAATTTTTTTTTTCTTAAAACGAGAAGATTGTAACTACTGGCTCTGTTGGTAAAATACCGACACGAAAAGATCGGAGACAGAGCAAATCACAATTTCCTGCTTCACCAAGGAGCCATGTGGCACCTGGGCCAATGAAATCGCTGGAACCGATAACATTGGGTGTGTATGGGGGAATTTTGGGCCTCACTTATGCCTGCTTAAAAATTAGTGAGAAGAACCAAAATGGGTCCAAAAAAGGGTTTAACCAATCTTGTAAGCTTAATTAAACTGTGTCAAAACATTTTTTCTAATTAAGCTCCAAGGTGAGCAAAGGCACAGATTAAAGTAAACATAAAAATTTAAATCTGGTTATAGATGCCATGAAGGGGATACAAGGGGAGTGCTAACCTTCTCTCCTTTCATACAACACCTCATATATTTGGCTGTCGTTATTTATCAGAACTTGTCTCCAGTTCAAAGTTATATTTATGAAGCTTACCAAGTCTTTGAATACTGGTAACTTTGATTTGTTTTTTGTTCAAATGACGAAGTTTATTTTATTCATTTATTTATTTTATTTTATTTATCAGAACTTTAATATTTTGATGTTCCTCTGTTTTCAAGTAATATTGTCACAGTGGAACAAACAACTTGTTTATTTTAAAGATGCATTATCATTATTTTAGTCAATACTCATAAGTACAAATAACTAGTTTCTGAAAATATATATCGGCCGATATTTTTTTATTTAAAAATCCGATATATCAGATTTTTAAATAAAAAAATATCTCTTATCGGCCTGCAAAATGCTTTATCAGTCGGGCTCTAATACAGATGTGCGTTATCCAAGAAGCAATGCAATTGTAGGATAAATTGCCAAGCAAATGAGGGCTGAAACTAACACTTTTAAATTGTCAGTTGTTTTTTTGAACGGCAGAACTTGTTATACAACACCAGTGGTCCCCTATTACTAGGAACCAGCCTGTTTTTTTTTTTATATGCAAACATTTTTTTTTGAAAAAATACTGTATTCTCTACGTTTGCTTGCTTGTCCCTCTTGATACTTTTGTTGTTTAACATGAAACCAGTCCGTGAGGGAAAAAAGGTTGACGATCGCTATTCTGCACTAAACTCTGATGCCTCTGAGACTGTCAAGTCAACTGGTACTAGGTCAAACAACAAGGTCAAAACTTATAACTGACGTATTGATTTAATATTTTTTATGTTTTTTTTTGTTTAATAAATGTCATCAGAAGTGCACATATCTGTGCCGTCCGTTACATGTCACTTAGCATTTTTAACCCATGGCTTAAACATTTTGCCCAGGGAGCAATTAGGGATTGGGTATCTTGCTCAAGGACACTTCAACATGGGACAGACAGGATTCGAACCACCAACATTGCGGTTCCCAGCACACACTCCATGCGCCTCCATAGCCCAGCATGTCACCCCGTTGTCATTGTTTTACTTTTTTTACTCCGTTTGTTCACTGGTTATCCCATCTTTAACGTCACATTGCAATGACTAATGGGTATTTCTCTCCGGCTAGGGTCAACATCCAATACTGACTTACGGAAAGGGTTCATTAGGGCTCAAATGTCCGCCGGAGAGTGTTTGAACACTCAATAATTAGACAACGGGACGGAACACAACCCTCAGAGTTATCCGTAGCAAGCATCCAAGTCTGTGAGTGCAGATTAAGTATGAATAAAAGGTTCACCCAAACATATCTGCATATTGAGGGCCTCAAAAATTGTGCAACACAACAAATATTGAAATTGGTTGCCAGCTCTTTTAATAAACAAATAATTGATTTGTTTTTGCAATTCCAGATGAGTTACCTAATAAAACCTTGTCCACCCACATTGATTTCTTTTGTGGTGTTTCAGTGAGCTTCAATGTGCATGTGTTGTCGTAATATGCAAACCTTTTCACTCCATCCCGCTCCATTAATCCCCACATTCCTCCACGCCTCTGACCCACCCAAGGAGGCAGTCAGAGGTTACAATGTCTATGCGGTAGTCCCCAGAGCCCCAAACTCTCAAAGGGGATCGGCCTCGGTTTGAACCCTGACCTCATACCCCTAAACCCAGAAGACAGAAAGGCAGGAGGGTCACGGTCAAAGGCTTTCTGCTCAATCTCAGGAACACACACGCACAGGTTGTCGTCATCCATCACCTGAGTGTGTTCAGACTGCTTCTGTACTTGAACATAGACAGTATTGATTTCCCATTCGTCTGGGCCAGAGTCTAAGAGGAAACGAAGAGAAATGTGAAGGAAAGGGATAGAAAAAACCTGCAAAGGAATGCAGGAGAGGAGGGGGAAGCCAAATCAAAGAGAAAGATAAAAGGAGGAAGGAAAAGTGTTTGGGGAGGGCAAGTGGAAACAGAAAAGAAACGAATATTGGGGCCCTAAAAAGAAAAATTGACTTTAAAAGGAAGTTAAGGATATTGAGAATCACTATCAGAAACGGCTTTATTCGCCATATCTATTTACAGTCATATATATAAATATATTTTCACAATTAGTGCTTTTATTATATTTATTTGAATACTATCCAAATCTGTAAAAAAAAAGTTTATATTCAAAGATTGCCCAAGACTTAACATGGATCTAACAGAGCCGGGGATCGACCCTGCCGATCCTTTTGATTAAAGGAAGACCCTGAGCCACGGTCGATCAGTCGCTGATGTCTCCTGGGACAGCATTTATGCCAAGCACCCAGGAGGAACATCGTGCTGTGAGGAAAGTTTGACTGAGTGGCCAGAATGTGGAATTACATATTCCGTCTCCACCACTTGGCTCATAAGACATCTTTCTCAGTAGACTCGATTGGGGGACTATAAATAATTTTCCAGCTCTCTTGTAATCCTGAATTTGAGATCAGAAAGGCAATCAGGGAAGGGCGAATCCAAGTCCAAATAAGAGTCAAATGCGAGTGTAACTAGAGACAGAGTGTGGGTAATACAAGACTTCACGCAGAGCCTGGGGAAGAGCAGTCCTGATAAAGGGGAGTTGATGAGTCCCAGGTGAAGGCAATCAAGATCGGTAACGGGAGCAGAGGTGGATTGTGGGAGATGTAGTCCTAATACACAGGAGAGCGCGATCTGATGAGACCAGGAGGAGGCGTTGTCGCATGCTCCGTGACACTGACATTTAAATGGAATCCACAGTCTTTACAGACTGAAAAGTCCTTTTTTGTGCTGAACCACTTTACCGCACTCTAACAGGGACCCTTACTACTAAACATATGCTGCATTATACTGTGCCCTGATAAGACACATGCTTCTTCTGGTACCTGTTTGGAAAAAGAGAATACTGTTAACTTGCTGTTGCTCCGAGAGTGCCTGTTATATTCTGATTACTTTGAAATAAAAGCGTGCAGTAGTTTTAATGCATTATTGAATTTTGCACACAATGTGATTTAATCTAGTTACAGCCTACAGATCAGACCTTCAGTGCTCTGGTCCAAGTGAGGACCAGTTAATATCCAACGAGCCTCATATTACGGACCCAAGCTTGGCAAGACTTCACAGTGACGTCACCGCAAGCCAAGTCCATGTCTTGTATTGTATTAGATTCACCCTTGTGTATGGTGTCTGTCATACACCTTCCAACAATTCTTAAATGCGGTTTTAGAGGGGAAGAAACATCATTGGCCACAGGGCAACGTGGCGGTCATATAACACTGTGCAGCCATTACACAGAATGGGCTCCTCCGCCGCCATGCCCATATGGGCCCTTAGAACACAGCACTCATACTTTCATTCTTGGACCAATTGCACAACATAACAGCATCAAATCAATCATATGCAATACATTGTTGTCTGGGACAATGTGTCTTCCCACCGCTCAGCTCTGGTTCAGAACTGGTTTCAGCAACATCCACAGTTCACCGTCCTACATCTCCCACCATACTCTCTATTCCTCAACCCTAGAGAAAAAGTTTTTCTCGGCATGGCAGTGGAAGGTATATGATCTCCGTCTCCAGGCTGAGGTACCCCTCATCCAAGCCATGGAGGAGGCCTGTGGCCAGATGGAGGTAGCACCAAAGTGTCTTGCCAATGACAATATTGCCTGCAATGTTAATGAAATTCTCTAGCCAGATTCAGCTAGGCAAAGAGACAATGTCTAGTTTTTTTTTCTTATAATACCTAAAGTGAAGTTTGGTTACGGTTTTATGAATCTCTATGTCAAGATTTTGGGCGGGGTTGAGAAATAAATGAGTTTCTACAGTCTGCAACATGGGTCTTGTGTAGTGTTTGGTGAATTATATTTGTACTTTGTTGATAGTAGCCATCTCTAATCACAGGAAAGTAAAAGTGCTAAAAGTGTTTTAGGTTTATTACAGCAGAGTATAGTAATGTGAAACGTGTCTTTCATATGGTAACAAAGTGTGTTTTTACAAGAGTGTTTAATTTTGCAAAGGATCTGTAGTGTTTTGCTAATTGGGTGTGTGGTTGTGCTATTTGTGCGTAGTGAAAACACAGGCCTTGTTTTAATATCATGCTTAAGCAATCCAAAAAAACTAAGAGGGTTAGAAGACAGATAGTCCGTCTGTCCAATCAGAAGGGTCCGTCCTCTGCTAGATAGGCCCTACCCTTTGTGTAAGAAGTTAATGACGTGTTTTCCTATTTGTTGTTGCGTTTTGCATTTCAGGGCCACCGTACGAAATGCTTCCGATAGACTCCAAACAGTTTGCCCCAGCTGTATTTAAGCGTCCCCACTGACACAAGAACGTAAAACCAGTTGTCATTGGCCAAAAACTAAAAATCCCATGAACCATTTCCAATTTGATTTATTTACAGTCTAAATTTGTCTTGTTTGCTGTTTGAAAATATTCACATTTTGACTGATAGTTAGACAGTGTTTTTGATCCCTCGCAAGTATGTATGTGGAATTGTGAATGGATGCAGGAGGATGGTCTGAGAGAGTGTGTGTGTGTGTGTGTGTGTGTGTGCGTGTGCGTGTGCGTCCCCGGCCATGCTCTTGCTACTGCAGCAGGAGGGGTGGGGGCATTTATCAGCCCTTTAAGTGACTGCAGGAAAAGCAATGCTTGTTGGGAGTCGAGCTGACAGCAGTTTTCCTTGGATCGATCTGCAGGGCTCCTCCAGTTTATGACAAAAGAGTTCACGACACTGCAGTCACAAAGTCAATAACGTGATAAATACTCCCCCTCCACTCACTGCTGTCCGCCACTTTACCAGACATTTGGCTTAACAGTTATTACTCCTGCGGTAAATCCACTGACCAGAGGGGAAAAAGACACTCCACTCCAGGTCGACGGTCTGTATTTATTCTAAGGTGGGCTACATTTAATGAAGTTAAAGAAAATATACAAACTAGGATCTACTGCTTATGCAGACGAGCTGGGGTAAAAGGTGATGATCTAGTCTGGGTTCTCCTACACTACACCAAAAGCTTCAACTAACAGATGTTTCCATCTGAGACACAGGCTACTAAGAAGGGAATGAATACTCAAAAGCAGAATGAAAAGAACAGTAATGAATAACTAAGACATGTATATCGGTTACCCCAAAACTTCCCTCACAGGCTTGTTGTTTTACTGTGAATAGACAAACATATTTCCACAAATGAGTAAATATCAGTGAATGCTTTGTAATTTGCCCTGCTTTAGTGTTAATCCAACATGTAAATCCCTTTTTGGCTAAAAGTAGCCTTATCCTTTCATATAACTGGGATCACAGTAATCAACCCAGCCGATTATGCTCATGAAAATTATACTTGTACGTATGAATATTTTCAATTATTCGCTTCCAAATAACACAAGTCTGATGTTAGATTAATATATTTTTTTTCAATATTCATCTTGTTGCAGCATGATATGTAATCCTGTTAGAGATTGGGAAACACATAAAAAGATCTCATTTAGATTTAAGTTGTTGCGGGATCATCAATAAAACATTGGCATGGACACCCCGGCACTTTGCATCCCATCATGCAAAGCATCTCTTGCAGGCTTGTGACCCACATCGGCACTAAGGCAGCGCGACATAGTGCCAGTTAAACTCAATTTAAAAATGACATTTAGCCAACCATTATGTACTAAACATGCAGAATCACTCTTTTCCCGCCTCATAGCCAAGTGGAAAGACGCTAATTACATTTACAGGAGGGTTCTTCTTTACTGGGAGTTGACTTGTATTTTCCTCTATGAATTTAAGAAGTGTGTCCTTGACTGAACTGAGCTGATCCAGCTGTGATCAGCGGCTGGCGACATCAGAAATGGACGTTGCTTCACAAGACACTATGGAGGAATCAGCGTCTCGTTTCTATTAAAACGTATTTCCTTAATCCCTCTCTCTTCACCCGATTTCCTGTGGGTCTCCCAGCATCTCCAATGCGAGGGACTAGGACACAAGGAAAAGATCCAAGTGACGGAAACATAAATAAAAAAAAAAAAATGGAACCAAGTATCCCTTTTATGTACTTCTGGGTTCATTTTTTTTAGTTATATCCCTGAAATTTTGGTGGTGAACATAAGCAAGAACATAACAGAGATTTCACTGGTTTGTTGTTGTATAGCATTCACTCCCAAAGACCATTATGACAATACAGATTTCAAATGGTTCCTTACATGTTTAACTCCAAGGGATGGACTTTGGGAGCTGAGGGTTGTGAGGATGAAGGGATTTAGGGTAAGGAATGAAAGGTTGTAGGTTAAAAGGAACAAAAGGTTAAAGAAAGTCATTTAATTAGAGATGAGGAGCCATAAGAGGGTGATGTTAGGCAGAAAACAGGAAATCAGGTAGGGGTGTGGTATACGCAAGGTGAGAGATACCCCTTGAGCGGACGTTAGGACATGAGGACGTATGAAGAGAAAAAGGACTTCAGGACAATATACTGTATGTCCCAGGGATTTCTGGATTTTACCAGACATTGTGTGGGAACATTTTTAGCTAACTGGTCTCAGTCTTTTTAGGGAAAGACGCTATGCCTCCTTTTCAATTAAATATTATTTCATGTCATTCAATTTGTGACTTCACTTAATTGTGTTAAGGGAAACATTCTCTGATTTTAATTGATGTATTTATTGGCCGTCACTTTGCTGACAGACCTCGTGCCAGAGGAGTCTGCTTCACGAGAAAGTCTAATATGAAGGAGATCCCAGATGATTTTCCAAACTAGATCTTATGGGAATGCGTGTAGATAGCCCCATATTTTGAAATACATCCAGCTGTTTTTATTACACATTTAATCCATTTCAGGTATCATGTAATGCCACGTTGATAATGTCATGTCCAGTGTTGGGAGTAACGCTGTTTAAGTATAACAGCGTTTCTAACGGAGTAATCTAAAGGCCGGCGCATGCTTCTGCGTCTCCGTTGCGTTTGCGTGTTGCGTCGTTTCAATTCATGGTTGAAAAAGTCTTGCGTGTGTTGCAAAGCAATTCACCGCCAGAACACCAGGCGGAGTAACGTGTATTGTCGTAGTCGACCTAGAGAGTGCCGTCTTTGCGAGTGGAAGTCGTTGGTTTGCTTAATATTTATCAGAGACTTTCTGCCCCGTGCATCAACACTGCTGCTTTTCTTTGTCTCTTTTCGCGGACATATTTATCCCGTATTTCCGCCACAACTTTAATGCCCCCTCGACCGGCAAAACTGCCGTTTGCGGAGATCTACGTCCATGAATTGGAGCGCATCTGCGTGTCTTTATAGTCCGCCAATGACGCGTGTGTTTCTAATGGGTCATACTTATGGATTTCTTCAGATAAAAGCTCTTAGATCTGATTCATTCTCTCGTAAAATATGTTTTAATAATGGCGAAATTATGCTATGAAACCGGAAATCCGAGACTCTGGCAAGGATGTAGTAAGCAGACCAATCACAGCCCTGCTGCTTGCGTTTCCTTGCGAAGCTTGCGTATCCGTAGACGCAAGGGTTGGAAAAATTGGTCGACACACGCAGGGGGCGCTTGCGTTTCTCCAAAAACGCAGAAGCATAAACTAGGCTTAATTGATTACTGTTGCCATCGTTACAACGCCGTTATCTTTACTGAGATTTGTGAAGTGTCGCGTTACTACAGTTTGGTTGAATGAAGCGCGAGGTGTCATGCTTTGGCTACAGCTGCCTGGAGAGAGCTGGGGCCTGTACCATGAAGCTGGTTTAGGTGGCTATGTTTCAGCTTGGTTTCCACCAACCCTGGGTTCCAGGTACTATAAAAGTAGCTTGGCTTTAAATCGGTATTCGTTGCTTACGCTGCATGGCTAACCTGCTCCAGGGCAGGTTATGTTCTGCAGTCGAGCTCTCAAACGTATAGGTGACGTCATTAATTCCCAGCTTCTGTTCTCTGTTGCAATGATTGCACCTTTTCTTCCAAATCCTGTGGACATCTCAGCGCAAATTGTCTCTACGAAGTGCTCTTCTAACAGAGTTTTTAGGGACAGACAAAATCCCCTCGACTTCCTGATACTTACTTGTATGAAAGATACAGATATTCCGCGGAAGGAATAACTTATCTTTGCCAACTGTGACTCGTGGAAGCCGCACTTACTGTACCGCAAATGATATGTATTGCACACCATTCGCCTATAAACTGTATTTCATTAACTTACGCATTAACGCTATCAGCAATGTTCCTCTAATATTGTTCTCTTGCTTTGGCAGCAGAGACGGTTACTGCGTGCTTGAAAAACGTTTTTACATTCTTCATATTCCTGAAGAATAATTTCTTGCTCCTCAGCGGAAAAATATATTGAACTCTTAAGTAAGACGACCAACACTGGTCATGTCTAGCCAACAACAACTTCAGAAACGGCCACAATTAGGTTTAACTAACTTTGTTAGGCTTACGAAGAAAATGATTGGGTTTGAAAGTAAGTATCTAAAAGTAAACAAAAAAACATGACAGAAAAGCATGTGACAAACGTCAGGAGTTTGATAATCTGGTGCTGGTATCAATCAACTCTCCTGGTTAACAATTGTACCATTTTCCGTGCCACCTCCCGGAAGCCATAAAAACGCAGTCCCTCGCAGAGGACGCGTCCTCTGGAGACAATCACTGGAATTCAGAACACCTACGAGAGAGGAGAACTATAAGACCAGCGGGAGGGTTGTGAGGTATTGCAAGTACGCTTCTCTGCTGAACCCTTTGTTTCGCTGCCCTAAATTCCTTTAGAACCAGTGAGCATCTGTGTATCGACCTTCTCCCGACTACGAGCCTGCCAATCCCTAGATCAGATCCGTCTTTTGCCTCCTGGGTCCCCGAACCACTGCCGTATTGCCTTGTTGCCTGTCGTCCTCAAAAAACATTGAGAGCTCTGCTCTTGGGTCTGAGCCTGCCTCCAGTGTCCATTCGTCATGCTCCAAAAAAAAAACAACTAAGTTTGAAGGTTTTTTTTTTAATCTGATTTCATCAGAATTATGTCATTTATATCAGCACATTATAAAATGGAAAACCTTTGAACTGTATTGCATCATTCCGGAGGGCCAGGTATGAAAAAACCTTTGGGAGGGAATAGGAGTAAAAAAAAACAAAGAAGCGAAAGAGACGGATGACAGCATAAGGGATTTTTCCAATTTTGACTGGAGGCTATCCAGCGAGCCGCAATTATCACGTATTAAATACCATATTCCATGGAGTTATTTAGGCTAAAAGGAGGTATTAATCAGATCAGGCCCTGTCCAAGTAAAATTTCATGAAAGGGGACGATGCCTTGCGTGAGTAATTTTTTTTTTTACGGCCTCCAAGTTTATAATAAAAGTCCCAATTAGACATCTGCGATCGTCTGGAGGTTTGACGTATGAGCTGATCAGTACAGCACAACTGCAGGCAGGGTTGTAATACCCAAACTATAATGCAGGATGCATATAGTCAATTAACAACCATTCACGCAGTGTGATTTTTTTCAGTTGGGAAGAACTACTTAAATAGACAAAGCAATGAAAACGTGTTGGATAAAAGCAACTGACAGAAGCACCGTATGTGTTTATCTGCTACCGATTGGTTCCTGTGAATTAATTGGGTCTCTCGACGTGCAGGGGATCGTTGAATGCAATGTACTTTTAAATCAGGGTTAAAATAGTGTTGTGGTGGCGGGTGTGGTTCGGTTCCGCTGCAGGGGGAATTGAGGGGGAGCTTCAATCCATTTTATTTTGTAAAATGTAAAATGTATATAGCCCAAAATCGCAAATTACAAATTTGCCTCAGAGGGCTTTACAGTCTGTACACATGCGACATCCTCCGTCCCAAGACCCTCACATCGGCACAGGAAAAACTCCCCAAAATATGAAAAAACCCTTCCAGGGACAAAAGGGAAGAAACCTTAGGGAGAACGTCAGAGGAGGGATCCCTCTCCCGGGATGGACAGACTGCAATGGATGTCATGTGTACAGAATGACTCATACAGATGTAGAAAACATTCAATTTCTATAACAGAAATGATTAAAAGAATTCCAAGTAGCCGGCCAGGTGTACCGCAGGACCACTGCAGGGGCCACCACCATCAGATCGAACCACCATCCACAGAAGACTGTGGGTAGGGAAAGCAAAGATTTTAGGAAAGGGTAATAGTAATATGAAATCATATTTAGAATAACGATGATGATGATCATGATGGCAGCAGCAGGGCGACGGCCGAAGTCAGGACCAGGATCCTGACGGAACATCATCTGCTCCTTAACCTTCCACCACAAACCTTCAACTTTCAACAGTCATTGGGTAAGTAGGGATATTGCCAAAGTAGAGTTTCAGTTTAACGGCATGAAAGGAGAAGCTGACAGGAGGCCCATAGACAGATATAGTGAGACACCAACTTGGTAAGGTGGCAAAGATATGGACAGACAGATGTCATTGTGATACTTGGGATGGAAACATGTTTAGGACAAGATAGTGTAGAGACACCAGCTGTGGAACAACGGTCTCGTGTGTGTAGACAGAACGGGAAGGCCAGCAAGATGGGGTCAGCTGACCAGACCGAGGTAGCTAGTCTAGCATCAAGATACCAGATAAAGGGGGCTGGTGAAGGACAAGGAGAAGAATAGTGGGACGATGACAACAGGAGAGTTACGTAGTTAGGATTGAAGGGGAGCGCTTCAATCAATCTAATGGTGAAAGAAATCTATAAACCATTGTGTTGTATTATCGCCTCGTGAGTGTCTTTTCCGGAAAGAGGTTGGTTTATTTTGAGTGTTGTTGCTCTAATAAATCTTTGTGAATCAAAGAATCCAGATCCCCAGTGTGTTCTATGGATGTGTGTTACTGAGAGTTCCTGGTGTGTGAGGATCCAAGGGTCCTCATCTCAAGTCAGATGGTCAGTGACCAAGAGTATAATTGGAAAATAGTTAAAACTATGAATAATTTAATCCATAACACACCTGGGAAGGGAGAGAGGCACTAAGACAAGAGTAAGAGAGAGTAAAAAAAAAAAAAAAAAAAAAGGACGGGGGAAGGTGTCTTTCCCCAGCCTGACACATATCACCAACATTGATAGTCATCGAGGATTCAATGGCAAACTGGGCACGATCCAATGAATATGCCTTAAACCATTGGAGTGTGCTTAATACCAGTCAAATGTTCTATAATCAGGAAACATGTATTGCCATAGTATGTCAGACATACAAGAAATTTGACTTGGCGGCAGGTGTATGACCACAGAGGATAATAGACAACAAGACAACATAGTGCAAGGAATAAAATATAATATAATACTATGGGTTAGTAGTCTAAAAAGTGCACCAGCAAACAAAGTGACGACAAATGAATGCGTTTGTGCAGGAGTGTGAGAAAAGTGACCGGTGGGATGACAGAGTCAGTCAGTGGGGGACACGGGCTCTGTTGATGAGCCCGACTGCCAACGGGAGGACTTGGTCCTGATAGACCTCAGCCTCCTGCCAGATGGAAGGGGCACAAACAGGTTTTGTCCGGGGTGAGAGGGGTCAGCAACAATCTTTCTAGCTCGCTATAGGGTCCTAGAAGCAAACAAGTCCTGGAGAGATGGCAGATTGCAGCCGATCACCCTCTCTGCAGAGCGGAGGACACGCTGCAGCCTGCCCTTGTCCTTGGCTGTGGCTGCAGTGTACCAGACGGTGATGGAGGAGCAGAGGATGGACTCCATGATGACCGTGTAAAAGTGTACCATCATCGTCTTTGGCAGGTTGACTTTCTTCAGCTGCCTCAGGAAGAACATCCTCTGCTGAGCCTTCTTGGTGATGGAGCTGATGTTCAGCTCCCACTTGAGGTCCTGTGTGATGATGGAGCCCAGGAAACGGAAGGATCCCACAGCGGTGATGGGGGATGGTGAGACTGCCTTCTTCAAGATATCCACATCTATTTCGACTGTCTTCAGAGCAGGTTGTTCTGGCTGCACCACATCACCAGATGGTCAGACTCCCACCTGAAGGCGGACTCGTCCCCCCCAGAGATCAGACCAATGAGGGTGGTGTCATCCACAAACTTCAGGAGCTTGACGGACTGGTGGCTGGAGGTGCAGCTGTTGGTGTACAGGGAGAAGAGCAGAGGGGAAAGAACGCAGCCTTGGGGGGAACCAGTGCTGATGGTCCAAGAGACTGAGACGTGTTTCCCCAGCTTCACGTGCTGCTTCCTGTCGGAAAGAAAGTCAGTGATCCACTTGCAGGTGGAATCGGGCGCGTGCAGCTGGGAGAGTTTATCCTGCAGCAGAGACGGGATGATGGTGTTGAAAGCAGAGCTGAAGTCCACAAACAGGATCCTGGAGGGTAAAGTTGAGGGCCATGTTGACAGCATCGTCTACTGACCGGTTGGCTCTGTAGGCGAACTGCACATACTAAAACGGCTTCCCAGTAGCCTAAAAGCGATCTAACAATATAAACAAAACAATACTGGCTAGAGGTAGTAACAGGAGAAAACAAACCCAAAGGAAGAAAACGTGGCCGGTTGGGAGATGAGGAGGACAGGAACCGCGCTGCTGCTGTTCACCGCTCTGTCTGCTCTGCCCCCTTTGGACGCCATCTTGGATGCTTTTGTATCCAGGTCTTCCCCAGCTGTAGCCAATCAGATGCAGACAGGACCTCTTCGCCCAATCCACAAGTAGCGATGGCACATACCTATTTGCATGGGGAACAAAATGGCAGCAAAATACAAACAAAGGAAAACACCGAGCACACATAACCAAAAACAATATGACCACGGCCAATCCCTTCAATCCCCATCAGGACAGTAATTGGGGAGCGCATTCCACCATTTAGGAGTCAGTACAGCAAACAATTGTGATGTTGTTGAGTGTTTTTTGAGCAACAAGCAGATTGATGAAGAGCAGATTGAGTGGGCAGGCCCCTAAGGTTTGACCATGTTCTGAATGTAGACTGGACCTGATCTGTTGGCTGCACGGTACAAAAATACCAATGTTTTGATATGGGCAGCCAATGGTAACCTGTGTTTGTAAATTTAGGTAGTCTAGCTGCTGCATTCTGAATAAGCTGCTCATACACACACTGAAGCAGTTGTCCATATAGGCCCCAGGTTAAATTTGGTGGCAGCTCCTCCTCATCATCATCACACAGATGGCCATGGGAGAAGTTAATTCTTTCTCTATTGACTCAGTTTGCATTGCCAGTCCCTGCTGTAATGACTGATCCATCACCAAACCTACTAGAGGCTGTATGAAAGAGAGGGAATATGATCTCTCTCTATCTCAATTTACATTATATATATATATATAAATATATATATATATAATATATACATATATATATATATACATACATTAATATTGTCATATTTTGTACTTTTGTTGTTTAATTAATATTGCCTTGTTTCTCCATTCATTAAAAAAATCCTCATGGACGGTGTCCACATGCAATCTTTAGTCAATATTTGCATGCCTATGTGTTGTGAGAACTTCAATATTCATAAATTAGTTAAAGCCAACCAAAGGACCTCAACTGCCATGGTAAAGCATTTGTTAGAGAACGATAGTGTTTACAGGTTTGTGAATAAGTTTCTCTATTCTCGATTGAACGCCTTCAAAAGCAAACAGAAGCCATTTAATAAGATTTAGTCTCATTTGGGATCATTGTTGCTGATTTAGTATTTAATTGTAGAATGATCTTCTTTTAATTCTCTGATGGGGATTATTTCCAATGAATCATTATACAGTCAATTAAACTACTTGTAATTTCATCACAAACTCCACCACCCTAGAGGACCCATTGAACTCTTGAAAGGCCTTTTGAAGTCCAAAAACCCAACTCTAGGAAGCACGAGGAAGAGAATGGGTTACTACGACTGGTCTAGCAGCTTAATTATTTGAACTTTGACAAGTCCGGATATCTCAAACCAATTCCTGCAACATGATGGATGCTCTCTAACAGCTGGTCATTTCCACTTTTCCTTACAGACTTTACCCTTAATCCCTCTTTCATTTCCCGCATCTATCTCTTCTTTTCTTCCCCTTTTCCTCAAAGATCTCTGCAAGATGAAAGGCCGCGTACCTTGCCCTCGCCTTATCACTGTCTTTAGAGCTTGCAAAAACTTGGCGGCACCTCAGCTTTTTAGAGAGAGGAGAATAGGAGAAAGAGACAAGAAATAGCGTTGGGGATTATAGTTCTGAAGACAAACCTGACTATTCACACTTGGCATTAGCAAGACAGCCCGGGTACAAGAAGGATATTTTTTATTCCCTTCAATTTAACTTTAATTACTCAAATCTCGGCGAGGGCACACAAGAAAAGCCCAGGCATTTGTGTCTGGGAGATTAGCAGACTGCCCTGCCAAGTCCTCGCCCGCACTGCATCGTTAGATAGAATTCAAATTCAAATCCAGGCTAAAGACAGTGCAGCTGTCACCCCCCCTGGCCTGAAAACCCCCTGGATCAGGAACGAGCTGTCCTCCCTCCTCCTTGCTTTCCCCAGGAGGAACCTAATCCCACCTCCCTCTCTTCTCATCGTTCTCTCTCTCTCTCTCTCTCTCTCTCTCTCTCTCTAATGACTATGACACCTAAAATGAAGCTATTAAAACCCCTTAAATAATTACTAATTAAAAATAAAAAAATTGGGTTTTTTGTATTTCTTTGGCATCTTCCCTGAGTCTTGGAGTAGAGCATGGCTTTCGTAGGTGTCAGGGGTGATGCATCTTTCACAATTTCTCATCTTTTTTTAGAGTGTTAATGGAGGACATGGACACATCAGGTGAAACAACTTGGCTTTTACACCTTCTCCCATCTCTCAAGGAAAAACTTGCTGGGCTTTCCTCTTCTCAGTAAGTTTGACGAAATGCTTTTTTTCGAAGTGTGATACCGGAAGTCTTCATTGGGAGCCTGTTTAATCTTGTCAGCGAAGAACTCAATGGGAGAGCATCTTATGCGACACTAAAATCCCCAGTAGTTGTTCGTCTTTTACCCGCAATTGACTTTGCAAACACCTGCAATGTCTTCGATAAGTCGCTCGTCTTATCTGCTTTGAAGGAGCAGACCCCATTATTGCGGGTTCGAGGGCAGATACCCCCGTCGTGCCGCAGGCTGCAAATGATAATCCACGCTGCCACACTGCTGAAATCCTGGTAAAATGATCCTAAATTGACAAAACCCTTGGATCCTCTGGACTAGGTTAAGCCTCATCCATTAGTGCCACGGTAGCTTGGGATAACGGTTCGTCAAGCCTTGTGCCGCTGCTGAGAACGTCATCAGCAATGCCGTCCTTTTGGTTATCTTCCACTTTTAATCCCCCGCAGACACAGCAAAGCAAGAGGGGCAAGTAGTTCGTCATCCATCAACCTTTAAAGTCTAAGGTAGTTTTTACTTGGTCATGTGGTTGAGTCTTTAAAAACACTGCATCAAGCCATAATATCAGAACAGACAGCATTTAGCTTGCACCCAAGGTACTGAAAGTTGTTATTCCTCTGGCCTACAGTCCATTAACGTGGGAATTGATTGCTGTGATGGAATTAAGGGGAGACCCGGGCTGAATGGAGAGCTGGCACAGGCGTGATGCATTAAATAGCTGGCACGGTCTAGCGAGCCAGGCATCTGATTATGATTTCAAAGGACTCAGACCTGGACTTGATTAAAAACCACGTAGCCCTGCAAGACCCCCATAGGCATCCACAGACATGCCAGTAAGGGAAGTCGCAGTGAGTAACAGCAGCCATGGATGAAGTCATTGCACGCCAGCCTAATTACAGGTTGATTTAAAAGGGACTTCTTTCAACCAGCTAATCAAGTACTTTCAATAAGGATGTAGGATGGTAAGGGTTCTATAGATTTTCACAGTTACAGCCTCTTCTGCAAGACCTCTTATGAAATCATTGCATAAAAAGCTAAAGAAAGTAGAGACTGAAAGAGGCAAAAAAGTCTAGACCTCCTAGAGGATTTTCCTTGAACCTTCCTTACAGAGTTCTAATAAGCCGCAAGAGCCAAGTGAATAACCCCTTTCCCCCCTCCCTTTCATCATTTAGTGCCACGTTTCCATCATCCCTCCTTGTATCCTTCCCTCATCGTCCTCTCATCCTCTCCCCCAGTTCGCTCTGGCCTGAGGGTTGGGATGGCGATTAATATCTGCCCAACTTGTTACCTAATTCATTATGGAATATCAGTTAATTTCATTTGATATTATTTTAATAATTCTGCAATATATTAGATTGTTCCAGGCTATCAAAATCATTTTCCAATTACTACGGTTACTCAAGCAAATCCGGCTTTTCCCCCCCTTTGTGTCAAATGGCAGTTGGTCTGACTGTGAATACATTAGTAGCTACGATTCCATCCCGCTGATTGAAGGGAGACTAAGATATATGTGTATGCATGATTACACCCCAAATGTTATTAGCGCTATATATCCACACAGCTGCATTAGATTGCAGTGTGAATAGCTCGGCAAGGTGTTTTAAATTTGTTTGATTCAGCCCTCCCAAGAAGGAATAAATAAATGAAATCCAGAGAGATCTGATTTCTGTGCTAGTGTTTTGGTTTTCCGGTAATTAGTAGCACGCTAGCAAATTTGGCCTTTCTAAATGCATCAAGGCACAGTGGGCCTCGACTTAGACGGACAAGATCTAAGAACCCGCATCCATTTCCCCGTCCTGAAACACACACAAGCACACCTCACTGCCGCCCGCTGGCCTTTGAAAGCAATCGTCAAATAGAGGGTATCGAATTTGGCATTACATCTCAAATATCCTTCCCTCAGCATCAAGTAAAGAGTTTTAAAGGGAAACAACACCGTATAAATAATCTGCTGTTTGAAAGATTTTCATTTTCAGCACCCATCACCTCACTTATTCCTTCTAGAAGCCAAACTGTGTCCTTACTTCCACCTGTACTTACCGACATTTGGGAAGAAAGAAATAGTTTATCTCTAAAATAGATTCGTAGGGCAGGTTTGGTCAAAGTTGTCCTCTTGGCCTTTACTTTGCTAATCTTATAGGTGTCTCGCCTGACTGATCGAAGTCATGTCCTCAATTTCTCCTCTTTTTTTTGAATAAAAGTGGAAGCCCAAAGAAGAAAGCCTTTCACACGTGAAGATTCATATTGTACATACCGTCTGACATATTGAGTTTCACTCCCTCAGATGAAAACTATTTATGGGTTCACTCTTATGGGCAGAAATAGGTCATCCTGTTAATTATGTGGTGGTTCCAATTTCTAACGACCTGTTCAACCCACGGACTTGATTTAAAGTTAAATTAAACAAGTCTACAAGTACTTGCCAAACTCTATTACACCCACCTGTAACTGGCATGTTGACATTGATGGCTTTTATTTGACCACAGACAGGTTTTCTGTCTTACCACCTTGTCCGGCAGCTCTTATATCTGTGCCATGGCGTGCCCGGGGGCCTTTGCTCCAGGCCGCCCAGTTTCCCAAGTTCCACCTTTCTTTACCTAATAATTCAGCACCCTTCCAAAGACATCCCTATGTCTTGCCAATGTATGCTAAACACTGTTGCCTTGGGAGTTTTGCTGTTTTTCTCCCTTACCATGACAATAGAGTTCACTTTTTTAAACGGCCTACTTTTTTCATCTCTTATTGCGTTCACATAACCCACCCCCACCTCCCCTTTTTCTCTCCCTGCAGTCACAGTGTTATAATGATTTATAGAAGAGTCAATTTTTTTTGTTCCAAGACGCTCAAATCAAAGTACCATTGCAGTACTTTATCTTGGTTTATTTGAAGCCACTGCATACTTCCCTCCTGGTCAGTTAAATGTATTTAAGTTTATATTTAGATAAAAAATAGTCTCTGAGCCACAGATTTCATTGTTTCCATGTCAGTGATAAATTTCTCTTTTTTGAAAAAAAAGGGAGAAGAAAAATGCAGGCTCGGCTGCACGGTTATTTCCTCTAGAAAAAAAACACCTAAGAAGGCATTTACTTAACAAGAGTGCAGAATCAAAAGAATCTACCTTGCTTTAAAAGTTTACCATCAGCACATTCACCACTGTGGTTTGACACTTAATTAACATGTCAAAAAATATTTTAGTCATTATTTTAAGTCTTCCCTCCAGGGTATTTGCCTACAAGCCTGGTATGTTCCCATCAATTACCACCACTCCCTTCTCTCTGGCTCTGAGCACGCAAGAAGAGGTCACTAAAAACTTGTCCCGAAGACTTGAAGAGCATTATAAAACACTCCGTTCAAAGAGACAGTATGATAGTAGAATGTCCAAAGTCCTACCCGAGGACAAAGAAGGCTGCATGAGAGCCGATGAGTGGCAAGATGCTGCCGTTTATTGTCTTCATAACAATAATTAAGAGACAAAATTTGGTATCCGACTAAAATATCTGTGGACTGGTTATTGGTCATCATTTTCAAATCCTGGCAGCCTTGATTAAGAGCCACAAACACCTCAAAGCCCTAGAAAGGATTTGGCGGAAGCTCATTTTGCATGGATACATGTAGCGATCCTGATACTTGCTGATTCCAACCTTATTGCATGTGGTAGCAAACAGGAAGAGAATTAGTAGCCCGATTGCTTTATGTTCATTGCAAAAATACATGCTTTTAGTAGAATGAGACAAGGTACAAACACGACAGACACAAAAGAAAATTAGGGAGATATTTTGAAATTCAGCCCGCTCCTTTGGTCGCCACAACTTAAAAGTTTAACCTCCATTTGACTTCGATGCACGTCTTTTTAACTGCTCTCTGCTCAAGCAACCAGGGGCGCTGTGTCTGCTTCCTTGCACCCTCTGCATTAAACCTTTCCTCTTATGTTCTGCGAGATTGAAAGTGTCCAGCGTTTTATTTAAATGACACGCTACCTCACCGTGTGTCTCTTTTCTCTCTCTATCACCCTCCTTCACATTATTTTTGAAGACAACTGAAGGCTAGAGGATAAAAATCCCAGTTGCTGTGCTTGCCGGCACTTCTTCCTCGGCCATGATTTGAATAAAGAGCTTTGAAATTAAGTGGACAGGCCCCGTCAAAAAAGCAGCGGTGCGCCTTTTAAAGCTACCATGCCCGGGTAAATTATTTTGATTGACGGTACCAAGATATTTTTTGCAAACTGGCTGATTTAAATGTGAGTGCCAGGGGGCATCTTCAGGGGCCAGGTACCGGCGTACCCGTTTGATCTCCTCTAGCCATCTCCCGATGGAACCGGCCACCTGGGCACTGAGGGCCAGAGGCCAGACGAACAAAGTCAACCTTATGCATATGAGCCTGTCTCTCCTTCGCCTCCTGTGAAATAAAAAAGGGAAAAAAGCTACGAAATGGGCAGGAAAAAGTGTGAAAATGGATTTCTAAGCTCATTTGATGTTAGTGTCAAGAGTGGTAAAGTCATTGATAAAGAGAAGAGAGTGGGAGAGGGAATGGTCGAGGAGAGGAAGCGTGCTAAGACAAAGAGTGCAACTGCATCTTCTGACAAAGAGCATTTTCTATTTTATTTCCTGGATGGAAGAGAAGTGTGGGCTGGCTTTCATATGGGCGGCAGGATTAGGGAGAAGGGGCTTAATGAGAAAATGATTCCTAGTCAACGGACAGGCCCTGTAAAGAACAAGAATCCAATACCCGCTCCCAAAAGCCAAGCCAATCTCCAGCCGGCAAACACACATACAAATGTGAATACACCTGCAGACCCTACAACTTTCCTTAAATCACATCAACCAAAGCCCTATATAACCTTCTCTACTATCTCCTCGTGCTGTCTCTATCACAACTTCACATTCTCAGCACAGCAAATGAGGAAAAGATAGGCAGTTGTTCTTATCAGCCCAGCCGATACTCAATATGATCGGAGAAAAGTAGCACAGGTGTTGCATCGTCAAGCGCAGTCCAAATGCCTTAAATTCAAGCCTGTTGTTTCCCAGTCTTTGGTAAAGGATTTGTTAATGTAGGTACATAAAGAGGCTGTTCAGTCAGTATTGGCTGTACCTAAAATGAATAATCACTGCATGAAAAGTGGGATTTTCGTCCCCGTAAACGCTCAAAAATCTTCCTAATTTCCGACAATTTACAAGCCGCGCACGCCGCGTTCGTCTGTGCCCCAAATAGTCGGAAACAGACTCTGACGTAGGTGGCGATCAGCTGGCGAGGTGCGAATGGCCCTCATTAGCATATGAATGCAGCGAAACCGCGGGTGGCCGAGCGGAGCGGGCTGAATATCCTTACTCCTTATTGGATGAAACCACAACTTTCAAGTAAAATCACTCGTGATTGGTTGGCAGAGCTGTCGCTATTGGTCACCCAGCCTCATAAATGATATATATATATATATATATATATATATATATATATATATATATATATATGTATATATTCATGTTATTGTTATGCTATGTAGGCTACTAAACCATTATTAGACTACCACCAAGGACATTAATGAATTTATAGAGGAAATGAACATTTGCCGGGAACATGTTTATGCAAAAAGAGCTTTATTAAAACAAACAATTATATACAAAGCGAGGATCTGCGCAGACATGGGTAGAGGATGATCCAAAAACTACAACTGTCCGTTCGCCTCCTCGGGGTTGGAGGTAACTGGCGGCGTTCTTTCCGAGGCAGGTCCGTTGTGCAGACGCATATTGTGCGTGGCTCTGTACTTTGGAGTCGCCTCTCACCGGGACTGCAGCTTCACACTTCACACATCTATCAATGCTCGTGGAAAATACTCTTACCCACTTTCTTCTCGCGCGGAACTCTTCGCTCTTCCGCCCGCCAGTTTTTCTGGCGCGATTCTGAAGCTCCGGCGTGCCGTCTCGTAATACGTCTTACAGGCGGCTGGAAAACAATTAAATGAAAGTGGTATGAATAAAAATCAACACGCAAGTCACCGTAACATTAAACGAGGAAGGAGAAACGGTTAAAAAAAAGTCACTTACAGATGTTGCTCCGAGCAAATAGGAGGTCAGCGCCTCATTGTGAGGAGAAACTAGTCTGCGAAAACAAAATGTACAGTTATGATCGGTATCTATTCTATGGTATCTATTTCCTTATACCGCACAATGAAAGCATGCTCTTTAAATCTTATACACTACAAAAATACACTTCAATAAAGCGGGTTCTGCTCACTAGTTCTTTTGTAAGGCTACTCTTAGCTTTGGTTTTAGGCTAAGCTACTTTTAGCTTAGCTAGCAGTCATCAAACATATTCTTACCTTGGGATTTCATGCGGCCGTCTCCTCTTCTTTGAGTCAGTCTCTCCCGCTCGTTCATATCGGCAGGATGGTGATTCAGCTGACGGACAGTCCGCTGATAGCAAACAGCAGTTTCTTCTCGACTGGCTGAAAGCTGTTCGCGTCCAAGAGGAGCTGAACGCGAGTTGAACGTCCGGATCCTCCAATCAGATACGAGGTCATTGTTACATGGAAGGACTCGCGAGACCAGACCGCGGTGCCTGTGAAGCACCATGTCTGCGAGATGTAGTGGTTAATACGTCCTCTGTGCATTTAAGTAAGACTAAAGAAAAGGTCACTGTAGTCCTGCCACTATGCACATTAGTTGAGCTCTAGGAGAATGTGATCTCTGCAGAGCCTTCATTCTCATTTTAATGTTTGCATGGAATGGTCATTTTACCAGCTGATTCAGATTGAAACTAATTTTTAAATAATTTAGTGTATCTTTTTTACATAACATTTGCCATAGCTAATGGCATACACAGTAATCTAGCATACTTAAATTAAATAAATCAATACAAGCTAAAATGTAAGAGTCTATAATTAGGCCTGATCTATTTGTACCAGAGATTTTCTTACCTTTTAAAAAAATGTCACCTGGGCTAAAACTCCCTCTGCAGCCCTGATTTGCATTTGTATAGCTCACAGCATTTTCATTTACATGTCAAAGCGTCCCCTAGAATTAGGAGGAGGGGAGTCATGGGGAGCCAACTGCCAAGGGAGGCCCACGTCAATTTCCGGCAGTTTTCGGCTTTGCCCGCAAATTGCCGAAAATTGCCGTAAGCCTGAAATTCCACGACAATTTATGGTGCCGGAAATTGTCGGAAATCCCACTTTTTATGCAGTGTCTATTGCATCAAAGTCGGGAGCGTGGAGACGAACAATAACAACTTTTATTAACAATGAAGAACTGTAGGCTATCTCATCTTACATTGTGTATAAACTGGAACTCTCAAACAATTACTGATATTTTTCTTTTGGAATTGAGTTACTATTGAGTTGCTAAAAAAGAGCAGTTTTGGGGGAGTGGTAAAAAGAGCAGAAGGTTTCAGAAAAAAAATCAGCCAAAAGCAGCTTTTATTTGTTTGCGTTGCGTTGGATAACAATGCTTGTTGGCAGCTTTGCATGGCAGTAAACGTTACAGCCCCAAAAACGCTTCTTTTTCTGAAATCATCAAGTCTTACACGACCCAATACATTACACATCACAGTCTGTGTAGAGCTGAGCTTTGTGCAACAAGACATATATAAAAAAAAAGAAAAGAAATGATCACATAAAATAAAGATGGATGAAAAGGAATAAGAAACTGATTATAAGTAATCATGTGTAAATGACTGTAGGAAATCCTAGCCTTTTCAGTGTGAGTAAAATACAAGGTACCATCTCAACCTAGGTATCCAATGTTGCCAAGCATTAATATGAATGAGTAAATGCTTTTTTTGAATAATGGTTCATGGCGAACGTCAAATGCGGCTCTGCCCCTCTAAAGAGAGGGCAATGGGGGAAGGGGATAGACCAGGTAAACTCTTCAGCCATCGGCACAAAGATTTAATAACTGGGTTCATTCTGGACCTATCACCCAAGGGTTTGGTCACATGTTGCTCATGTTCTAGCTTCTAGTTTTAAACTTAAATTCTAGTTTCAAGTTCTGAAACTACAACAACACGTCAGCTTATCTTATGGTCAGGAATCAGAAACCATTTAATACCATAATATGTCAGACATACAAGGAATTTGACTTGGCTGTTGGTGCATGACAACAGACACTTTGACAATGGACAACAAGACAACATAGTGCAAGAGGATTAAAATATAACACTATGGGTTAGTAATGTAAGGCTAGGGGTTAGTTAAGAAATTGAAAAATAAAAGTTAAAAAATAAAAAGCAGAACAAAAAGCGCGATAGTCGTTGAAAGCAGACTGTGATTCTGAATTCAAAAATCTGCAAACTTAAAACTTATAACCCAGAAAAATAAGCTCTTAATATATCAAATCAAAGATCTAATACATTGAAGTAATTAAGAAATACAAATTTACATTTCAAACTAAACAAAAATCAATAAACTAAAAACAAACACAATTTTAAAAGTTCTCTCATCCTGTGACATCATCAGAGAGGCATTGCTGCTGTCACTCCCTCTGTGACATCATCGATGGAACCTGCTTTGATCTAGACACTGTTTCATCAAAGGAACCTGATGAAGTCATCATTTTAGAATCTTAGATATGGCCACGCCCCTTTGCTTTGATCTAAGAGTCTAAAATGATGTCACAGGCTAACTTCAGTACAACAGTTCAACACAACGACTCAACGCGCACACACTGAAAGCTGAACCAGAGAGACGTTCCAGTTTTAAAGAGAAATACTCAAGAAGTTCAAGAATGCCGAAACAGAAAAAGATGATACGGAAGGAAAACGCTAAGAAGCGTAAACGGTCAGAAAGTCCAGATTGGAGACTTCAAGAACTCAAGAAGGTGTTTAAAGATCCTGAGGCAGAAATTCCGCTTCTGTGGAGTACAGAGATCAAGTCAACCAGCCTTGAGCTTGAGGAGAACGTCTCACAGAAGAAATCATTTACCAATGCGACGCGATTTTGCAATACAAACGTAGACCGAGAGGTAGATGAAGCAGGACCTTCTGTACATCCAGGACCAAGTACCCCAAAGAGCCTTCAAGAGAAGGAGATGACCACGGCTAAGCAGACCATCCAGAGTCAAGGGTCAGAAATCTCCGGTCTCAAGGAAAGTCTTCAAGAACCCAAGAAGATGTTTGCAGATCATGAGGCAGAAATTCCGCTTCTGGTAAGTACGGAGATCAAGTCAACCAGCCTTGAGCTTGAGGAGAACCTCTCACAGAAGAATTCATTTACCAATGCGATGCAATTTTGGAATAAAAGCGTCGACCGAAAGGTAGATGAAGCAGGACCTTCTGTACATCCAGGACCAAGTAGCCCAAAGAGCCTTCAAGAGAAGGAGATGACCGCGGCTAAGCAGACCATCCAGAGTCAAGGGTCAGAAATCTACAGTCCAGAGTGGAGTCTTCAAGAACTCAAGAAGGTGTTTGAAGATCATAAGGCAGAAATTCCACCTCTGGTAAGTAGGAAGATCAAGTCAACCAGCCTTGAGCTTGAGGAGAACGTCACAGATAAGAAATTATTTACCAATGCAATGCGATTTTGGAAGAAAATTCCTAAGAAGCCCATCCAGAGTCAACGGTCAGAAATCTACAGTCCAGAGTGGAGTCTTCAAGAACTCAAGAAGGTGTTTGAAGATCATGAGGCAGAAATTCCACCTCTGGTAAGTAGGAAGATCAAGTCAACCAGCCTTGAGCTTGAGGAGAAGGTCACAGATAAGAAATTATTTACCAATGTAATGCAATTTTGGAAGAAAATAGCTAAGAAGCCCATCCAGAGTCAACGGTCAGAAATCTACAGTCCAGAGTGGAGTCTTCAAGAACTCAAGAAGGTGTTTGAAGATCATGAGGCAGACACTCCGGTTCTGGTAAGCAGGAAGATCAAGTCAACCAGTCTTGAGCTTGAGGAGAACCTCTCACAGAAGAAATCATTTACCGATGCGGTGCAATTTTGGAATAAAAGCGTAGACCGAAAGGTAGATGAAGCAGAACCTTCTGTACATCCAGGACCAAAGAGCCTTCAAGAGAAGGAGATGACCGCGGATATGCAGACCATCCAGAGTCAAGGGTCTGAAATCTCCGGTCTGAAGGAAAGTCTTCAAGAATCCAAGAAGATGTTTGTAGATCATGAGGCAGAAATTCCGCTTCCGGTAAGTACGGAGATCAAGTCAACAAGCCTTGAGCTTGAGGAGTACCTCTCAGAGAAGACAACCAAACTCCCCCAGACAAACTATGAGGGAGAGAACGAGATTTACATCAGAGAAAAAAATGACCTGGTCATTGCCCTCCACGCTGAGCAGGCCAAGACAAAGCAGCTTGAGGAACATAAGAAGGTCCTGGAGATGGATAATACGCTCCTTCTGCAGGATAAGAAGCTCCAGAAGGAGGATAAGAAGCTCCAGGAGAAGCTCCAGGAGGAGGGTAAAAAGCTCCAAGAGAAGCTCTTGGAGGCTAAGAAGATCCATGAGGAGGCTTTGGCGGATCTGGAGCAAAAGAATAATGTCCTGGAGCAAGAAAATAAGGCCCTGAAAGAGGGGAACAAGGTCCTGGTGAATAGAAATGAGTTCCTGCAGGAAAATACAAAGCTTCTAGTGGAGGACCAGAGGCTCCTAGAGGATGTGTGCCTCAAGATGAAGAAAAGAATCCTAGGATTCTTTGGCAGGAGGATGGAAGACAGAGCCACGGAGCTGGCAGAGATGAGGAGGAAAATGGTGAACACGGAGACCGGGAGTGGATTTTTCCACCGGATCTTCAGGAGGTAGAGGCCCGGTGATCGGGTTTTTAAAAAAATGGTGGTGGAAATGGGGTGGATTGTTCCACCGCATTGTGGGGCGGTAGACGGCCTTCTCTTTCTCTATGTAGTTTTCTCCCGGTGATCGGGTTTTAAAAAAAATGGTGGTGGTGGAAATGGGGTGGATTGTTCCACTGCATTGTCGGACCGTTGACGGCCTTCTTTTCCGCTATGTAGTTTTCTCCCGGTGATCGGGTTTTTAAAAAAATGGTGGTGGTGGAAATGGGGTGGATTGTTCCACCGCATTGTCGGACCGTTGACGGCGTTCTTTTTCTCTATGTGGTTTTCTCCCGGTGATCGGGTTTTTAAAAAAATGGTGGTGGTGGAAATGGGGTGGATTGTTCCAACGCATTGTCGGACCGTTGACGGCGTTCTTTTTCTCTATGTGGTTTTCTCCCGGTGATCGGGTTTTTAAAAAAATGGTGGTGGTGGAAATTGGGTGGATTGTTCCACCGCATTGTCGGACCGTTGACGGCCTTCTTTTCCTCTATGTGGTTTTCTCCCGGTGATCGGGTTTTTAAAAAAATGGTGGTGGTGGAAATGGGGTGGATTGTTCCACCGCATTGTCGGACCGTTGACGGCCTTCTTTTCCTCTATGTGGTTTTCTCCCGGTGATCGGGTTTTTAAAAAAATGGTGGTGGTGGAAATTGGGTGGATTGTTCCACCGCATTGTCGGACCGTTGACGGCCTTCTTTTCCTCTATGTGGTTTTCTCCCGGTGATCGGGTTTTTAAAAAAATGGTGGTGGTGGAAATGGGGTGGATTGTTCCACCGCATTGTCGGACCGTTGACGGCCTTCTTTTCCTCTATGTGGTTTTCTCCCGGTGATCGGGTTTTTAAAAAAATGGTGGCGGTGGAAATGGGGTGGATTGTTCCACCGCATTGTCGGACCGTTGACGGCCTTCTTTTCCTCTATGTGGTTTTCTCCCGGTGATCGGGTTTTTAAAAAAATGGTGGTGGTGGAAATGGGGTGGATTGTTCCACCGCATTGTCGGACCGTTGGCGGCCTTCTTTTCCTCCATGTGGTTTTCTCCCGGTGATCGGGTTTTTAAAAAAATGGTGGTGGTGGAAATGGGGTGGATTGTTCCACCGCATTGTCGGACCGTTGACGGCCTTCTTTTCCTCTATGTGGTTTTCTCCCGGTGATCGGGTTTTTAAAAAAATGGTGGTGGTGGAAATGGGGTGGATTGTTCCACCGCATTGTCGGACCGTTGACGGCGTTCTTTTTCTCTATGTGGTTTTCTCCCGGTGATCGGGTTTTTAAAAAAATGGTGGTGGTGGAAATTGGGTGGATTGTTCCACCGCATTGTCGGACCGTTGACGGCCTTCTTTTCCTCTATGTGGTTTTCTCCCGGTGATCGGGTTTTTAAAAAAATGGTGGTGGTGGAAATGGGGTGGATTGTTCCACCGCATTGTCGGACCGTTGACGGCCTTCTTTTCCTCTATGTGGTTTTCTCCCGGTGATCGGGTTTTTAAAAAAATGGTGGCGGTGGAAATGGGGTGGATTGTTCCACCGCATTGTCGGACCGTTGACGGCCTTCTTTTCCTCTATGTGGTTTTCTCCCGGTGATCGGGTTTTTAAAAAAATGGTGGTGGTGGAAATGGGGTGGATTGTTCCACCGCATTGTCGGACCGTTGGCGGCCTTCTTTTCCTCCATGTGGTTTTCTCCCGGTGATCGGGTTTTTAAAAAAATGGTGGTGGTGGAAATGGGGTGGATTGTTCCACCGCATTGTCGGACCGTTGACGGCCTTCTTTTCCTCTATGTGGTTTTCTCCCGGTGATCGGGTTTTTAAAAAAATGGTGGTGGAAATGGGGTGGATTGTTCCACCGCATTGTCGGACCGTTGGCGGCCTTCTTTTCCTCTATGTGGTTTTCTCCCGGTGATCGGGTTTTTAAAAAAATGGTGGTGGTGGAAATGGGGTGGATTGTTCCACCGCATTGTCGGACCGTTGACGGCGTTCTTTTTCTCTATGTGGTTTTCTCCCGGTGATCGGGTTTTTAAAAAAATGGTGGTGGTGGAAATGGGGTGGATTGTTCCACCGCATTGTCGGACCGTTGACGGCCTTCTTTTCCTCTATGTGGTTTTCTCCCGGTGATCGGGTTTAAAAAAATGGTGGTGGTGGAAATGGGGTGGATTGTTCCACCGCATTGTCGGACCGTTGGCGGCCTTCTTTTCCTCTATGTGGTTTTCTCCCGGTGATCGGGTTTTTAAAAAAATGGTGGTGGTGGAAATGGGGTGGATTGTTCCACCGCATTGTCGGACCGTTGACGGCCTTCTTTTCCTCTATGTGGTTTTCTCCCGGTGATCAGGTTTTTAAAAAAATGGTGGTGGTGGAAATGGGGTGGATTGTTCCACCGCATTGTCGGACCGTTGACGGCCTTCTTTTCCTCTATGTGGTTTTCTCCCGGTGATCGGGTTTTTAAAAAAATGGTGGTGGTGGAAATGGGGTGGATTGTTCCACCGCATTGTCGGACCGTTGGCGGCCTTCTTTTCCTCTATGTGGTTTTCTCCCGGTGATCGGGTTTTTAAAAAAATGGTGGTGGTGGAAATGGGGTGGATTGTTCCACCGCATTGTCGGACCGTTGACGGCCTTCTTTTCCTCTATGTGGTTTTCTCCCGGTGATCGGGTTTTTAAAAAAATGGTGGTGGTGGAAATGGGGTGGATTGTTCCACCGCATTGTCGGACCGTTGACGGCCTTCTTTTTCTCTATGTGGTTTTCTCCCGGTGATCGGGTTTAAAAAAAAATTGTGGTGGAAATGGGGTGGATTGTTCCACCGCATTGTCGGACCGTTGACGGCCTTCTTTTCCTCCATGTGGTTTTCTCCCGGTGATCGGGTTTTTAAAAAAATGGTGGTGGTGGAAATGGGGTGGATTGTTCCACCGCATTGTCGGACCGTTGACGGCCTTCTTTTCCTCTATGTGGTTTTCTCCCGGTGATCGGGTTTTTTAAAAAATGGTGGTAGTGGAAATGGGGTGGATTGTTCCACCGCATTGTCGGACCGTTGACGGCCTTCTTTTCCTCTATGTGGTTTTCTCCCGGTGATCGGGTTTTTAAAAAAATGGTGGTGGTGGAAATGGGGTGGATTGTTCCACCGCATTGTCGGACCGTTGACGGCCTTCTCTTCCTCTATGTGGTTTTCTCCCGGTGATCATAAATAATTTATATATACAATATATTATTTATTCATTCATATTATACTGTATATTCATGTCATTGTTATGCTATGTAGGCTACTAAACCATTATTAGACTACCACCAAGGACATTAATGAATTTATAGAGGAAATGAACATTTGCCAGGAACATGTTTATGCAAAAAGAGCTTTATTAAAACAAACAATTATATACAAAGCGACTATCTGCGCACACATGAGTAGATGATGATCCAAAAACTACAACTGTCCGTTTGCCTCCTCGGGGTTGTAGGTAACTGGCGGCGTTTTTTCCGAGGCAGGTCCGTTGCACAGATGCACATTGTGCGCGGCTCTGTACTTTGGAGTCGCCTCTCACCGGGACTGCAGCTTCGCACAGAGTTCAGAGAGCTCCGTCCTACGAAATGACGGCGACCGTACAATCCACCCAGAGACCCCGCCAACATGCCCTCTTCTTCGGCAGACATGAGGTCTCCGCTGGCGGACTTCCAGAGTTCCACCGCGTCATCTGCGAGCACACGCTGTCTCCATTCCAGCAGCTGTAAAAAACAAAACAATGAACCAATACTGTGCGATGCGTATGGACACAACACATCTATCAATGCTCGTGGAAAATACTCTTACCCACTTTCTTCTCGCGCGGAACTCTTCGCTCTTCGCTCTTCCGCCCGCAGTTAGTTTTTCTGGCGGGTTTACCTGAAACTCCGACGTGCCGTCTCGTAATACGTCTTACAGGCGGCTGGAAAACAATTAAATGAAAGTGGTATGAATAAAAATCAACAAGCAAGTCACCGTAACATTAAACGAGGAAGGAGAAACAGTTAAAAAAAAAAAAAAGTCACTTTCAAACAAGTAAAATCACTTGTTTGAAAGTTGTGGTTTCATCCAATAAGGAGCAAGGATATTCAGCCCGCTCTGCTCGGCCACCCGCGGTTTCGCTGCATTCATATCCTAATTAGGGCCATTCGCTGATCTCCACCTACGTCAGAGTCTGTTTCCGACAATCTGGGGCACAGACGAACGCGGCGTGCAGGGGTTGCAAATTGTCGGAATTTAGGGAGATTCCCGGGCGTTTACGGGGACGAAAATCCCACTTTTCATGCAGTGCCTATTTTAATCACATGAAATATTTGATTGAGTCTTCATGTGTTCCACCTAACAGACTGCTTCCAGTCAGCTATAGGGTGGTCATACAAAAGGTTCTAACGATTTTAGGAAATCCCTGGGACACACTGTTTTAAAATCCTCCTTCTACTCATATTTCCTTACAGCTGCTCAGGGGGTAGCTGTTACCTCACGTAAAATAACACATGCCTTCCCCATCCCCATCCCCCCCTGGTCCACAGCTCAGGCATACATTTAAAGCTATCTCGGATGCTTTGAGATTCCGTTTTCTTCACATTACCCAAGACATCAAATCACATGTATTCCATGTAATCATAGACCAGAACCAATTAGCTCACGTAGAAGTCAATGTCAATGTATTTGTTGCGTGACCCTGTATGAAGGATAAGCGCTCCATGAGATGGATGGTGACATGAGCATATCTTTAGATATTTAAATTTAAATTCAAATCACCTCCAAAATCCCAAAAAGGGGTGTTATAAGTTTAAAAAAAGTGTTGCTGGCCGTCATAGGAAAATGCGCAAACAATCAAAAATACAGCCAAGTCATATTTACTGCAATTTTGTCTTGACACAAGCCCAGCAGTGATTCGAATGATCTGTGCTTCATAGTACCACTTGTAGCTTCAAGGCTTAAGGGTTTAAAAGATATGACACTGGATAAACCCACTACACACATCATTATTAAGCAATTAATAACTGTTACTACGGACAGTAAACAAGAAGGTTGAAAAGTGTTAAATGCATTGACAGACAATAAAATTGAATCTTGAAATGGCCTTGCCAATATTCAGTGTTAGGCATGTTACTTTAAAAAGGTAATTAGTTATAGTTACTCACTACTTGTTCAAAAAGTAACTGAGTTAGTAACTGAATTACTCTACAATAAAAGTTACTTGTTACCAGGGAAAGTAACTATTTGCGTTAAATTAGAGTTGCTTACAATGGATGTCGACAAAGTTTTTGATACTGGATATAATGTACACATTACTTGCACGTTCTTGCCTTTGACCGCAACCAATTTGAAATAGTGGTTAAATCTCCAGCTTGAAAATACTGCAGCGTGTCTTGAGTTCCCAAATGTGTATATGGTTCTGATTACTCCATTACTTGGGCCGGGGTTGGGGTACCGCCCCTTCCGGTGTAATGGGTGTAGTTTTTGGCTCTTTATTGTATACGTTACAACTGGTGTCAGAAGAAAACTTAGTCGGATTCTAATAACGTAGTCGACCGCTCGGGCATCGGCGGACTTCTGTTTGGAGGACGCTTTTTCTGGTGGAGATGGGGCGTTCTTTTGGCAGAGGTTTTTACGGATGTCCTCGTCCGGTTCAAGTGCTGGGAGGACAACGGTTTTCCGTGGAAAGTCTAGGAGGGGAGATGAGACGTGAGTTACAGCCACCAGCATCCACTGGGGGTCCTGGCTTAGCGACTGCTAGCGCTGAAGCTAGCTACACGGCCCGCGGAAAACTGCCGCCCGGGAACGTGTATGGACACAACATAAACAAAGACGGCGGCGCCCATGGAGAGCAAGTGCCGGAAATATGCAGGGAAGTCGGACTGGGAGGCTTTTCATGCTCAGTCCAAGAGTAACGAGAGTAATCAACTAATTTACATTTTAGTAATTGTAACTGCCTTACTTGATTTAAGTAAATAATTTGTTACAGGCTCGCTACCGCTAAAAGTAGTGGAATTGCAGTAACGCTGTACTTTGTAACGCGTTAGTCCCAACACTGCCAATATTTGATCTAAACAGTGTATCAATTGTTTAGGCTTACTGTTTAAAGATGCTACATAGTGACGGTTACCCAGAGAGTCCTGGGACTATTTATTATTTACAAAACGGAGGCCAACAAACACTGGCCAAGTATATTTCAAAAAAAATTTCTTATGAAAAATATTGTGTTGAAAGCATTGGTAAATGAACAAAGAATTAACACATTATTATATTCACCTTGATCTACAGCTTTTAAAACTTTGTCAAGACTATAATAAGATAATCCCAACGTAGGTATCCATCTAAAGTCCTGGGTATCTGTGGCTCAGTGAAAAAGGATTGGTGGAAAGGCTGTTTGCTGCGGTATGAAGAAGTGAATGAATTTCATGTAGTCTTGCACAGGTGTTACCTTGCTTTGTCATCAATATGTGAATAGGAGAATGATGACATGCAGCATTGAAGAGCTTTCAGTACAGTAGTCAGTAAGTAAAAAAAGAGATGGTGAAAAATTATGCAATAATGATTTACATGCTGAAAGTGATAATGAGAAACATCATATTCACATTGTTGCCCTCTTGGGAAATTACCATTCCTGTCCTACTACTAGGGCCTCGACTGGGGATATATAAACATGTATCAATTTGTTTTTGAATATATATACATGTCGTCATATCACATGGTATTATAAACACACAAGGAAGTCAACATAAAAAATATGATGAAATTTAAATCTGCACAAGTTTACTCCACCAATATTTGAAGCACAGTCATTGTTCATTCAATGTCATCAAAATACATCAAAAGCTTGTTGATATCCAATTGTGTTTAGGAGATCATAGACCAATAAACCTCTAAGGTAATACTAATAATAATGCTGTCCATGAATCTGTGAATGAATCCACCTGCATAGTAGTAGTTCTTTGACTCATCTCCGTCCATCAGTATACACTTACCGGCCACTTTATTAGGTACACCTTGCTAGTACCGGGTTGGACCCCCTTTTGCCTTCAGAACTGCCTTAATCCTTCGTGGCATACATTCAACAAGGTACTGGAAACATTCCTCAGAGTTTGGTCCATATTGACATGATAGCATCACGCAGTTGCTGCAGATTTGTTGGCTGCACATCCATAATGTGAATCTCCCGTTCTACCACGTCCCAAAGGTGCTCTATTGGATTGAGATCAGGTGACTGTGGAGGCCATTGGAGTACAGTGAACTCATTGTCATGTTCAAGAAACCAGTCTGAGATGATTGGCGCTTTATGACGTGACACGTTATCCTGCTGGAAGTAGCCATCAGAAGATGGTACACTGGTCATAAAGGGATGGACATGGCCAGCAACACAACTCAGGTCGGCTGTGGCGTTGACACGATGCTCAACTGGTACTAAGGGGCCCAAAGTGTGCCAAGGAAATATCCCCCCACCATCACACCACCAGCCTGAACCGTTGATACAAGGCAGGATGGATCCATGCTTTCATGTTGTTTACGCCACATTCTGACCCGACCATCCGAATGTCGCAGCAGAAATCGAGACTCATCAGACCAGACAACCTTTTTCCAATCTTCTATTGTCCAGTTTTGTTTTCTATTGTCCAGTTTATTGTTCTTCGCTGACAGGAGGGGCACCCGGTGTGGTCTTCTGCTGCTGGAGCCCATCCGCCTCAAAGTTCGACGTGTTGTGCGCTCAGAGATGCTCTTCTGCATACCTCGGTTGTAACGAGTGGTTATTTGAGTTACTGTTTCTATCAGCTGGAACCAGTCTGGCCGTTCTCCTCTGACCTCTGGCATCAACAAGGCATTTGCACCCACAGAACTGCAGCTCATCACATGAAACAATATTCTAAAATATTTTACAACACACGTATGTACAGTATGTACTGTGTGTAGTAAGTGTAACACTGAACAAACAAAATGTCACTATGATGAATGGAGAAGTGTTTTCATTCATCATAGTGTTTTACATTGAGCACATCAGTGTTTAACTGGTTCTTATAAATGTCTACTCATATGATGACAAATATTATTGGTTACTGTTTGGTTGACAACATGTCTATTAATTAAAATCTGAATAATTATTTATACTTTCATCATCTATCACTTGAAATGAAATTAAGAACATTGTTTTAGTAATACCTCCTCTGCTTCCCTCTGCAGTAGTATGTGATTTCAGCATCCAGCTTTAAACGTGCGCAGCCCAGCTAAGCAGTATTATTGGTCAGTGTTTTTTGCATTACAGTTTACAACTAGAGATTCAGTGCAAAAAGCGCAAAAGCGTTTTTGCGAAGGTTGCTGCGCATTGTCTTGGAAGGTAGATAAGAGTTCTTCAACGGCCATGTAGCATTTGCCTATTTAAAGTTAGCAGGTGTGTCTCTACAGCCCCACTGTGTGCTGATCATCGTCCCTTGTAGGATCGCTCTAACAGTCCGCTGTGTAACCCACGCCGCTCTTCTAATATGGAACAAGCTGATTTCAATCCAAAAGGATTTAACCAGGGAGTCGCATTGTTTACTTTGCTAAATAAATAAATCAGCTTTCTTTCCACCCCTCTATTCCCCAGATTTAGCTAATCTGCCTAATTACACATTACGATTCTTTCCATAGAAGAACCAGGCTTCCAGGGGACGCTGAATGGGCCGGTATTGGCTAATGCTTTGCTTCAAAGTGTCCAGTCAGAAACACATGTCTAGAGCCCATGGCAATGCTGCCTCTACAGGGAAGGCTAGATGACCTTTGTCTAGGCTGACCCTTAAGGTCAAAGAGAGTACAGTATGTGTCTATGAACATTTACATTTTGTATTTTACTATGCTGTCATTGTAATGGGTGGACTAAAAAGGGATTCCAAAATAAGTACATACAAATTCAAATTTGTAAAATAAAGTCTCAATTCATGTTTAATTAGTTGTCTTTGCAGGGTAAGGAAATCACTTAAATCTTGTTTTTTCACTGGAGCTCGGATTGATTGGTGGCCTTTGCGAACATTGTAGAAGCTTCATCAAAACTTCAAAAATGTAGCTACATCCATTCATACCCTTCGCATGGACAAAAAACCCACTTTATAATTGGTGTGAACTTAAGCAAAATCTTTCATGATCTGCACTCGATCACAACCATACCTTGTTAGCGGGAGCCACGTTGCTGGAGAAATGTAATATCCCCATAACCCCATTCACGACAGTCTAAATAAATGCTGGGATGTGTTAGCACAGACAATGTCGACCACTTCTTTTGCCCTCCAATCCAGAGTTGAAGGCAGCAGGGCAAGAAATAAACAGATTTGAAAAAGCAATCAACAGCCCCCTAAACCACTCAAGCTGATTTGCATCTGATCCCCAGATCATGTTTTATTTATCAGTCATTGCAACCAATCAGGGAAGAAATTAATCAATGAAGGTGCAAGGTAGGAGTGATATCCGCCATCTGGGGGTCACACTGATCCCTCAACCCCCTGGCAGGGACACACACACAGGCATGTACACAAACACATCCACGGTCCAACCTAGATAGACACACTCACACACATTGGCAGGGTGCAGAAAATACATGCAGGGAGAAAGACACTCACGCGTGGACACACACAGAGCTCAACAACAATGAGAACCTACATCATGCGTCACACACGCACATACACACACACACACACACTGAAGTCCCCACACTGCCTTGTCATAGGGCCATATTTAAGTGAATGATATTTTTCTCTCCCCCTACCAATGAGCTCCAAGCAAGTCCATATGGCCCAGATCAAAGGTGTTGCTGGGTGCATGCTTCTGCTTTATTGCCAGCCGCTGCTGTTAATTAGGAAACAAGATCACAGGCAGCATTAAAATCCAATTAAATTGATATGAACAGATTGCCAAGTGATGTTCGCTAATGTATAATTGAGCACCATGCAAATTTCTCTGGCTGCCTTTTGTTTTGCCGTGCCTCTGACTCTATCTCACCAGCCCACAATGAGCAATCAAGCTTGAAACTTTTCCTCTCTCTGTCGTCACTGACTCAGAGATAAACAAGTTAATGCCTTCTGATGGGGTCTGGTTTCATCAGCTTGAGTGAGCATCGTGTACCAGTTGGGCAGTGAAGGTTCAGCTTCTTTCATAAACTGTCATCTGATCTTTCTGGACATTCACATTTTATGCTTTTGTCATCAAAGCTACTGTTGCTCAACCAGTTACTTTAAATTGGAAAGATTATATTAAGGAAATGCATTCAAATATATATAATTTGAATGCATTTCCTTAATATATTGTAAATAAGCCACCTTTTTATAGTATTACAATGCTTCCAGCTTATCACCAGGGGATAAAAATAGATTATAGGGGTCACAAGATGCAGTGTTAGTAGTAGTTAACATATAATTAATTAGAAAGCATTGGACTCTCCAGTTGATTCAGAATGCTGCAGCACGTGTATTACCCAGAACAAAAGACATCATATCACTCCTATGTTATCATCTTTGCACTGGCTCCCTGTTAAATCAATAATAGAATTGAAGGTTCTTCTCCTCACCTACAAGGCGCTTGCTGGTGAGGCACCTTCTTATCTTAAAGAGCTTGTAACACCGTACTGCCCTGCAAGGCAGCTGCGTTCTATAGATGCTGGGTTACTTGTTGTTCCTAGAGTTATTAAAAGTAGGATGGGAGGCAGAGCCTTCAGTTATCAAGCTCCTCTTTTGTGGAACCAGCTTCCACTTTCAGTCCTGGGGGCAGATTCAGTCAGCTCTTTCAAGATTTTAAGATTTCTGTTATAGAATTTGAATGTATTCTGTTTGAGTCATTCTGTAGATATGACATCCATTGCAGTCTGTCCATCCCGGGAGAGGGATCCCTTCTCTAACGGGTTTTTAAAAAAAAATTGGGGAGTTTGTCTTGTGCCGATGGGAGGGTCTTGGGACGGAGGATGTCGCATGTGTACAGACTGTAAAGCCCTTTGAGGCAAATTTGTACGTTGCGATTTTGGGATATACAAAATAAAAATGAATTGAAACTCCCCCCTGCAGCCAAACCAAACCACGCCCGCCACCACAACACTATTTTAACCCTGATTTAAAAGCAGTAGTTGAATTGAATGAATACACAACTAAGTCAGCTTCTACCCAGGAGTTTTTGTGCTTTCTCTTCTCAGCCTCTCAGGTTACCAAAGATCATGGTTCTATCTGGCCTCTGGTCCTACCCTTGCCATGGCCCTGCTGGCGCCGACTGCTTCTTACACTGCGTCTCCCGTTGCATCAAAACTACGTAGCTTAGTGGAAGCAGAGTCCGATTTCCTAAAATCTGTCTTTTTCTAACTCTCCTGAACTTCCAAAGAGGTCATGGAATATTGGTTAGGAAGTAGACCTTAAGAGGTAATTTTTTTGATCATTTGAATCCAGCCCAAGACTTTGGCCAAGGGAATTACCGACAATTCGTCCTGGAATATTCAATTGACATAGAACTATTGAGAATTAAAGAGGGAAAAAAATGAAATGTGTATATATATGAGGACAGATTCCTAGCGGGGGTTTTATGTCCTCTAGTAGAAATGCATTCTAAAGTCAGCATATATACACATAGACAGAAATACATGAATAGCAACACGTTGGTACAACATAGCACTCAGCAGAGCTTCTAATGAAGCACAGATGTGACATCTAGCACACAAAGAAAGCTTCAGACTGACAGAAAGATAATTTCAACATCTAACTTAAACACTGATCTGTTCAACCTCCTAACATGGCAGGTCAGCCAGTTACGGTCAAAGGATTGAAGACATTAAGGATTAAGAAACTGATTATCAGGCCCCCTCTGTACAAGGATTTGCAACGTTACATATTCATACATGAGAATGCGACTCGCCTCACCGGTTACGAAGGGAGGGATTTTTTCCGAGGACTAAGCCGGTCCAGCGGTGGACTGGCAGGTTTTAACAACGGGGCTTAGTCCTGCTGGAATGATGAAGGACATGAATGATCATCAAGTTGTCAGACTATGTCGGCAGAGTAAAGCTGCCACTTGCCCCTGCTTCTCCTGGTTTCCCTTTTTCTTTAAATCTTTTGATATAATAGTTTTTAAATTGGCTTGAGTACTTGATGCAATCCAGCTTTTTGAAGGGGTTCTGGGGGGCAGTCACATGAGGATTTTTAAAGACACATAGGTACGATCATCCAACAGTGCTGAGAAAGGAATTTACAAGAAATTGAGGTACTGCAATCTCAATGGATTTTTGAATATTTTTAGACACCTTTAGATCTTTGAGAATTGACTTTAATCTCTTGGACAAGCAGAGGTCTTAGTGACATTACAGATGCTCCGAAAGGGAAGGGTACTATAATCCCCTATAAATTCTAGGACCAACTAGAGTTGTTAAGTATGATGAAAGACCTAAAGAGGAAAACTAAACATTGATCTGGTCCTTTGGTAAGATTTGAGAGAGGAATTTAGCAATATCGGAGGTCTTTGAAGAGCAATCCAGTAGTTTAATTATTAACGTTTACACAAATGCCAGTCCCCTGAGTAAATTCACTGTTGTTTGGCCCATCCACCCCTCTTTTCTGTCCTTAGGTTTCATGATGCAGAAGGCCACTGCTTAAGCGTCAGTATTTGACTCTCTTGGAGTGAGACCAAGCTGCCTTAAGTGTAGTTCCAAGAGTAATCAGTGTCATCTAGGGATTTAGTGAAATTTTATTCAATATGGCCTTACTGAGACATGTGTGACAGGACATATCTATTTGAAGGTCATGGACATATGAAACCCATTGATTACAGAGCTTGGGCGGTTGGCTTGCCCGCTTTGAGCCTCACCAATTAAAACCCTATATTATCAGTGATTATATACCAATTACATTTACAGTGGAATAAGCCTAATCACATATATTGTTGATGTTTCATCTCAAATAGAAAATAGGAAATGGATGTGGCTTGGATGTAAATGAAAAACAACAAGATGCCACAATCACCACCGTCTTGGCTGCCGGCCAATTCAAAACCTATCCATAATGTCAGGATGCCGCCAAGACTGGAATAAAGAGGAAAAGATGGATGAGGAAAGAGGGAGGGATAAGGACATGGATGAGGAGAAGTGGGTGCAGCTGGTGCCCTTTGTTTCTCCAGTGCTTGGTCCTTGGAGCTTCAGATCCATTGGGATGGCAGAGAAAGCCCAGTAATGACATGCTAATGTGACTGTCAAGAAAGAAAAGTAGAGGCATCGGAAATTGCAAAAATCGTCTGCCATAAATGGGCAACATTGCCGAAAGGAGGGGAAATACTCCCAATCCTTTTTATATGAAAAGTGATAAAAGCCAATAAATCCCAATAAAAAGGGATGTGCAGATAGGAGGCAAGCAGATAAGAACAAAATGGTGGAGTAGGGATGCAGAGCCGGGATGAAGGTGTAATTTGGTTGGAAATAGTGAAAGCAACAAGGCCTGCTGGAATATCTGCATATGGAGTGGGATAGTTTTTGGACTTGTATTGTAATTTCATGATAACCCATTTTGAATCAAAATGAAAGACTATTACCTCAATATTTACAGTGTGGACTCAAAAATATGAACTTTTGGAGCTTTATAAGACGTAATCTGATTGTATGTATTTTAAGCAGATTTTTGCGCCATGTAATGTCTGAAGACGCTACACAGAGATAAAAGAGATCAGTAACATATTTATTGTCAGATGGGCTGATATCCCAACTAAAACAGAGGTTAATAGACGCAAAGTGGAATGTTACAAATAGTTTTAGAGATAAGACCATACCCTCTCTATCATGTTGCTTTGCCGATTTCTTTTTTAAGTGTTCGGTCAAGTGAAGATCTAGTTTTAACATTCAAACTTGTTAGAACATTAATTTAAATGAAAATAAATACACATGTATTGACATACCATTCATCAGTGTAAATAATTAAAGAAATATTTTTCATTGAAATGTCTTTTAAAAGCTTACATATGTCCACATATATAGTTTTCTGAAGCTTCAAAATAATTCTGAATATGAGAGGATTTTCCACAATGAATGACGCAGCCAGCCAGTGCCGCAAATAAATCTTGTCTTTGTGGACCTAACAGACACCCTTTAGACAAAAGGATGCCCTCCCATCCGTGAGAACATGATTTAAAACGGGATTGTCTGGATACCAGAGTTCTGACGAGAAGAGGCAAAGCCAAGGCCTCCTTGTAACGTTCAAACAAAGATTGTGTTGCAGGACGTAGTTTTAATTTCATAGTACTGTTATTGTTAATTATATTACCCTTCATGATGTGTGTGCAAAGTTTACAGATGTCCTCGCTGTGCATCCATTAAATATTGTACGCTATAATGTATGTTGGGTCAGATACTTCAGCATGGCATAGGTGGCACCCTCCTGATTGTCACCAGGTACCGCCAGTAATTTGACTTTTTTTTTATCTCTGGTACTTTGTTATTTTTTAATCAAGAACAGTCAGTAAGAAGTAGTTGACTTCACTCAGATTCAAATACCAATGCATTGGGAGTTTTATTTTCAAAACAACATTACAACCATGGCAACTTATTTTCTAGGTTTACTAATATAACACAAGCATCAAAAAAAGGAGGGCCTTTATTCCAATGTCTGTTTGACCCAAACAGCCCTCACACCGGCTTTCCGTGGACATTTCTGACATTATATTGGTAATTTTATTTAGTTCCTGGTGTCTGTATTCATCAACACAATTATATGTTGACTTAAATGCCAAACAGTTATTATCCAGAAAAAAAATACTGCTGATTTAATAACTACGCCAGTCCATAAATTAGCACTTGTTGTAGTACGTATTTGAAAAAGATTCATTTTTCCTTTCTGTGGTGGCTGGGCGTGGTTTCAGCACGGCTGCAGCAGAGAGAGAGGGGGAGCGGTTCAGGGAACGGTGCCAGCTGGGGGCAATTAACCTCCAGCTGGGGGGGATTAACGGTGCGCTCTCTCCCAGTATTTAGACAGTTATGGGAGAGCGAGCGGGAGGCTTGAGGGAGATGAAGCGTGCGAGCGAGCTGGCTGGCGGCAGCCAGGCCGAGAGCGGGAGCGCCCGGAAAATAAATAAAACCTGTCATCGGTTGTTAGCATGCCTCAGTGTCCTCCTTTCGGGTCCCCCAGCACCCAAGCCCGTTACAGTGGCGCCCAACTCGGCGGGGGACCCGGGGCGGAAGATCCAGCCCAGGAGACGCGTCAGCGCCGAGATGGCAGCCGCGCAGAGCGTGGAGGCGGGGGAGCTCCGCAGGGGGGTGATGGGATGGAGCGAAACTCGGGAACCGACGGGAGCATCAGCAGGCGGCAGAGCCGCCCGTCCCGGCCCTGGCAGCTTTCGCACCCGCAGGCGGAACAAAGGACGGCGTGGCCATTGACCGCCCGGGCGCCGCCGAGACCCGCGGCACCTGGGATGCTAACAGGCCCAGCGAGAGACGGCGACGCGCAGGAGGCCCAGGGGGACCCCTTGCCGACCCCAACCCCACGGCGACAACAGCCGCGGCAGCAGGAGTTTCTCAAACGCCAGGACAGGTCTGCTGGAGATGCAGGCGGTCCGGACACCTGCGGAGGGAGTGCCCACTGAGGGCAGCGGAGCCAGGGCTCCGGGTCCACTGGGAGGGGTTTAACGTGCTAAGGGGCAGGCTACGGGGGTGCGTTCACGACGGGCAGGGACAGGCGGGGCGGGCGCTGTGTTCAGCGGTAACGCGAAGTCGGCCGACGCTGCCGGGGGAGGTGACGGGGAACTGGCGGAGCCTCCGAAGACCCCGTCGGTTCCCAAGTTTTGCTCCATGGAAGATTTTCCACTCGAGCAGTCTCGGTGCGGCACTCTACGCTCAGCCTTCGACCAAGTGATGCGAATTGATGGTCAGCCGGTGCGCCCTGAAGCCGCGTTGTCGTACCCACATTTTTCAGTGATCAGGGACAGGCTGTATAGAGTGAGTCGTGACGCTCGGACGGGACAAGAACACACCCAGTTGCTGGTGCCGAAAAGCCGCCGGGAAATGGTTTTCCAGACGGCTCACTAAAAACCGATGGCGGGTCACATGGGGTACGCGAAAACACTGGACCGGACAATGGCCCGATTTTATTGGCCAGGCATCCGGGGAGACCCGTGCCGCAGGTGTGCGGCCTGCCCGGATTGTCAGTTAGTTAATGCACCAGCCATCCCGAGGGCCTCGTTGCGACCTCTGCCCTTGATCCCATTTGAGCGCATAGGCATGGACCTCATCGGGCCATTTTACCGGAGCGCATGCGGATATCGCTTTGTGTTGGTTCTGATGGATTACGCAACGCGATACCCGGAAGCGGTACCATTGCGCAATATCTCGGCGAAGAGTGTCGCGCAGGCGCTGTTTCAGGTCATCTCCCGGGTTGGAATCCCGAAAGAGATTCTAACGGACCAGGGCACCTTGTTTTATTTTGGTGTCTAATTCTCCTCTCGTTTCAGGTGTCTTGCCCTTCCTCATGAGCCTCCTGTCAATTGTCTTCCCTGATTCCTAATTGTGTCCACCTGTTCCCTCACCTCCCTCCATTTCCTATCTTTAGACTTTTTTTAGACAGTGGTGCAATGGCTCAGTAGTCTGAGACTGACAAAACATTTTGAACAACAACTAAATCTACACATTTGCATCAGCTTTCCCAGCTTTTCATTTTTGCCAAATCAAGAGGTCCAAATTTAAAGCAAGCGCTACCCTTAAAATTGCAAGCACTACCCTGGACCTTCACCAAACAATTTAGTTTTGGATGAAATGTCGCTCTTGTTTCCCGTTTTCCAGTTACTAATCATGAGATATGTTAGGGAAAAGTCTATACTAAATGCATGCTGGACAAATGGGATCACAGTTTTTTCAGGGATAAAACTGACTCTAAAACACTTAAATTATCAGTCACACACCACTGGTTGCTTTTTGTTTCCAGAAGTTTGAGGTTTTGGTTCCTACTCGGGGGAACTTGATTTCAACAACGTAACATGCTCATGGGATTGGTATTGATATTTCATTATTAACAGTTCAGAAAGTCAGTGTCACCCAGCCGCCACCTCAACCTCCCTCCCATCCATCTATCACTTACTGAGGAGACCCAGAATGAGAAATTGAACCAATGGTCTGCACCCTCCTGGTTCTCATCCTCTTAGATGCACACCATGCACACCATGACCGCCCTGCAAAATCCCTGGAACCAGCTCACACACACAAACTCTGATTTTCCCTTCCCACTTAAGTCTTGGCAGCGAGCGACCCAGACCTTGGCACAGTTTACTTTAATGAGTGGCAGATTCCAGCCCCATGCCACTGCTGGGTGGCCAGGAGCGATAGAGAGGAAGGAATAATAGAGAGATTGCGAGCGAGAGACCTTATCATGCAGGGAGGGTTAGGGGATTGGCATATGCTGCGTGTTTCTGCCAGTACCCTGGGACTCCCAGAAGAGAGGTGCTGTACAGAAGCAAATAGAGAAATGATTGTTTGGTCAATTAATGAAAATGTATTTACTCATTTTATTCATTCTGTTTCACTGTTTTACTTAACCAAAGCTTGTAAAAGCTGGCTCCAGGGAGAGGTGGAAGTGGCCAAACTGGAGCTGTCCCATCCATACCGCAACCAGCCGAAAGCTTTCAAGGAGCTGCTGAATGGAAGAGGAGGAAAAGTAACGTCTGCTCTGCATTAGAGAGCACAGACACAACTGATGCTGTCCATGGGCCCACTGAAGCTGCCTCTGGTTCAAAATATATTCAGTTAGTAATTGGCCTTCCCAAGATGAATAATAAAGAAATGTTCACAAGTTTTCCTCTCATCGTTCTTTATATCTTGTGCACCACGAGATCATCTGGACATTGGAGCACGTCCTGACTATTAGTTGACCTGCAATGTTTCCTACTAGAGACAGAGAGAGCAGACACTCATTTAGGTAGTATTGACAAAGGACAAACCATTGGACAAGTTTTTTCAACCGTGTACGGAACGATTCATGAATAAAATCCTGATTCTGTTTTTACCGTCATTTTCTGAAAGAAGCCAATATTGATGCTTCCCAAACTAAAGGTTTTCAAAAACCATTCACGTGGAAATGTTCAGATCTGCCAAATCTATCGCTAAGGATTTGCAACCATACCGGTTATGGTTAGAGGAAAAGATTGAGTGCTATTAGCCACTTTGCATGCCCAACCCTCTTAACCCAAATCACGTTTGACATACCAGCTTATAAAATACTGTACATAAATCAATTTGTTTTAATGGATTTATTGAAATCAGAAGAGGGGAAAGGAAACTCTCGAAGTGCTGACATTTAAGGAAATGTAGTAGACCGAAGAGTCTCAAACAAAGGAAGCTATCAGAAAATAATCAACTTTTATGTAACCTTCCTCCAATGAACAATAAACTTCTTTATAATGCGATAGCCTACATACTGTTATGAGACGGGATGGTATGAAAAACCTGAAAGTTAGCAGGCCGGTTGTCAATTTCACCAGATGAAGTACTGCACCAACTTTTTCAGCCAATAATCACAATGTCACTGTTCATGCACCATGTGGCAACATAGATTTACTTTTTGGTGGGCCTTGCAAGGTTTAACAATTAAAGTTCAAGCTACAACCATCTTTGCATCTAATGTAAGGTTATCTACATAAACCACAAAAAGTGCTCAGAAAAGCATGTTTTTTCTCTGTAACAAATTATTTCGATTGTCTGGAAAAAACAAAATGTGTGTCATTAGTAGCACAGTAGTTAGTGCTAATTTAAATATTACAGCAGAGGCACAGCAAACTAATATTGTTTATTATGATGTAGTTTATCCCCACTCTAACACCAAGGTCCACAAACTGAAATTAAACCGGTGTCATCCTTTTGGGATGTAAAATATGTTAGATATGAGTGGGCACACTTAATCTGTTCGTAATGGTCTTCCTGCAAACCGGCTAGACGGCGATGATCAGATTAGAAGCACAGTTTGATTCGAGCATGAAAGCACAAAGATACAGCCAGTGAGACAAGCACTGGTTTGTGAGTCATGTTTGTAAGCAAAACCGTCCATTGGATAAGCATCCGTGCATTGTACGAAGCACCCAGAAAGTGTACAACAACAAAGGGAATAGTTGAATGAAGCTTTATTCTAGGTAGAAGACACAACAGGCGAACAGATCAGCTAATGTGGAGTAACTCATTCGGTTGAATGCCAAGCCATCAGAGTAGATGGCAGACAGAAACCAGAGGACTATCCTCATGGTGGGGGACTGAAGGCTGACTTGTTTATTGGGGCAGAGGCAAGTCCATACAGGCAAGTCCAAAAACAGGAAACCTGTCAGAGGGTAAACACAGAGAAAGTCTGGCATTACGCAAAGAAAAATCGGCCAACAAGTGAGTGAGAGTAAGACGGAAGTATAAATACTAAAGGGAGTAGGCTGAGCAGAGTGGGCAGGTGAGAATTATCAAGATGATAAGGTGACTGCATTGAATGAGATAACTGGGTGAGTGATGGAGACAGTCTAGTGAGGTGAGTGTGCACGAGGCAGAGTGACAGGGCAGTAAGGAAGCTGATCTGTGACAAGGTGAGAAACTTCTTCGTCATCTCCTGCGGTAGATGCCTTCAGACGGGGTGGATTTATGAATGACACAACATTCTGTTACAGCAATCTATCATCGCTCTTTTGTTGGTGCGTATACAGAAGTTCTTGACTTTTCCTAGTGGGTATACCTGCATATCATGTAGACTACAGGACTGGAACAGTGGGACAACTTGACTAGTTAATTAATTCTCCCGCATAAGTCAAGATGTGAGCACATCCACGGGGAACATTTGGGCACTTGCACGTAGATGCTGAAGGACGAGCCTGCTCTTCACTGAGTCCCAAACTCCATAGTCTTTTTTGCCTGCTGTATCAGTTTCAGATACATACCAACGTTTAAAGGAGGTTGAGACATGAAACATTATGTTGCATTGAAGACTCCCTAAATACTACAAAGCAGAAATGTAAACAGTCAGAAGCAGAAGAAGGGGCTGTGGTGCCCCAGATATATGACACTTCTCCAGGGGGTAGCCGCAAGCTCTTCTAGCACTCCTGTCCAATGGTCAGACCAAGAGCCACTGCCCTTTTGCAGAAAAGTGGAGGATTGCCCTGTCCAGGTATAATGCTGCGTTCACACAAAAGTGAGTAGACCCCATACCCAATTCAATGCGCAGACGCGACTGGTTGCACACTGTAAGTTAGTCGGTGTCTACCACGAGACACGCTGGCACCAAGCCGACACAACAGGTCATCAGACTGTCAGCTGGTCAGCCTGAAGCAGCACTGGAAGCGGCAGCCATTCAGACGCACTTCCTGGAGGAGTCGGGAAATTCGGCGACGGACTGATGCGCCGAATCTAAACACGACTCTGTTTGCGGTTCTAACGTTTGTGTAATTCACACAATAAATGAAAAGGGCAGAAATAGTGGTTATTTATTTACATGGTGGGAATTATTATAACTACTAAGAGCGAAGTGGGATGCGAATGAAGGCAAATTGACTACAATTAGTCGGGCGAGTAAACTTAACTTTAAGCAAGTAAAGCGTGGCAATAATCCGCTTTGCTTTTGGTCTGACCACAGTATACCAGTGCTATTGGGAACATTGACACGTTCCAGTGCCAGCAGAACAGTGCCGGCCCGAGCCTTTTGGGGGCCCTAAGCAGAATTTGATTTGGGGGCCCCCCTCCCACCACGCAGAGTCACCTGTGCTAGATTATTGGCACAAATGTCACGCTATAATGTTATAGCGAAAACTATAAACAAATACAGTGAGATTATAATACAAAACTAGGGCTGCTTGCAGCACTGAACGGGCCTAAGCCTCCCCTCGCATGTCGGGGGGGCAGCGGTCAGCCAGAAACGTGGTCAAAAAGTGAAAAGAGAAGGAAAAAAATCTGGTCCCAGGCAGGAATCGAACCCAGATTCCGCGGAAGGAATAACTTATGTGCGGCTCAACAAGTTCGCAAAGATAACAAATGTGACTCGTCGAAGCCGCACTTACTGTACCGCAAATGGTTTGAATTATAATTTAAACTTTTAACTTACGCATTAACGCTATCAGCAATGTTCCTCTAACATTGTTCTCTTGCTTTGGCAGCAGAGACGGTGTTACTGCGTGCTTGAAAAATAAGCACGGTACCAATAAAGCCTGATTGCTTCGGTTTGGTTTTGTCGATTCTGAACCAATTCTGGAACCTTGAGTTTGTTCAACCAGCTTCATGGTACAGGCCCCCGATCCGTGTAAGTTCAATCGACTCAGAGTACGTTCACCTTGAGTTAAGCGCGTGCGTGACGATTATAAAAAGCCATCATTAATGGAGCCCCGATACCACGAGTCACCATGACGACAGACAACAAGAGCGCCATTTTACTGCGGTGGAATTTGGAGTCGTTCTGCAGGCCTACGAATGGGAATGGGAGCGTGTATTTCGCCGCAAATGAAATACAGCGGCAGCAGCGAATTAGAGAGCGACTGCATGGGGAAAAAATGCTGCCCTAGTCAACGCGCAAGTTTAAAAGTACTATTCCATTGACGTAACATTTAACCGTAAGATCGTAGCAGCCTCTAGTTATGAATATAAGTAGGAATAAAATCTGATTTTCATTTAGGTGCAATCCAACTGGGGAAAAAAGGACCCAGAAGCAGCTAAAAATGAAATATAAAAACATAATTCAAAAAGGTATGGCATATATTACTAAGCTATGATTGCACCTCACTTTCATTCATTTTTTTTTTATTGACTTAGGCTATTAAACAACGTCAATATTAATTCAGTGGCTACTTGAACTAAATTAAACCCCTAATAAAATGTTGTTTTACACTTAATACCCCACTTAGGAGACACTTACAGACACATATTTATTTTATATTTATCCCACCGACACTCATAAAATACTAATTAAAAAACAATATACACCGTTAAAGACAATTTTGTGTTTTCCATGAAAACTTATACTTTTATTTATCAAATGAGTTGGAAAAATGAATACAAAGTACCGTATTTTCCGGACTATAAGTCGCAGTTTTTTTCATAGTTTGGCCGGGGGTGCGACGTATACTCAATTTTTCGAACATATCATGTAATTTCACATTTTCACACTAAACCGCTCTAGGCCTGTGTTGATAATTTCAACATTGGCGGTATCTTATATCCGTATATGTCGGGAACGTAGATCCTCAAAAGCGCTCAGCGTTTCCGCGTCTGGGGTGTCCTTACGTGCAGACGGCCTCGGGACCCCCGTGCCCCGTCGCCGACCGCCGACCTCGACATATACTCCAGTGCGACTTATTTATGTATTTTTCTTCTTTATTATGCATTTTATGGCTGTTGCGACTCGTACTCCGGAGCGACATATAGACCGGAAAATACGGTATATCACGGGTAACATGCGTTTCAGTGAGAGGGGAACTTTCCTCACAGCTCTACATACTGCTGCCTTGCCAAAGTGCTCCGCATCCAGCGATGTTATAAAGAAAACTACCATTTGCAAAAAAAACAGCGATGCATAAAATTTGCTCTGATGCGAGTGCACGTCCGCGGTGTGTGAGGTTGGTGATATTACTATTTAGATATTTAATATTAGTCATCTGCATATGATGTATTGATTAACTAACCCATTGGTATTATTATTCATTAATTATTCAAACCCCCAAATTCATCTACATACAGTATCATGTAGTCATTGTCAATGCCTCTTCTCTCTAGATGTACCATTTAATTCTTGTGTTACACCTGCGGTGTGGTTTAAATGCGATGCCTCTCTTGTGATAATCGGTCTGCTGTTCAGTTATCATAAATTAACTGATCTTTATTGGTTCCGTCACACAAAGTGCTGCTTTAATAATGACACCATGCAGCAAAAGAATGAGAAATCTTGTGTCATAATTATCAAAATGTGGATATTATAATGTGAGTTCAATACAACACACAAGTTCTGCCTTCTTGTAAATCAAAAGACGGAGAATTATTCATTTGTTATATCAACAAAGGGTAATAACGTTTGGAAAAGTAAAATATTTCCTCATATTGAACTAATCTCACCAAAAGTGTCTGAGATTGAAAAAGCAGAAGCTATAGTCTCCAATGACTAATATGCATTGACCTAGCCACTTACAAATAATGGCAATAAACCTATTATCATAATGACAATTAGAGGAAATCCTCTTGTTCACATATGAGCACCTTTTTTATTTTATTTGGTGTTGGTGATAATCACTGCAGAGGGGGAATCTTTGCAGCACCAGACACACTGAACGGCAATGGGCCCCGGGAGGATTGTAAGGTGACTGTGCGTGTGTGTAACAGCAGGGAACCCAAAAGAATGCCCTTAGTAAAAAAGTGAGGGATCTTGAATCACAAACGGAAGCCAGAACCTCTGTATTTGCTTGATACTTTGGGCCTTGAACTGTCTGCCTTAAAGTTATGCAAACTGAAATTTGGTGGGCCTTCTTTGCCTGGCTAAAACCTTGTTCCCAGTCTTTATACTTCCTCCGTGTTCCCACTATACACACATACATGTGGACATGCAAATAGCGTGGCCTCCAACATCATCACCCATCATTCTGTCTCAGCACACTCACACGCACAGAGACAGACCTGGCAGCACCCATCCAATGGTGAGACAATGATTCATTCTAGACGGCTTTTATGTGACCTGAGCCAAGTGTTCTACGCGCTGCGGTCTGGCCTTATGAGTACTTTCTCACACACACATTTCGGTCGGTGTGTGTGTGTGTACGCCGGCCCATTTTAGTTTTTGGAAACTCCCTCTGTGTTCTTTCACTGTGGAGGAAAGCGCAGAGGACCTGTGAGGTCCAGTCAATAGAAGAGGGTAAGGAGTACAAGTTCATTAAGTCCTGGGTAACCTTTTCATCGGCCGGGTTAATACCCCACTCTATTTTATTGATGTCTCTGTTCCCAGGGTGAGCAGCTTCAGCCATAAAGCTCACTCTCTCTCTATGTCCGTCTGCTACTGAGGAGAGTAGAGCACTGGCATCACGCTTCACATTAATGCTCAATCATCAGAGGCTGATATATCAACTGCTTTGGATAGCAGTGGACATAATGTTCCATAATTAAACAGCTGTATAATGAGAGGCTGCTATGACCTGACGCCATCACTCACTGCCAAGGCCCCCTTCAGCCCACACAAACCCCCTAATCTGTGAAGGTTTAGGTATTGTCCCTTTCAATACAATCAATAGTTCATTTTTTTGTTAAAGTGGATCAGCACAAATATTGCGAAAAATTACAAATTGAGATTTGCTTAATGAAAACCCCCACAATCTATATAATGCAATACTGTGGAAGTTGCGTTCGGAATAAAAGGCAATTCCGCGAGTTGAGAACACCAGCGTGTGTCACGTTGACAAACTGAAAAAGCAAGATGGCGCAGCCCTGTAACCTCACAAGTAAGGGTCTCTACGTCATCACTAACAAAATGCTTAAAGGGGCCGCGATACCGGAACAGTCGCAATTACTTGTACAACAAAGCAAGAACAAAGGTGAATTATGCAGTCACATTCACTACAATACATCATTTAATTAATAAAAGATATATTTTTAGCTGTAGAAGAAACAATGCAACTTCATATTTTTTGGTAATTGCACCAACACAGCTTATTACATCCTAACCTGCACATTGTTGCCCTGCAGAGCATGTGGTTCTAACAGTCCAGAGGCCGTGGCTGGGGCTTGGTAGGGCTTGTAGAGCCTTGACCTCTGGAGTACGTCTCGGGAGCCATTTCAAAATCTTGACATCTGTTGCCAGAATCCTCTAGATCAGGGATAGCAAAAGTCTGTGCACCTAAGCACCCCTGTACCCATCAACAACAGCACAGGCGTCTGAGCAAAGAGCCTGACATCTTCCTCATGAGCTGAGCGGTGCTGCGAACAAAAAAAAAGTGCAGTGGGATGGGGGGTTTCCCATTTTAATTGATTTTCTATTTGTCTATTTCCATAATTAGTTGGTGTGTGTAACGGGCTTGGGTGCTGGGGGACCCGGAAGGAGGAGGCTGAGGCATGGTGAAAGTGCAAATGATTCTTTTATTAGAGAGTCTGGCGTTGCCGTGCGTCCTTGCCATCGGCGCTGTCTTGTGCACGTCGTCTGCCGCGTCTCTCGCACGTTCCATCTCCGCGCACCTCTCTCGACTCGCTCTACGGGATCTCTCGAAGTACTGGGAGAGAGCACACCGTTAATCCCCCCCAGCTGGAGGTTAGTTGCCTCCAGCTGGCAGCGTTCCCTGAGCCGCTCCTCCTCTCTCTCCGCTGCAGACGTGCTGAAACCACGCCCAGCCACCACAGTGTGTTTTATGCTGTCAACTCAGAGCATTGCAAATATTTCCACCGAAATAAATAGCGAGAGTCAAGTCTTCAAAACAGTGTCACAAACCAATAGGTGACATCCTGCTGGTAACTATGTCAACTTCTAACAGGTATGTAGGGTGCAACACTATGTAAGTGCAGGTTCATATCTAATGATATACTGTAAGGTTCTTCTGAAATGACACTCCGCAGTGACAATGATCTACTTACCAAGATGGTTCGTACTTGCCCACAACTTACTGCTGCCATCAAGTTATTTTATCCCAAAAGTTATGGAACAAGATATATGAAAATGAGTCGCAGAGTCAAAATCCTCTCCTCCGCAAAGTATTTTGTCCCATAAGCAGACTGCTGTTCCCAAACTGATGAGAAGCTTATCTTGGTTTTGTGGGGCAATATACTATCATTTTGCTTCTCTCACAGGGTTGTCCCCACTTTGTGATGCAGAGCTGTTTTAATAGTTTCCCAGTACAGTTGGCATGGTTACTGATGCTGAAATGCAGCAACTTAAATCTGCTGGCTGAACCTCATCGAGCCTGCTCTAATCTTTCAACAATATCTGTATTAACATCCAACTTCTAGCTTAGCTTTCCTTCTGCTGCACGTTCCCCTCACTGCAGTGTACCCGAGAGTAAAACACTCTTTGAGCTATTAACAGGATACAAGCTGGCGAAATGGGGGTTCCAACATCATCACCTACCAGAACTTTCCATGCTGCCCCCTAACCAACACAAATCATTTCTGCCTCTTTTTTTAGAATAATGCAGGGGATTGAGACTCAGTATGACACACTAACCCGGATCACAGTGAGGTTGTGATACAGAAAATGACAATGGGAATAACAAGGCAGGACAAGAGGCTCTGTTGATGGCTTACTGGCCCTCCATGTAAATCCCCAGAACGTGTGGGGAAATGTAGTAGATGATGCTAAGCTAAGCCCCTTTAGCTGCCACTGGCCCTGATTTAAAACGGCACATTAAGATGCCACAGTCGGCTGAAAGGCATCGTCCTACCACAGTACCAAACTCTACTGCGTTATTTATTAGCTGGCCCGTCTCACCAGTATTGACTGGCCTGAATGAATGTGCTCTTTCCTCTTTTGCTACTGTTGATGTATCAACCGTCAGCAATTTGTAATGACTCTGACCTCAGCTTACATTAACATGAATACTAAGTGTTGTGCTTGTATTTGTATGAAATCCAAATGCTGTATACGTATATAGCATACTGTAACTATATATAATGGAGTGAACGGATCAATCTCGTGTGAGTCACTGGGATTTATTCTCATTCATTTGACGATTGCACAGGTTTGGACCCTAATGTTAGGCAAATCTTTTGAAATCTTGTTACAATGATAAACTGTAATAGTTGTTAAAAAACATGGTTTTGCACAAAGCAAAGTTAACAATACTGACTAAAACCTACAGTACATATCACAGCTGATCAAGCTGTTGCTGCATTCTCTCCACATGCCAACAGGGGAATCTCAATTTGGTTGTGTAGGAGTCTACAAGAAAATGACAACTTTCCTGTATCATGTTCACATGAGTTTATGGTCTCAATTACCAGTTCAAGACTTTTTCAATAGAGTATCATGTTCATATTCCAGCAGTGTATGTTTTAACGAGGGGCTACCCAATAATTAGCTACCAAAGCCATAAGTGGCATCTCTGTCAGTCCTCAATTGTCAATAGTTTCAATTGTCACTCCCATTCACGTTGCTAGAGCTGTCACGGTATCACATTTGTGTTGTGCGATTATTGCGGCAACATTATTTGCGATATGCAATATTATTGCAATATTCAGACCATTTTATGCCACTGATAACAAAATTAATGACAATATAATAGCATAATAATACAAGTATGCTCTTTCAAAGAACGTTTTATTCATCAGAATAGTTAGACATTCGATCGGAATGTGAAAAAAAGATATCCGAAATAAATAAAACAAAAACAAAGGCGAAGCATCTGGCTTGGTGCGATGCGGTCGGCTCGAGAGAACGTCCAGCTGGGGAGGTTTAACTCGAGGCTTCGAACGGCGGCAGGGCGACACTATCGCCCTGCGTTCCTCCCGGCCAGAGAGCCGGCAGTAGTCCAGGTTGAAAGACTGGCGGATGCTCGTTGTTTTAGGTGAAATTTTAGCTTAATTGTGCCTTTTTTTTGTTGCCACTGTTCGACGTACCGACTCAATTACATTATTTGTCAAAATGTTCATTTGCACTTGTTTATCCTAAGCCCCACCTCTGAAAATGAAAGCAGACAAGAGGTGAGCGCAATCGAATAAATGTTGGTGACGTTCATCTCCATGTAAAATGAATATCGCACCACCAAAAACATCTTACTCATTTTCCTATATTGTGCGATAAGTCAATATAGTGCATATCGCGACAGACCTACTGGATGCAAAATAAAAATAATTATGGAGATTACCAAAATGGTAAAAGCCGAAATGCTGGGCTGCAAAATCCAATTGGTGACGTCCACTTCTTCCACAGAGAAATGGCAGACTGACCATGGGGCATTCCGGGAAAATAACCGGTCCAACTATCGGCCCACCTCCATCACCCCCCGCCATCCCTCCCCCTCTAAAAATGCCGGACCAACTATATTTTGTGCTTCACAGAAGACGTTAAATGGAATCTAACAGCTAAAGCTAGTAATCACTGAGATTTACAGTATACTAATCTCCACAATCTGTTTTCACACTCATGGTTTCCATCTTCTTTACTCCTCTAATCGCGTCCGTCTAACTTTATTTTAGGTTGGCAGCCTGCGCTGCAATTGTATCCGACCCTCGAGTAAATATCATACGTCTATCATAACTGGCCCGGCGGTGAGGACGCACACGGCTGGTACTAAAAGTCCCAGTAGGCACTGCATAAGCCACACAACTAGCCGACTTCTCTAGTGCAGCAGGACTGGGGCTGCCCAGCGTGCGACACAGCGAGGGATTGCAAAGGGGGCACTTTTTATTCTTGGCCCTGTCTGTGATTGACTTTGACACCACTGCGCTCTTCTACTCAACACATGCGTCACTCGCTTGCAGACGAAGCCGGCACCGGCAAAACGTTAATCCTTTTAAAGGTTGAACTGAAAAGCTCAGGGGAAAAAATAAAGAGATCTCTGGAGTCAGATTGTTAAATCCGATTTAAGTCAGATTGTTAAAGGAAATTTAACACTCTGACTTATTTGGGAAACCACAGACTGGTGAATCAATGTATTGTTTTGTTATGCACCTTCAACAATCCTACACACACACACACACACACACTGCATACAGCACTATCTATCTTGATGCAGTGTTGTAGACCATCTGCTCACAGGTGTATCACAAGGGTTCCATGTCGGAGTCATTGCTATGCCTTCTGTAACGTATGCGGCAAAGAATCTGCAGTCAGCGGGTAAGGATCCCGATAGTTTGTCGGCTGATAAGAAGGCCATCCTTCCTAGTAGCAGCTATTCGGAATCCGGGGGATTCCAAATTCTACTTTGGGGTACGGTTAACTTTTCTTTTACAGGTGCTTTAACCAAGTTGCGAAGCACTCGCTAGATAGAGAGGGTTCCAGCAGTTCTTCACTTGCTGGATGAGTTCTGTTGGTAGCTAGGCCCACACAAAGGGTCAGGCGCATCGCTGGATAAAATGCAAGCGCATCTCCATCCGGTGCAGTAACCTAGCAGTGGTTGACATCACTAATAGAGGGCGCTCCTCTTCTAAGATATCATGCCGTTCATGAGGAGCATCAACTGGTCGGCCGTCACACGTAACTTTACCTTCGCCCGGCATCGGCCCGGTCAATGGAATACACCGGCTGAATACACCCCTCGTGTCACGTCCTGATGGTGGGGCAGAGCATAGCCACCTGGGAGAATATTTGGAGACATGAGGAAGGGTTTAGCAGTTTCTACTGTAGATGTATGATTTTGCTTGGTGTACCGTTCCCAGAGCAGGTGTTTTGTTTTTAGTTTTCCCACAAATGATGTGTTGCTCGACTGTGTTTTCCTCAGCTTTCAATGCTTTTCTCAGGTGTGGTGAGTGCACTTACCTCAACTTACCTTTCAACGCTAATACAGACGTTGCCTTTGGCGATTTGACCTTTTCATTCTAGTCATAACTTCTGCCTTAAACAATCCAATGTGGAGGTGCTCGCACCAGTAATGGCGGCTCGGGTAGACGCTGTGGTTTGCCCGTTCAATTCCATGACTTAAGTACCTACGGTTGAGTCCGATTACGGGCTCCATGTCTCCACTATTCTGATCCCAGGCAACGGCCCATTATCCAGGACTCTGGTTAACAATCATTTTGAAGTTATTCTCTCAATGAATTTATCACCTCAGCTATACTCTGAGCACTCCTTTAGGCTGCTAACCAAGGCGTCTCGCACAGCTCCCTTCAACGGGCCGTGGTCTTCCTCTGCTTTCACCGCTTATATCCGCCCCGACATTAAACACAATACTAGAGAAAGATCATTGAAGTCTTAAATCCTTTAAGAATGCATATAACTGGTGGTGGTGGCGTGCACTTGGCATTTTGCTTGTGATGTTTTTCTCACAACAGAGGTTAGTGTTGTATCCCCTTTGAGTGGTCCGTAGCATAACGATTAAGGTACGATTGCAGGCTGTTCTGCTATTCTCTCCGCAAAGTTATACGTTGCACTTCCAACTCTGCATTTTCCTGTTATGGCACCAGTCTACGTTTCCAAGTCCTCCATGTCCTGGGTTAGTGCTGGGCTAAAACTGATCAAGTGATCAATAGTAAAAAGTTCCATGATAGAGTGAAGCTGAACTACTCTAAAGGAGGCTCTATTACAGGCCTCACGGCAGAGAAACGGCACGTGTGATAATCTGGTTGGCCGAATTGCACATTTTAACATTTTTCAAATCGTCTATTCCCAATGAATCTGACAAACTACACGCGAAAAAAGAGCGACTCATAGCCACTCAGAAGTCCAAATAGGTGGAGCGTAAAGTGATGCTCGAGAGTAACATCCACCTTTGAAATTTGACTTCCTAGTCCCCCTAACGTAATTTAACAGGAATCTGAGTCCGCTGGACGTGTCACAGAAAGAGCGGATTCAGTTCATATTTCCATTACATTAACATCAACGGTATGGAGCTTTTACAATTCACACGCTCCAATGGCTTAGTGTTTTTTTTTACTCTTACTTCGGCAAGGTTTGTCTGAGAAATATCCCTGAAAACTGTAGCAACATGCTGCCTTGTTTTCCATGTCAGCTTTTAATTTCGACAGATTTAACTTTTAAACCGCCATGTGTACAATATCTGGAGTAACTCACAATATGAACAATATAAAGCGTTGTCATATGTGTGAGTACAGAATATTTTGGTTGGTTCTAATTTGGTTTGGGCTCGGTTTCGGACCAAGAACACATGGCCGAGTTCCTCAGAGAAAACGCTGTCTTCAAGTAACATGTAAAGCTGTTGGCATTTTGACAAAAATCAATCGCTTTATTTCAGTGCATGAAAAGAGAATGGAGAAAAGAAAAACTAATAACAAAAAACATAAAGGGAAGGACGCAGGGCGCATTTGGGCTTTTTTCCCCCTCTTTAATCAGAGGAGGAAGACTGACATGTCCAATCATAACAAAACATCAGCTGGTAAATGGGCCTTCGCAATCACTGTCAGCCAGCCTCCATTAGAAAGACCTTCTTTCCTGGACATCAATCAACGCTTTATGGACTGATTCCTTCATTCATTATTTAATTACAGCAGTTTTTTAAATGTATTATATATTTATTAAACCACTGAAGTATTTCTTGTGAGGCTTAATCACTTTGTGTTGGCAATCACAATTTTACTTCTTGTTTATGTGTGTTTTTTTCTCTTTTATCCTTTTTCGCTGCAGACTTTGTTTCTCTGTTCTGTTCCCGGAGAATGGAAGCTAGACGTGAACAGCGGTGCAGGTCCTGCCGCCACCTACGACAGCTGGTGGATGCTCTACGGAAAGTGGTCAAAGAGGAGTGTCACACATTTGATCATCTTTGGATGACCTGAAAGTGTTGAGATAAAACCGTAATTCTGCTCGCTAATTCTGGTAAATGTGAAGAACGCCAAAAAAATCTAAGATTGCAGAAATCACATGAAAAATAGCACTGTGGAAATGTGGAATTATTTTCTGAAATTAAGCCCATTTACCCGTGAAATTATTTACTTTAATTTAAGAAGCCATGCAATCCAATTTGAGTTGGCACAGGCACACTACATCTTTCCAATTTCCCACTGATCCTGTGGAACAGAATATCCACAAAAGCTGCGGCTTGGGTCACCTAAGTATAGAAATAAGATATATATCCTGCTCAGAATCTGATTGGAAAAGAGATTAGCAAGGCGTTATCGTGACACTCATTAAAATCCCCTCAAACATCAATAACCAGCTCGCTGATTCCCCCATTTAGCACTAAAGCAAAGTTTTAAACAGGCCCCATCCGGAATGCAACACGGAACCCATCAGCTGATTTTTAACTCTAAACCTAAACTAGATTATAACTCACTTGAAAGCCGGGTTCGCAGTCTTTCGCACCCAACCTGGAGAACAATACGCCAGGTTCTCAGTTTAGTCTTTAAAATAGACAAAGTAATTATTGTGAGTGATTTTAACATTTATAGGGATGTATAGCAAGGGCGATTCTAGGGTTAGCGCTTTAGGGGTGCTGAGCACCCGATGAGCCCCACTGCCACCACCCACCCTCTTTTCACACAAAAACCAAAAATATGTCTATTGAAAAATAACTATCATTTTAACGTTGGTTTAACCATAGATATATCCATGTTTAACTAACTCCAACATCCAGATTTCTTTTTTTTTAGACCTTTTCAGAGCACCATCTTAATTGTGAGAGTTCACACAGACAGACCCCTGTGACTAATGCTAATTGGTTAGCTAGCAAGAGACAACTATTGACATTATACCGCTATATCACATTTACCCGACGTGACATGTCAACCTCCTGGGAAACTTTTCTCCACCCAGCAGCCTTTCTATGTCTACCTGTATAAGAGAGGTCAGAGAGAATCGGGCATTCAGACACTACGCTGGGGGCGTATTGCGGATTACGCAGCCGATTTACTCTGCCAGTGTGAAGTATTACAGGTGTCCACGTGACTCAGGTACTCACCGATATGGCGTGTGAGACGCAGCTTTGGAGCAACTTAGTTGATTCACAACACTAGCGACATAACAGGTTCTCACTCTGCGTGTGTTCCGCGCTGGATGACGGTCGTGCTGAGTCAGCGGTGCAGGTACAGAGGAGACTTGGAAGAGAAGAGGATCATACCATTTGCTGAGCGGGGATGTTTTCATCTTCATCCTTAACACATACATTTCAAACCACAAACTACGGAGTATGTTTTGGACATTATTTAACCTTGTCAAAGACGAACAAAAATGTTAGAATAGCGACGTTTCGTACTCCAGGTTTTAGGGGTGCTTCAGCCCCTGATGATGTATAGGTAACGATAGTCTTGGTACGGCATTCATCTCACTGTTAGATTTGATTGGTTTCTGTCATAGTGAACAGAAACCAACTCAGTGCTGTAATTCCACTGCAGTGATATTTCTGACCGCACTAAAATATAAAGTATATGTCTGCAGCCTTATTTTTTTTAGTTTAGGGGCACTAGTTTAATGGGTAGGCTTTCCTCTGTCCACCATTTCCCCTCCATTTGGGACGGTGTCCCAAAAAGGAGGCTGCTCAAGTTCAAGTTCCTTTATTTATACCCAAAGGTAGATTTTGTTTGCAGTGAAAGTCACATATCATCACATTTCCACGCATCATCAAAAGTTCTTATCGGTCCTGAATAAAAACAGTACATCGACATATGTAAACATTGTACCTAAAAAAAAAAGTAAAAATAGTAAAAATACCTAATTTAGAAAACGTTTGCTGCAGAACCTGCTGCAGTAGTTCTGGATGTGCTGAAGGAATGGATCAGTTGTGAAAGTGGAAAAGATGACTGACAGAGACAAGTTTCTTTATAAAGCTCCACTATTATGCTCAATTTCATGTCTGCCTGCTTGTGGCTGATTTTACCCACTGCCTTAAAGTTCTGTACCAGTCTCTTTACGTCCCCCTTCCAAAAAAGTCCTGCTTTGATTGGTTGGTGTTCCAGGGTTGCCTGCATGGCCATTCCTAGCAGTTCTACTAGCAGCGACCGAGCCTTTGCCACAGTGGTGGGGTTTGTGTGTTGAAATGGACACAAACAGAGCGGGATCCTACATACTCTCCACAGCCTCCTCTAAGCCCACGGGGGGATTTGAATTTGGTATTGAATTGCATGACAAGCGTCAAGTGAAAGAATGGCAGAACGACACCTGCCAGAAAGTCAGTGGAGCCTTTAAACCGTTAGCACAGGTGCACTTTTCTGAGAGTTGTGGTTTTTAAACACAGGATGTTTACTTCAAGCAATTGAGATGAGTAAATGAGTGCACGCATCCAATCCACCAGCAGAAAACATGCAGGTATCGGTTGTTAAGCCACATCCTGTGACTGAGGGCCTTTGCATAGGCAGCAGTGGACTCACTCTGAATGATCAATCCAGCAGCCTGAGGGGAGGCGCTGACGTCCAACCAGTGTATCTGAAGGGACTAAAATGTAGTCTACTGGCAAGTCGTCCTGCAATGAACTGCAGATAAGGTACGCGTCCACTCCCACCACCTAAACCCCTATAAGGGAGATGGTTCCAGTTTGCAGGATGTAAAAGGCTGTGTGTGGGTGGGTGAAAGAGGCAGGTGATGGGGAAAGGAGGGAATACAGGTGCGTGCGTGCGAGTGTTAATAAGGGGAACGCTTGTCGCCATGCAACTGTCACTTTAATTCTGTTATCAGAGGCAGTCCAGCGAGGAGGGCACCTTTAAACCAGATTAACATTATGTGTTTCATAGGCAAACACGCGGCCTTGATCATGATTAAAAAAAAATAAGTAAAAGATTATCTCTGTCTGTCATTCAGGTACTCTGTGCCAGTTTTCCTGTTTAAATAGAAGATTTGTCCTTATTTCCTTTGATCTCAATGTTATTTACACCGTTTTGTTTTCACTGGCAAACTCTATTTATAGACTTTGTTGCTCAGGTAGTAATTTATTAAATCTGACAGTTTAAATTACTTCCACATGAAAGAAAGTCTCCAACAATATGTGTTCATCTAAATCAAATTCTGGCCCAACACAATATACTACCGAAACTACAGAAATCCCCCAATATGTTGAGTCAAAGGAGGACAGAGTCATCGTCCTTTAACAGTATTGGGTTATGCAATCTTGCTGCGTATCTGTGTGCTTTGGTTTGTGATGTTTTTTGAAAAAAATACAATGTAGAAATTATCTTTATCTTGCCAGAAATCTATAAACCAAATTATTATAAATTAGGGCTGTCAACATTAACAACATTATCTTTTCGATAACTGTGGCCGAGATAAATGCGGCCACTTAAAACGAAGCACTTTACTCACTGCTTGGCTGAGCTAGCTGACATGCTACTTCCATCCCAACATCTACCCTGCGTGGCCCACGGGATGAAGAGGAGCACTTCTGTGGCCCTGGTGGCCCTGGCCCAGATTGTTGGCACTTTAAACACAGCCGTCAAATGATGGATTGTTGAGGGCAAAGTGCACGAGGACAGCATGAAGAGTCGCTAGTTCAACATGTTCCACCTCGCATTTAAAATAACATCAACAATTAAACAACAGTGGTTAAAATACACACTTTCTAAAGTTATTACTCATTACTTGTAAAATAAAAAAAAAACATTCATTAATCACGATATTACTATTTTTTTTGTGGTTTGTTTGTTAGTATAAATAATAAAAAGCAGAAGAAATATCCATGTTATTTAAAAAAAGCGTGATCCTTTTAGGGTTGCTCTTGCTGAACTTCTTTTACTGTCTGCAGCAGGGCCGGCCCAAGGCATAAGCGAACTAAGTGGCCGCTTAGTTCGCTTATGCTGCAAGCAGCCCTAGTTTTCTATTATAACCTCACTGTATTCGTTTATATTTTTCGCTATAACAGTATAGCGTGACATTTGTGCCAATAATCTTCTAGCACAGGTGACTGCGTGGTGGGAGGGGGGCCCCCAAGAGGCTCGGGCCGGCACTGGTCTGCAGATATATATTTAAAAATACCAAAAGCAACGCAGAAAAACTCCCAAAAGAGTGTCTTTCCGTCACATTTAAATCGGTCATTTTGAGAGATAAATGTGAATGCTCTGAATGTCCTTAAATGCCCGTTTGAGACGGATAGGACCAAGGATCTTCAAGGCATCACACAGAAAAGGCTTAAATCGACAGCATGGAACATACAGGTCCACATTGGCAGGGGACTGCCGAGACATCCTGCAGCTCTTTGTGTGGATGAAACATTACAGTACATCGTGGATGGGCAATCATTTTTCCCAACGGGCCACATGACAAACATCGCTGTTGTAGACGGCCGGACCAATAGACTGAACTCGGTCTTGCACTGTATCATAAGAATTCTTTATAAAAAGCAGTACATTGCATAGTTTTTATAAGCTTTGAGTCGTAAGATCAAATATTATGATCAGTGATCAAAGTACTTTATTTGAGTATATTTCTTCAACCATGTACATTTGCATGTATAATACTTTTTTACTCTACTTTAATTATCTTTAATTACTAGTTATTTTGCACGTGAACAACTTATAATAACGCAGAGCTCTCAGCTTCTTTTCCTTGGTTGAACGCTCACTTGCAGAATAATTCACAGTACATGTCCTGAAAGTACCATTGCACTTCTGTGTGTGCGTGTATGTGTGTTGTCTATTAGTATACAAATGACCCCTTTCTGTGTTTCAGTTAAGTGCGAGAAACCCAGTCTTTGTTGGGCTGCAACAAAGCTGAATGGCTGAGGTAGAGATGAGAAGGACATCTGACAAGTGATCGTCACAGAGAGCATATGTTTCTGGATTTGTTTAACTTCATCCCAGTAAATGTTCGTTCATAGGAGAAGTGGGTATACTCTCAGTCAGGGGTCAGGAACCTTTTTGACTGGGAGAGCCATAAAAGCCAAATATATTTCATTGAGAGCCATAGAGAATACTTACGGCGGCGGACGATATGGTCGACCCGGGTCAGCGCGCTATGGCCGACGGGGAGGGCACGAAAAAAATGAGCAATCTGGCTCACAGATATTACTGAATGGTGCGCAATCAGGGGGATTTAGAAGTGCGTATACGCAATGCTGACTGAAAAATAAGTAGGTGTATACCCTGGACTACACCGCTGGATGTAAGTAAAGAGAACCAACATATTCTTCCTTTAAGGGAAGAATAACAAACTTTTTTTTGGGGAGTTTTTCCTGTGCCGATGTGAGGGTCTTGGGACGGAGGATGTTGCATGTGTACAGACTGTAAAGCCCTCCGAGGCAAATTTGTAATTTGCGATTTTGGGCTATACAAAATAAAATGAATTGAATTGAATAGAACTACCTTAAATTGATCTGCCAGTACTGAATAAGACTTCAGGTCAATGAGTTCCAGCTGAACATCACTAGAAGTCATTGTATTGCACGTGAAGAGAGAAGATTTCACTTTCAACTGTTTTAAAATCTTGGATCCGCGTTAGATTCACCATGCAGTGCCCTTAACATGGATGAGAACTTCATCAACTAGTCGTGGCTTCCACCATATACTACCAAATCTCCGTAGGATGAGCATCCTTTTTTTAACAGAGCCAGAGGTGTGAAAGGTAAGGGATAGGCGTCCTCTGCGGACTGGTTGGCAAGGGTGAGACCAGGAGGTTCCGAGGTGAGCGTTGAGTCTGAGGCTGGGAAAGCACAGGATAATAGAGCAGGTATAACTGCTGGGAATTAAAATAGATTGTAGCAGTAGTTCCAACAGAGGCTTTATCTCAAAGAACATCCAGAAACCGCAATACATTCATAACAACTCCCCCACCTCCACTTGCACCCTCAGACCTACAAACAACGGTCTTCTCTCGGTTTCCAACACCAATCAGACTTTTAGTTTTTGAGTGTGTTGTTGTTCTTAATTTGAGCTTTACCAGCAGCAGCAGGACAAGCATGTTCTGAACAGGCGTGTTTTAATCAGACACGCAGGTGCACCTTGGAGAAAGATTACTGGTACAAAAATGTTACTCGTTCCTTATTTGCTATAGTAAATGAACCAAAAGTTTACATTTAAATACTTGAAAAAATTGAATCTGACCAAAAGAACATTGACCGAGGATGGAATGTGCGACAAGACCATTGGCAAGCACCTGCCATTTCCTCTGTTTTTTTCTCTTAATCTCCAGGATTTTCTTTTTGCGCAAAGACTAACCTGTCATTTGTAAAAGTGTCAAGACTAAATTTGTAGTTAGTGTCATAACACAGCTCCACTTCGGATCTTGAGTCAAGGCTTATCAACACAAAGCAGAACACACACTTACAGACTCTCAAACTCCTTACCACCTGTCTGGGCCCACACCCAACCATCTAATATTCCCCTCGTTCACAGGCCTCCTCCATATGACTTAATGGTGACCTGCTAAGGCTTCTTTTGGCTGAACAAAGAGGGATAATTGGCTATTATTGTCTTCCCCAGGCACTGCTGCGTTAATGGCGGCAGAATGCTGGTGTCCAGATGCCCGGACCCCGACTCTAAGGGCCTTAATTAAAGTGAACCTCAGGACCCGGAAAAGGCCAATTAGAAACACTACCCCCACATGCAGCCCCCTGAGCAGGCACGCACGCACGCACACACACACACGCGCACACACACACGTCACAGAGATACCACTATCCATTTTCTGAATAACTGCTCTTTCTTGGCAACCTTTCCTCAATCTCCTCCCATCCGCCTGAATCCAGGTTACCGGGGGTCAGGGATTTTTTTTTCTTCCTTCACACTGAAACATACTTATTCATCACAAAGGTCTGTACGACAACATGAAAAATCAATCCAACTATTAAAAAGTGATACTCTTTGGATAATGTGGGAAATAATTGTATGCAGAATTGATCACTTTCTATGAAAATTAATTGAAATAGCATTAAAAAGTTAGGCCAGTGTTACACACACACACACAGCTACACACAGAGGGTTCTTCCTGCAGCTGTTCTCTAAAACTTTATACAAACAGTGTGTATTGACAAAGGGAAAATAGTCTCAAGGTAATCAGCATGTAAATGTATGTGTGTGTGTGTGTGTGTGTGTGTATATACACTCACCGGCCACTTTATTAGGTACACCTGTCCAACTGCTTGTTAACGCACATTTCTATTCAGCCAATCACATGGCAGCAACTCAATGCATTTAGGCATGTAGACTTGGTCCAGACGATCTGCTGCAGTTCAAACCGAGCATCAGAATGGGGACGAAAGGTGATTTAAGTGACTTTGAACGTGGCATGGTTGTTGGTGCCAGACGGGCTGGTCTGCTGATCTACTGGGATTTTCACGCACAACCATCTCTAGGGTTTACAGAGAATGGTCCTAAAAAGAGAAAATATCCAGTGAGCAGCAGTTATGTGGGTGCAAATGACTTGTTGATGCCAGAGGTCAGAGGACAATGGTCAGACTGGTTCGAGCTGATAGAAACAGTAACTCAAATAACCACTCGTTACAACCGAGGTATGCAGAAGAGCATCTCTGAACGCACAACACGTCGAACTTTGAGGCGGATGGGCTACAGCAGCAGGAGACCACACCGGGTGCCCCTCCTGTCAGCTAAGAACAGGAAACTGAGGCTACAATTCGCACAGGCTCACCAAAACTGGACAATAGAAGGCTTTTTAAGGAGGCGCCAGGTGAACAATTCTTCTTTGCCCCTCTAAAACAGCAGCTGCTGATGGCAGCGCAACTTTTTTTAAAGCGGCGAAAAAGAACTGTGTCAGAGATGTCGGAGCTTTATATATATGTCAATCGAGCTAACCAGTGGATTTCTATTAAAGTCTTTCTGTTCAATTGAATACTGTAAATTGAACATCCTGGTTAAGAGGAATGCCAAAGAGGAAGCGATGGGACATTACAAAGACGAATATTATGGTGTGTAGTATGGTTCAGCTTGATTTAAACCATCATTATTTGGATGTGTTAATAAACAGACATAATATAAAAATTATGTATCTTTGTCTTAATCCACTGAAAATTAAAGAATTTATTTGATTAAAAATCCTAATCATTTGACAGCCCTAATGCATATATATATATTATATACACACACACACATCTATATATATCTATATATGTGTGTGTGTGTGTGTGTGTGTGTGTGTATATATATATTATACATGTATGGAGTGGTAAATGTGTTTCTTTTCTTTTTCTTTTGTATTATTCAAATAGCTATTTTGTCATCATCCACTTTTGACCACTTTCCCAGGCATGGGAGCAGTTTCTTTTAAAAAGTAATGTCGTCATTGTTGTTGTTTTTTTTGATCCATCTACAAATGAGCCTGTTCATGACAGGAACTCTCTTCTCATGAGTGGATCTGCTTTTTCAGAAAGCTTCCACACTTTTTGCATTGGGAAACAGGTGTAATAGCTCATACTGAATCAAAGTGTTGCGTGCATGCTGTCATAATCAGATTCCCTATTTGGAGTTCATGGAAGCTCAGGTACATGAATTATTATGCAGGGAATAGCAGGAATAAAAAGACTGGATGCAATAAGTCTTTCCGAAGAAATATTTAGGCATGCAATTTAAAACCCGGAAGCTATCAGTGGTGTTCAAGCAATCTGTTCTCTCTTTTGTTTGTGAGACCTGTTTGTTTGTCAGATTAACCAGATCTGAAGTTTATATATGTTGAAAAAAGGACCTTTTAGCAGCCGTACATGTATTTACGTTATTCATGAGAGCAATTTGGATAATGCTGCCTCTCACTATTGCCGCCTCTTTGGTGTTAACATGTATCACGAATGATTTGATGAGATGTGGATTCATTAGGAATTGGGGTGACAATCACCACCAGAGTATAGGGTAATAGGATTGAGTTAGCAAATGGTGACCAATTTTCTCTCATGTAACATTTATGTAATTCCACCATACACATCTGATTTAGACATGCGAGTAATCAATTGAGGAGATTTAAAAGAGCCGTTCCATCTTCCATGCTACCCTGTGATTTTAAAAATGTTTGCGCTTTTCAGATGTTAATTGGCTCCTCGCCATGAACCACACGACAGGAACAAATCACCATGATGCCTGAGATGAGAATCCATCCAACGTGCTAATCCATATGAACTGCGTTCATTCTAGCTGTTGGTGCTACATGCTACTTCCTGCTGCATTCTCAGCCGAGGTCTCTTGTTAGGTGTCAGGCCTCTTGTGTGCCTAAGTTTTATTCAATTTCTGTCAGAATCAATTCACACACCTTCAGAAATGACAGAGCGCAACACAATAAGGTCTGCTTTGAGAGAGTGGAAACTGAATTACTGTCAGACACATGTGAGGAAAAACACCATAGAAAACCCACATAGGGTTCATCGAGTAAAGTGCCAGGCATAGGATTGAGATAATTGAAAAACACAAGGTTTTGTGATTAATTAAATCACAGTTCTCTTTGTAGAGACACTTTTTTCCTTAAGGAGGTCAGAGGTTAGCTGTAGAGCTGGTTGGGTTTACTCTTCCTCCCAGAGGAACTTAATAGACTTGTTGTGTAGCTGTATAACAGGGAAAGACAATGTAAGGGATGATCAGACAAGATGTAAACAGACCCATTGATAACTACTCTTTTAAATGGGTAAGTGGGCGTATCACGAACGTTGATAATAATCGCTACTGGCAGTCCTTGATTATCTGGAAGAAAAAGGAGACATGGATGTTGACATTTCAACTAAGGAACTTTGAACTTGAACATGAAAAAGAAAACGTTATCAACAAGCAAGAATAGACATGGAGACTCCTGGATAACTTCCCATTTAGGATTGCCACTTTTGTCTCCTTTTGTCCCTGGTAAAAGCCCTGTGATTGGCCAAGAGGGGCTCTTAACTTTGAACAACAGTCCTTCGAAAGGACAGTTGTTCTAAGCTCTCACGCTATCAGTGTAATCTTCTGCCAAATGAACGCGATGCTTATCTTAATAATGACCATCAAAATTATATTTTAATGCTGAGATCCGCACTGGCAGTGTACCCCAGGGAAGGACTTCTTAGGGACGAGTGCGAGTAGATGTTATCCAGTATGGCGGTTATCAGATCTGCTGCAAAGGATGTGAGGCTTTCCAAGCTGGGATCGATGGAGGAGAAAGACAACGAACCATTCTCTTGCCCAGAATAGCAAGGAGGGCGGATGAACGCTGCAACATGCAAACTAGAAGCTGACTATGAGGGGCCGTTTAAGACATAATTCATTCTGGTACTCACGCATACATACATTCTCCTATCACGTATCTATATTTACACTCTCATATACATACATTCCCCTTAACATACATATATGTTGAATGTCTGCTTTGCTGCTCAATGGATGAAATTGTATCAGAGGATGTTAAAATAGTTCTTACAACTCAAATGGCTTGCTGCAAAGCGTTTGTCTCATCTCCGAACATGATAGTTTCTCAGCCAATCACAGGGTGAGGTTGACAGCCAATCACAGCGCGGTGTTCTGCCTTCCGTTTCTACTACACTCCTTCCGTTTCTACTATACTTTCTCTCTCTCTCACACACACACACACAGTCTTCTCTAATACACATATATTTTCACTTTCACACACACATTCAAAATAGATGTATGTTAAGGGGAATGTATGTATATGAGAGTGAAAATATATATATATGAAAGAATATATGTATGCGTGAGTACCAGAATGAATAATGTCTTAAACGGCCCCTCATAGCTGACTGTGCTCCATAACTGTCTTACACACACTGTCTGAAGAAGGTTTGTCTCTCTGGCATGCAGCTAATCCGAGGGACACGCGTGGAATTTACTGAGATTCATGCCCATAAAACCTCCTCTTCTGCATGTGTGACACAGTAGCTCCTACCCTCAGGGGCAGTGATCGTCCTTAACAACCCTCAACACCCCACCTTTTATTTCACACATCTTCCAATAACAACACTACATTGCAGATTTGGAGACCTGATCAAACCAGTTTGCACTGGATGAAAAACAGATTTCATCAAACTGGAACTGCATCAGATAATCTCATTAAAAACATTGAAGGAGCCTAAATGCCAAAGGCAAAATGAGTTAAGCAGCTGCTGCTAAGGGCCCCATAGCAAACAAGGGGACCTGACTTCGCTAACTGCAAGTGCAAGTAAAGTCCTCTGCTGTTGAGAAATGTAGCCATTCATGCTAGTTTAATCGTTAATCTTATATCTTGGGTGAAGGCATTCAGGAGTAAAGCCTCCATATTAAGGATAACCACTGACAATATACACTAGGGGTGTAACGATTCGTTTTAACAACGATTCGCGATTCGTGGTTGTCGATACGATTCAAGGACGATATTGGTTCATTTAGAAGAGGGGTGTCAAACGTACGGCCCGCCAGGTGCTTTTGTCTGGCCCGCGGGATAAATCTGCATTATTGAAGAAAAAAAATGAAGAAAAAAAAAATTCTACAGAATCTGCGCAGTTCCTATATTGTCCGCTACTGGCGCTGTGTTGGTCAGTTCTATCGCTTCATACGCTTTTCTGTTGACCCTGGCACCATCTTCAGTAAAATGTCAAAAAAGAGAAAAGTGGACACAGAGTGTCGGATTTTTCAAGAGAAATGGACATCTTTCTATATGTTTACGGAGGTGAATAGGAAACCCGTGTGCCTGGTGTGCATGCAGCAAGTCTCGGTATTTAAGGAGTACAATATTCGGCAACACTATGAAACTCAGCATGGTGAAAAATACAAAGGCTTACATGGAGAACTGCGAAAACAGAAAGTAAATGAATTGTTGGCGGGTCTGAGGAAACCCGGAACCGAGAGGTCAGTGATGCTGCGGTGAAAGCCAGCTACGTAATTGCTAGCGAAATAGCATTAGCCTCAAAGCCATACTGTGAGGGGGAGTTCGTCAAAAACTGTATGCTAAAGGCTGCCGAAATTGTGTGTCCTGAGAAGCGACAAGCTTTTGCCAATATTAGCTTGACGAGAAATACAGTGGAAGACAGGATTTCGGAACTATCGGCAGATTTGGACAGCCAACTAAAACGCAAAGTGGAGTCATTTCTGGCGTTTTCTGTTGCAATCGATGAGAGTACTGATATTACGGACGTCGCTCAACTGGCCATATTCATTCGTGGAGTTGACAAAACTTTGACTGTCACAGAGGAGTTTCTCGATTTGGTGCCTATGACCGACACCAAAACAGCTGAGGACATTTTCAGCTCCGTCGTTGGAGCGCTGGACACAGTCGGGGCGGACTGGTCCCGCGCCGTAAGACTTGCTACTGACAGTGCGCCGTCAATGATCGGGAAAAAGGCAGGTGTTGTGACTAAGTTCAAAGAGAAAGTATAAGCCGCAAATGGAGGGGGTGATTTTTGGACATTTCATTTTGCATCAGGAGGCATTATGTTGCAAGGCGTTAAAAATGGATCACGTCATGAAGGTGGTTGTCCAAACTGTTAATTTCATCCGAGCCAGAGGTCTCAATCAACAGTTTAACAGCCTTCTCAGTGACATTGACAGTAACATTACCCATGGTCTGCCATACCACACTGCAGTACGATGGTTAAGCAGAGGTGCTGTGCTGAAGCGCTTCTTTGATCTACGTGGGGAAATCGGACAATTCATGGAGAAGAAAGGAAAACCTGTTATGGAATTAGAGTGCCCACTTTGGCTGCAGGACTTTGCATTTATGGTTGATATTACAGAGCATTTGAATAATCTGAACAATATGTTGCAAGGACACAAGAAAATTGTAACACAGTATTATGACAGCATACATGCATTCAAGTTAAAGCTCGCGTTATGGGAGACGCAAGCGGTGACCCTGCTCATTTTCCCTGTCTCAGAGATGTGTGCGCAGCAAGCGTTAATCCTGACGTGAAACAGTACAAAGACAAGATTTCTGGGTTACTGAGGGAGTTTGAGAAACGATTTCAGGTCTTTAGCGAACTCGAGACAGAATTCGCAGTTTTTTGCTCACCATTCACAGTCAGAGCTTCTGATGTGCCCGTTGACATGCAACTTAAAAATCATTGATTTGCAGTGTGATGTAGAATTAAAGGACAAATTTGCTTCTGTGGGCTTGGACACATTCTACAAGTATCTCCAACCAGGCTATCCTAAATTGACAGCACTGGCTGCAAAAATGTTGCCCATGTTTGGGACTACCTACCTTTGTGAGCAGGTTTTCTCAGTAATGAACATTAATAAAACGAAGCTGCGATCAAAGCTCACACATAAGCACTTAAAGGAGATTCTGAAAGTGGCTGCTACTCAGGACATGATGCCTGACATTAATGCACTTGTACAGGCTAAAATGCCAAGTTACAGGGGCAAATACTGAGCAAGACTAAATCTTACGGAATGCTCCAGTCAATATTGCACTATAAAAATAAACAGCTGTGAATATTTGCTGTTGTAATTGCTGTGAAAGTCAGTTCTTCCTAGATTCTAGGTTCTTTCCTAGATTCTTGTAACGGAATCAGGTATCAATTAATTATGAATATAAATAAACAAGTAAACAACACTGAATGGCAAATTTATTCACATTTTATTTGAATAAAGTGCAAACACTGCTGTAGCAGTGTAGCAGAAAAAAACCCATATTAGTGATATACAAAAAAACACCCCTGCAATAATGGTTTCCCCCTACCAACCCCCGCAAAACAACCTCTGTGGAACATCCCCTCGGCTTTGCCGTGAAACCCAGAAGTTGAATCTGGGCTCGGGACGGCGGGACCTGCATACTGCGTGAACACGTCACAGCTCAGTCCGTGACAGCCTTTATCATTAAAAGTGCCAAGAAAAAAGTCTGACGTGCTTAAATCCAATCGGTTATTTTCTACTATCGATACAATCGATTTATTACATTTTAAAACGATGTTCGATTGATATATGTCGTCCATAAGGCCAACTCGCCGAGCACAGGTCAATGTAGTTGGATCGGAGGAATATAAATCGATGTAATAGATGGATTGTTACACCCCTACTATACACTCTAAACCGTAATCCTGATTGTATTGACTGGCACAATAACTTGTGCCAGTCAATACAGTTCTGGATGGATTAATTAAAGGGCCCATATTATGGAATTCTGGGATTTGGGGTGTTATTGTGTGTCTCTGGTGCTTCCACACGCATACAAACTTGGAAGAAAATCCTTCCATGCTGTTTTGAGTGAGATGCAGGTTTCTGAATTGATCCCGTCTTCAGCCGCTGAACGAGCTGTTCAAAATCGGTTTTGTTACGTCACAAACCTAGATATTTGAATATTCCCACCCTCTCCAGTCCCGTTTTCCAATCACAGCCCGCCGGCGCAAGTTTATGCGGAAGTCCGCCAACCGCTCCGGCCCGCCGACCGCTACCGCCGATTCTACAAGCTGTGGGCGGGGCCACATGAGCTGCAGATCATGAATATGTAATGAGCAGCAGAAAACCGCACACTCTGAAAGGGGCTGAAACAGAGGGGTCCACTTTTTCTGGTCCTGGACTTCCTCGGACGAATCCGTAAAAGAATGAAACTACCACAAATGGACTTAACAGATTGTTTTCCCTCAGACCAGTTCTGGGGAATCTGCCTGGCCCTGGGTGGTCCATGCAGCATACAGCTGGTCTCCCGCCTCAAGGCCAACCAGTGGCGGTTTTGGGCTCGAGCGAACCGGGCAGCCGCCCGGGGCGGCATTTTTTCATGACTCATGGGGGGAGGCACGAACACTTGAAACTCCGCAAAGCAGTTTTCTATCATCTATCATTTCACTGTGTGGGGAATTGGCAGATCGGCGCCGCCTGCAGCTGCAGGCGCCCTGCTTGCTGGAGGTGCTGTGCACGGAAGTTGTGTGTGTTTGAGGAACGGTCGGATAAAAGGCGGAAACAGGGGGTCGGGGGATTCACCAGCCTGGGTGCCATTCCGAACTTAGTCCTGCCCACAACGTTTGAGGTCGGGAAGTTCGGTCTGGCATTGCTCAATAGTGGCGCGACTATGCTCACCCAAAATCTGGCAGGCCAATCAAATTGTCCGGGCGGGCTTTATAAGATGATGGACAGATGATCAACAGTAACGTAATGAACCACGTCACCAAAGAGCGCTTGGGTTGAATTTGTTTACAACAACGATCGCTGCCGCTGGAGAATTGAAGTGTGTAGATTCTGCTATCAGGTCTGTTCTGAAAAATATCAACAGCGAATTCATTTTAAAAGAGGAACAGAGAAACACGATCAAGGCATTTGTTGATAAGAATTATGTTTTTGGCGTCCTTCCTATGGGATTCGGCAAAAGTTTAATTTATCAGCTGGGCGCGATGCAGTCACTTAACATACGTCACACACTCAGTTGCTCTTATTGGTTGTAGATCTATCTAATTGAGTGCAGAGGCATTTTTTCCTGGTTGGGTCAAAATGACCTGCCATTGTGTAAAAAAAAAAAAAAAAATCCCCTAAAAAATGTTTACTTGAGATTTTATGACTTTTCCTAGATTAGCCCCAACAAAAGAAAAAGTGAAATGTTGCTTTTATTCACATTTCCATGTAAACTGTACAAAAAAAGGTGCAAAGGTGGTCTTCGGGTCAAAATGACCCAATAGAGTTGAAATCAAGGTCACAGAGTGGTTTACACACCACAGAATGTTACTATGTTTTAGTTGTGTCTCAGATCGATCAACCCTGTAGCTGAAATAGAGACTTTCCTTTCAAAAAATGGCAAAATAACGTAGTCCTTAGCAGCATATGAGCAACACGGCAGGCATGCAGAACAAAACGTCATACGGTCCTGGGGGTCAAGTGAAAAGGGAAACTCAGGTAGTCACACATTTTGTGGTGAATGACAAGTTGTTTCTTCAAGCAAGATGAAATTTGGTGTTTAAAATGTATACAGAGAATGAGGACAACAGGAGGGGGGAGCGTGCATATGCGGTGGCAAGGCCTCGTCTGTGGAACACCCTGTCCCATAAGATCCGAACGGCTCCCAACCTCTCTGTTTTTAAGTCTTTGGTCAAAACTTACCTATTCTCGTTAGCATATTGATTACTCTTCTCGGGCTGTTTTACTATTTTGCATTTGTTTCTAAATGAATCTTAGCTTAGTTGTTTTTATGTGTTTATGTGTTGTTTTGCTGCTTTTGTTCTTATAGGCTTGTTTTATAAAGCACTTTGGTCTGTCTAGTGGCTGTTTAAATATGCTATATAAGTAAATGAACTTTAACTTGATTTAGTGGACAGCAACCGTCTCCAAACATATTTACAAAATGATAGCAGCCATATGTAGTATGTTTGGCTCTTTTCTGGAGGATGCTCATGCTTTTCCAAGTTTACTCCACACTCATGAGGAAGTGTTTTGTAAAATGTTTTTTAAAGTTGGAAATTAGGAGCCTTAGTATGGAAGTCCAGTGGGCTTCCATAAATATATATATTGAAAATGAAGGAAAGAAAGTGATGACTGACTGACAGTAAAGGGTTTTCTTTTGGACACATATAAATATGCTCTATACAACACAATCTGTCAATCTAGTCATTAATGAACATTGAATACGATTTAGTGATATCTAGTGGCGAGGTTGCACACTACAAGCAACTGAAAACTCACCCCCTCCCTTTCCAAGTGTGTCTTAGAATGTGGCCGTGAGATCATGATAGGTATCCTTAATATTGTATTACCATAGGAGCTACTCTCATCACTACACTGTTCTTTTTATGAATAAATAATTGCTTTTAAAAAGGCTAGAATTTATTCATATTTCAATTAAAACTAAATGTTGTTACAGCAAGGAAGTTTAAAGTCATGTATATCTTTACAGTAAACACATGTCAAATGTAAATTGAAATAAATAATATATCTGAATAAACAAACTACAAACAAACAAGTAATTTGCTATTATCATCATCTTGTGCTTTAAAAATTAAGCAAGGCTTCATTTTGTTTTACATTATCATGCTCGTTCAACAGATTGATCAAATGTTGTATGTTTTGCATGTTTTATTGCAGTAATCAATCACTTGACCATCATTTGGGTTTCCCCATTGCAGCTTCCTGTTCGCCGACTTCACTTGGTGTTCCAAGTGACAAGTGCATACACTGGTAGATGGGGCTGGATTACATCTAGGAGTAGCCAATCAAACAACAAAGCTCATTTTCATTTTGTTGGCTGTCAATTTTACTTAACCTTTAGGGGTTTGGTTGGAGCTGGAGCTGGGCAGTGGAATTATTTTAAGGTTTTCTTATATAATAAATATTGGAATGATTTTGACTGACCCATACAGAGAGGGGACTGTCTCACAAGGCAGACCGGACACAAATGCCTTACATGTCCAACAAGAGATTTGCAAATTTTGGGAAATTAACAAAATACGTAGTTAAATCCTCCGTCCTTTCATACATCATCCACATGATCATCTCACGGGATTGCCTTTGACCTCGATCCGCTCCTCCCAGTGAGCACTAAACATGATTTCAAGAGAGCCTAAGATTTTCATATAAATGAATTAAATGGTTGGCGACATTTGGTCTACGTGAAGACGTTTTTGTACTAAATATCATCCTAGGCGCAGCCAGCTCGGTGAATTTCACCGACTTCTACAGGAAACTTGTCTGAATGACTGCGTCAATATGAGGGTTTTGGGACGCAGGATGTTGCATGTGTACAGACTACAAAGCCGTCTGAGGCAAATTTGTGTGTATTGGATAGTATTGTATGCTTCAATAGAGGTGTTAGCATGATATGTTATATATCCTTGTCGCAGCTTGGTTTGCATGGAGGCTTTTAGGGTTGCCAATAGCGATAGATTATCATTGCTACCTTAAAGCAATAGAAATTACACTTCCAGATTTCTCATGGTTCCGTTGTGTTGTTCCCATCAGGCCAGACAAGTATGTCACCCATCTCCAACCCTCAGGCGCCCTCTTGATAATTGCAGCAGTTTCACCACAACATAACAAATACAATTCCAAGATTATACACAAAGAGAAGCTTGCAACGCAATATCTTAATTGAGGACATTTACTTGCTTCATCTGAATTATCGACATTAAAACAGATGTTGTACACCTTGCACCGTTCCTCTCTGACTGAATGACCTCAATTTATGGACTTCATAAAAAGGTGCACAGATATCTGGCCCTGTGGTCCAGGAGGTAATTACTAATGTTACCGCATCTCCTTGGGGAAGAAAGATGTGATGCCTCAGCCAGCGCTCCTGTTTGGAACAGGGCCCGTCCTTTCCTGTGAATGCAGGGAGTATTAACCTCCTGGATGCATATCCATTTGGTTAAATTAACAACTAATTAGGAGGCGCTCGTCATCTTCTGGAGACACTGCATAAAAAAACTCATCAAGAAATGATATTGAGGAAAATCAGCCACAATGAAGGAACATTTATTTTCCGCATACTTTTTTAATTTATGGAGATAATCAGTTTTAGGTGGGATTTAAAGTTAGCGGACACCATCTCATGTAAAATGACAGCTAATATTTATTGGAAAATATTGCACTTGCAAACTATTATCTACAGTCTAATAGATTCCATATATTTCTAATAATATAAAAAATAATATGTAAAAACAACCTTCATTACAGATGTTCATTAGAGCTCGATCTAAGAGGAGACTGAGCTCAATCTGAGACGAGGCAGAGGTCAATCTGAGAGGAGACTCACCTCAATCTGAGAAGAGTTCGAGGTCAATCTGAGCGGAGGCTCACCTCATTCTGAGAGGGGGTTGTGCTCAATCTGAGAGGAGGCTCGGTTCAGTCTGAGAGAAGGTTGAGCTCAATCTAAGAGGAGGCTCAGCTCAATCTGAGAGGAAGCTGCTCTTGTCTCTGTCTCACCTTGCCATCTCCTCTCTGGTCTCTGTCCTGAAAAGAGCAAATAAAGCTTTTAGAATATTTAGGGCCTGAGCCGACTGAAAGTCGGGCGAAGGCTTAAGGCCTCATTATGCTGCTGCGTCAACTCTGCGGCGTAGCTACGCCGTCACTCCTACGGCGTCGTTGCCGTTTTATGGTTCTGCGTCGGGTTGCATTGCATTTCACTGCCAGAACGCAAGGGGGGTGTGGGGTTCGTGAATCTCTTTGCTAGTTTGTTTTGGTTCCGTGCGCCGTTTCCGCTTTTGCCGCCTGGATTGCCGCTTCTTGGCGCCAGCTTTTTGCGGAGACGAACAAATTTGTCCCGCAGGTTTTTCCACCGCTTTATGCAGTCGGTGACGTCCAAGCCAACACTTTGTACAGATGGTCGTACTTTTGTACTTCCTCGATCAAACGTTCCTCAACTTGGTCCATCGTTAAAAACAAAATGAAAACAAACTTTAAAGATGGCAGTATAGCGGTAGGGGTAAACCAGAAATTATGTATAATCTGACCAATCATAGCCCTTGTGGTCTTAACATTTTTTGGATCTACGCCGTTGATTCAAAGCGGAGGCATAAAACAGCCTTTAGTGTCTCAAGGAACGGTTCTTATTATTATTTTACCACTTCAAATACACTTTTGGGGCCCTTATCATATTCCAAAACTCTTGAATTTTGGCGTGCTTATCAGAAGTCTGAAATATTTGGATATTCTTGGGTTGCGCTTTGGGGTTTAAAAAAATGGCTCTCTAGCGCCCCCCGGATGCGCCAAACTAGATTTTCCGCCATTTTGAATTTTGTGAAACACGTTTTTGCAAACTCCTCTCAGACGCTGGGTCCGATTCTCACGAAATTTTCAGGAATTCATTATTGGGTCAATGCCATCTTATGTAATTAAAAGCTTGTTATGGACCAATGACTTTTCAAGGCGTTTGGCCTTAAAGGGAAATACGTCTAACTTCAAAAGTAATTGGCCTGTCCTCACACAATATCCGGAATATGTTTACATTGAGCATCCCCAGAAATGTTCAGAATATTTGAACAGTAGGGGGCGCTGCAGTCATCCTCTGAATTTTTGCTTGTTTTTTGCAATTGCCATCGTATTTTGGATTTACAAACAAACAAACTTGTACGAGAGTTTACACCCGATCAATTTCAAATTCAGGCAAATGAATCCTGACACTAGTGTAGTCAAAAGTTATTAAAATCAAGAGTTTTTGTACCTGGGCCTGAACTGGCGTCTATTTTGGGCGACTTTCTCGAAAATGTATTTTTGAGATTTCTGGCTGGAATTTCATGTTCATGATGCAAGTGTAGGCCTTAATGTATTACCATGCAGTAATTCAATAAAAATATATGGTGCCACCCATTGTCAAAGTTTCTACACCTTTATGTGCAATTCCTAGCCCTTTAATCTGATCAACCTCAACTTTTCGCAGGTATGCCTTTAGACTTGATGATTGTCGACAGTGAATATTGGGAGTTTTGGAAAAACCTTGTTGCCTTGTAGGTCTTTGCATGAAAGTTCAAGCACATCTTTTGGTGCCTTGGCAAACTCCAAAAATCTTGAAAAGTTCCGCAAGTGCCCTATGGGATGACCTACAAGTATGGTGATTTTTTAACAAATGTATTACAGGGAGACTTAGTCTTATGGGACCATGCTCTAAAATAAACAGGAAGTCAGTTATAATTACATAATGACAAACCACTCTTTAACTGTAAATGTGTTTTAGTAAAGAAGTAGTTACCTAATGATTTCAATGCTTCCTATTGGTATTTTGGCTTAATCGTTTCCCCTACACTTATTCATAAAGCAGCCCAGCAACTGCTTTGATCCAGGTGCACTCATTCAAGATCACAGCTTTTAGACAGCTGTGCATATCAGCAGAATAGGCTTGAAAATAATCAATTAAGTTGGTCAAATGTCCCACTGTGACTGACATGACTTGACCTCTGTCCACATCCTCACTGAAGAGAAATTATCAGGTTGATATAAGAAACCACGGGCAGTAAATTTAGCGTCAGCGTCAGTTCTGGCAGGCCAGGTAGTCAAGACGCTGCTACCCTATTGGCCAACACACGGTCTCATTAGCTGATCTGCTCCAGCTGAGCCGCATCACCTGATCAGGATTAGCGCACAGCTGGTCAAACCCCCCCCCTCGCTAATGGCTACACTCAAACAGGGCGCTCTATTTAAAGCAGATTCAGTTTTGCTCTTACCTGCTTGCAGCTCGCTTCTCTGCCGCCCGCCACCTCCCCAGCTCCTCCTCGTCATGCATAACGTGGCATTTGCTTCTATGTCATCGTTGCCGCTCTGTTCATGTGGGGGAATAGCTCAGCTCACACAGTCCTAAAACGGTGTGAGTGTTCCCTAATGCCGCTGCTGTCCTCTGACTCCCTGCTATTTCATGGTGCTCATGAAAGGTCGGAGGACTCCCTGAACGGAGCCACACCGCCAAAGATTTAATTCTGAACTCATACTGGATGCAGTCGATCTGATAAAATGTTTCCTAAATCATTTTTATCGTCATGCGTGTTCTTGACTTAATGGACCTGACAGAACTGATAAATTATCCACTTGATGAAAGCGGAGTTCTTTGCAGTCACTTGACCACAGCTCTGCTGGTGACTTTGTTTTGCAGCGACACATTTAGTGTATTCAGTTTGAGTAGAGGTTCTGGCAGATATATTTTGCAATCAGAAAGGTGTGTACTTCACAAGATAATACTTCTCTGTTCAGCAGAAGTTGTGTCCCATTCTTTGTCTTGACAGAATGAACGTGATCCTACATATTTTACTTACATTTTCTCTGTAGCATTGCAGCAAAGCCACTGGCTTAGTGGTAAGGCATTCTGATTAGTAGGCTATGGACTTGGGTTTGATTCCTTGTTGCACCAGGTTATTTTTCTCTTCTTTATTTTTTCTCTTTTTGATCGCGTCCGGCTGAGTGCTGCCCAGAGGCCACAGCTTTGATCCAGCTGTGCAGATTTCTCCTCTATATCAGCAGAGAAGGCTTAAGATTAATGAACCAAGTGACTGTACATGTTTAAATGCTTGTGTTCTGCAGAAACCCAATCAATGTGTTCAGTTTGCAAAATATGACTGCCAGACTTCACAAGTTAATCCTTCTTAGTGGAGCAGAAGTGGTGTGAGTAGCTCCTGTTCTTTGCCTTGGGTGAATGGAGGTGATCCTACTTATTTTAGTGCCATTTTATTTGTAACAATGCAGCAAAGACAGTAGCTTAGAGGTAAGGTATACGGATTAGGAGGCCATATACTCAGGTATGATTCTTGGCTTGCATTGGGTTCCCGCTGACCCCCGACATGCAAGGGGAGGAGGCGATGACCCGTTCAAAGCTGATAGTAAAAGTTAAAATTACTGTGAGCATACATAAATTACATTTATAGCACAGATGGGCTACAGTCTTTTTCACTCAGAAAGGAACACCTGTCAAAATAGCTGAAATATATTCACATATTAATGGAAAGTTGAATTACTTGACATTAAGTAATGCTAAACAACTTTTTCTACTATTTGTTATCATTTTTTTTCAACTTTGTAGACTTTGTAAAACCCTATTATGGTGTATACACGGTTTCAAGACCCTTTTCACAGATCATGTCGGCACCCTGTGGGCCAATCAAGATCCTTCGCTAAATCGGACCGGTGGCGCAGCATTTGTAGCCTTTGAAAGTATGATATTTTGACCTTTCACTAAAACACCCCCTGCTAGTCCAATCAGTGGAATGTGTGAAACGTCAGAGCTGCACGGCAAAATATACCGTCTCTCCCAGTTCTGTCAAAATCCAAGCTGCAGCCTGAAAACACGTCTGTGTTCAAAATTGTGACATTTAATCAGAGAGACCTTATCTGGGTACAATCACAAGACAGTAGATATTTCGAATAGATTATAAAGTTTACAATGATGGCGTACATGTCAGGATACATTTTGGGGAAAAGTGTGTAGAACTGCAAAAAGAACGACTTGTGGTGCCGCCTAACAAAACATGTATTGTCTCATTTCATTTCAGGTCCATTAAGTCAAGAACACGCATGACGATAAAAATGATTTAGGAAAGATTTTTATTAGATAGATGCATCCAGTATTGAGTTCAGAATTAAATCTTTGGCGGTGTGGCTCTGTTCAGGGAGTCCTCCGACCTTTCATTAGCACCATGGAATAGCAGGGAGTCAGAGGACAGCAGCGGCATTAGGGAACGCTCACACCGTTTTAGGACTGTGTGAGCTGAGCTATTCCCCCGCATGAACAGAATGGCAACAATGACATAGAAGCAAATGCCACATATGCATGACAAGGAGGAGCTGGGGAGGTGTATGCATGACGAGGAGGAGCTGGGGAGGTGTCGAGCGGCAGAGAAGCGAGCTGCAAGCAGGTAGGAGCAAACTGAATCTGCTTTAAATAGGCGCCCTGTTTGAGTGTAGCCATTAGCGAGGGGGGGTTGACCAGCTGGTGCCCTAATCCTGATCAGCTGATGCGGCTCAGCTGGAGCAGATCAGTTGATGAGACCGTGTGTTTTGCCTAATAGCGTTAGCAACGTCTTGACTACCTGGCCTGCCAGAACTGACGCTGACGCTCAATTTGGTATAACATATTGGAGCATTGATGAAGAGAGGAAGTATACGGATGATATATGAAACTTTCTAATATTTGAACAAACCTATGAGAAAGCTGTTGTTTTGTTGTGTTGTCGTGTAAATCCTAATGAATATGGTGTGATGCCGAGAGCAAAATGATCCTAAGGAACTGAGATTTTGGACCTGAATGGCACTGCAGCTCCGTCTGTCTGTCTGTGTGGACTCCACTTTACATGCAAGCATGTTCTGCTGCAATCTATTCACATTCATCACTAATACTTTAATACATATGCACGTACACACTTGATGCATGTATGTGAGCCATGTTTGTGTGTGTTTTGCCCGGAGGCTTGTCTGGCACTTAAGAAGGGAAATAGTTGGGCAGTGTTATGTATTGTGTGTGTGTGTGTGTGTGCGTGTGTGTGTGTGTGTGCATGTTATGACTACTGTAACTCTCTCCTGGCAGGTCTCCCTGCTGCTGCCATTCAACCTCTTCAGCTCATCCAGAATGCAGCAGCTCGCCTGGTCTTTAACCTTCCTAAATTCTCCCACACTACTTCACTCCTCCGCTCTCTTCATTGGCTACCAGTGGCTGCCCGCATCCACTTCAAAACATCGGTTCTCACATACCATGCGGTGAATGGAAGGGGTCAAACCCTACATCCCAACTCGTGCACTCCGCTCTGCATCTGCCAAACTGCTTGTTCCTCCCTCACTGAGAGCAAAACGCACAACAAGATCACGACTCTTTGCTGTCCTTGCTCCGAAATGGTGGAACGAACTCTTTGTTGACATCAGGACTGCAGAGGGCCTCTACATATTTCGCCGCAAATTAAAGACACACCTTTTCAGACTGTACCTTGATTAAACACACTATCAAATTGCAGCAGTTAAATTGTATTGGCTCTTAAATTGTACTTATAATGGCACTTATCTAAAACAAGTTGTAAATCGGCTTTTTGTTGAAAGTACTTTCTTGTTTCTTGTTTGAGTTTGTATCCCCATGGTTGAAATGCTCTTGTTATAAGTCGCTTTACATAAAAGCGTCAGCTAAATGACATGTAATGTAATGTAGGTATCCAGCTGGTAGGCTGAGGCCTTTTTACAGCCTTTTAATATTGTCTTATCATTTCACAAATAAACATGCCTGCTGATGAAGCCCACAAGGAGAAAAAATATGTTACTGTCTGTGTGTGTGTGTGTGTGTGTGTGTGTACATGATGAACATGGTCTATCCTGCAAAGCGAAGCTATGGTGGCTTAAAGGTCTGGAACCGGAAAAATAACCAGACCAAAGAGCTTTTGAAAGCCATGCTGTAGTGATCCTACATTATGTTTCTTTTTCTCACTGAGCCTTTATCTTCAATCGCTTTTCTCCAGTGTAAAGCACAACTAAAGAGTGTGTTCAGGATTTCCAGACATAAGTCATTACACTTTAACACATCCCTGTTAAATTACAGTAACAACTGGCAGCTACATCTTCCTGTATTTAAAAAACTGTAATTAAAAAACTGCTTTATACTGTAAAAATAATTACACACAAGTACAGTCCCGAAGAGAAAATGCATTTTACTATTTCAGTGTTCACCTACTGTAATGTGCAGTTAATTGCTGTAGACAGTACTTCAGTACTGTACAATGTATATTTACTACTATAATTTACTTCAAAATGCAATTTTTAAAATAAAATAAATTACAATTAAAAAATCCTTAAAACCCCTTAAAATGCTAGAATAGAAAGCACTCAAACCAGAGACAGCTTTACAGTAATGTGATTTTATTAAAGCTAAGGCAAGGCCTAACATATTAACAAGTGATCAAATTTTTTAAAAACACAAATAATAATAACTACCATAATAATAAGTACCACATGACAATCGATTTATTAAAGCAAATGCAAACATAAAAACAAATTCGTGAACAATACAATCAGAACAGAATACTGAAAACATTCTTACCTGCAACTTAACAAATACAATTTGTAAAAGAAAAAGTCTGAAACTGTATGTTTAGGGACATTTTAAAAAGTGTTATCTAGGGAGAAAGGTGAGTACACTGCATCCTGGTGTTCTTTTCCATGTCAGGTCCTCTGTGGAAATATGCAGTAGGCCTAATAAAGCGCAACTCAAAGTTCAGGAGATGTTCGATGAGTGTGACCACACGGGGATTAACAGGTGCTGCCTTCTTCTGAATGAGCTTCACTGTTCGTCTAGACACCACCTTCGACAGAAAGATACAGATATTAAATATTGTCAGTCAAGAGAGTAACGTTAGCTGAAGTTTACTGGAAGCGCCAAGCGCCACAAGTCACGTTATCGGCAGAAATTCAGCACAAAATGACTGAACACGGTAACGCTGAAATTGATAACATCCTCGTTGTTCGGTGAGACACATGGACAGGATGGACTACGGTGTCCACTGCGCTGTTTGAAGACGAGGTAGAGCAGAAGGGGGAGCGAGGTCTTTCAGAGTCTGTTTTTCCACGTGAGAATAATCACCAATCGATGACGTGTATGGATTCATTGACACTGTCTTTACAGTGAATGTGATGAATAAGAATAGAGACTTGGGGTTATATGTTGTGAGTAATGGGCTGATTTACAGTACACTGTAATATATATACATGCATTTGTCATTGTTTTTGCTTGACGGATGCTGCAGTCTGCTATGTTTGCTCTACTCTATTGTCATATGCTTTTCTTTTCTTTTGCTGTGTATTAGTTTTGTCTATACGTTGTTGTACATTGAGTTTTTTTTTTTTATTTTAGGCTGCCTTAAAAACGTTTTGCCGTAGACAGCCGATTTTACTGGCTCACTTACAGTACAACTGTTGATTGTTCCTGCAAAATAAATGAATAAATAAATAGAATACTGCAAGTTTGGACAGTAGCGTGCTGTAAAAAGTCGTAAACCTCTGCTGTATTTAAACTGTATTTAAGGAGAGTAGGATATTACTGTTAAGCTTTTATTGGTTTTATTAGCAATTTATTAGTGATACTGTTGAAAATGCTGAATCTTTTCTGATTAGAACAGATTGGTCAAGTGAAGTCAGATTAGTTTTCCTGAACGGTAAATGAGGTGTAAATCCCTTCTTCATGTAACATTTGTAATATCCTCCAGGAAGAGGGTTACGGCTACTTGGTTTTAATTATTGGAGGAAGAACAAGTCCCCAATAAACAATCGTCATTCATAGGCAAAGGTGATGAAGGAAGAAAGTGAGGAGACAAAATGAAGACAAGGTGGGGCTTGAGAGGATGATATGAAAGGAAAAGTGACAGAGTTTAAGTAAAGGGGGAGGGGACCCAAGATGAAAGGAAAGGGAAGAAGACAAAGAGAAAAATTGAGACCAGTTAAAAAGGAGTTGAGGTAATGAAAGGAAAGCGGCTGAAAATAAAAGAAAGGATACAAGAAGAATAGAACATAAGCAGGGGCAACAATAGGAGGCAACCACACAAAAGAAAAGCTCCCAAACATAATCTTCTCCCTCTTTTTCTCCGTTCACTCCGCTATCTCTCTCTCTCTCTCTCTCTCTCTCTCTCTCTCTCTCTCTCGGTTATCTGATGCGCCTCGCTCAGCCCGTCATGGCTGACTGATTGAGGCGGCCAATTGCAGTCGTCAACCCCTTCTCCGCCCCTCCTAATGTAAATAACCTCCCTGCTGGTTCAAGGTGGGACGTCACTCCAACTCCATTAGTTTATTTTATTACCAGGAAAGGATGGAGGTGGTGGGGATGGTGCAGTGTGAGACAGGGTAGGTGCCGGATGCGTGGGGAGGGGGGAGGGGCTACAACAGGGAGGACAAGATCTCTCCTATGGGGGACTGAGGCAGGAACGATGGAGATGGGTGAGAGAGATTAGCACAGACAGAGGAAGAGCGAGAGAGAAATAATGCAGAATGATAGAAAGAAGCAATCTAATCTATGAGACAGACTGGGTCTGGAAAGAGAAAGCGGGGGTGACAGTTGTTGACACGAGAAGGTGTATGTCCACATGTGAATGAACTCTGTCTGGAAACCATGCAGCAGTGTTGACACTACTTTTTCTATTGCCACATTTTAAAACACCACCGCTGAATGTTCGAAAGCTTTAGGCCACGAAAAGCTGCCTTCAGCCCACATCCAACCATTACAGATGGCAGCTGAACCCGAGGCAACTGGTCCTGGTAAAGGGACCTTCATACAGCGACTCTCTAGTCCTCCGACCCCTCAACATAATAAGGACATCTCATTCAAGCGATTCAGTATATCAATGAATATATATATAAATTGCCAGAATATGATATAACTACCATGTCATAACTATTATGAATATCCAATATAAAGCTTCCTATAATAAATATATTATATTAAAGGATTTATTAAAATGTGTATATATATATATATATATATATATATATATATATATGGGGGGGGCATGGTGGGTATTTCCCCCCATGCCCCCACCTTGATATGCTCCGGCACTGAGCATATCATCTTACTGCAGGACCAATAATAAAACAACTAAATGAACATTAAAAGTGTTGCCATGTTGTGATGGCGACTAATCCACGGACCCGAAAAAGGGCCTGTCTACCCTTTTCCTTCTTCTCCCTAGTTATGCAAGCTAAAAGTCACATGTCCAAAAAAACCCATCCCCCCTTCTGCTTTTTTTGTCAAATCGCACCTTGTATACAATGTTATATATTGAGATGCACATATGAACCTAGTGTGTTGGGGAAACACCCAATCAGTGTTTTGAGGAAAGACTCAACTCAAAAGACTTCACACAATGAATAATTTGAGATAAAATGTCCCTGTTTTCATCCACGTCCTGGTTGCCACGTGGAGAGGACGCGCAGGAAAAGCATGTTTTGCGGAGATCTTAAATTAAAAATATTACATTAATATATTATATAAAGGGTATATTTCATGTTTCAAAAACATAAATGGACACATATTGACAATTAGTAAAATGTGTGTTTTCTTCTTTGGCTGAAGGTGGGGCCTCGCCCCGTTGCCCTGTGTGGACCAGCCGACACTTCCCTCAAAGCTCTTTGACACGACATGTTTTTAGTTCTTTGTTTTCCGTAAGACACATTGCTCAAAGTACAGTAACAGTTACATGGTTTCATGTTTGGAGGGTTGGGAAATATATTCCTTTGATACCAAATCTGTATTAACCTGTCTAATATTTGAATGACAAATTTTGTGTTGGGATCGTATATACTTTTCAAATGCTGTGGTGAAGGCCAGGGAATCCTGGACAGCATGTAAAATAAAAGCTGTGAAACAAGGTGAGAGCAGAGTGATAACTGTGCTTCTCCTCTCCCTCACTGTCTCTATCGGCCTGTAAAACCTCTCTATTTGGGAACAAAAAAAACCCGCTTTCACTGGTCAGAGGTATGCGATCTGTTTTGTCCCTGCTGGCTTTAATGTAAGCAGATTCCCAATCAGCCAACATGAATCCAATCAAGGCGAAGGGGGGAGCTGAACAATCTGGGGCACTTTTCCCCATGACTGCTGCAGGCCAGGGAGATTAAAGGACAGAGAGTGAGGCGGAGCACAGGGGGGTTAGAACATTTCTATGTTAAAGAAGAAACCTTTCATCCCGCGATGCAACACTAAATAACACATGCATTCATCACCTTCACCTGCATTCGTCCGTACCAAACCGCATGCGCTGCTCTTGGATAGGGAAATTCTCCTTCTCAAATCAGCTTGACTACTGGTTGATTTATCCTCAAACTTTTCTTCCTCCCATCCCTTCATCCTCGTGCCACCGATGCCTGGTGACGGCTTCCCTTCCTCTCTTCTCGTTCCTATTTCCAAAGCTTAACTTCATTGTCTCAAGCCCCACTCCGCTTTCATCTTAAGACAAAGATTTATGTAAATCTTTGGGCTGGGCGTTAATGCAGAGTGCGGTGTGAGAAATAGCATCCCTAAATCGCGGCATTGTTGTTGGAAATGACAAGGCAGGCCCGTTAATCCTACAATACGATCATCCAAATGTGTCATAATGCCGTGTGTAGGCAGACGAATCTGAATATCAAAAAGACGCCACGCACCTCTTATGCAGAGCCTTCAGTACTCACAACGCACTACTTCCCTCTACCTCACTCCTTCTCCCCCCTCTGTCTCTTCTTAAGGGACTCGCCCAGCTCGCCGCTTTGCTGACATTAAAATAAATGCATAAAATGCCACAATCAGAAATTACCGTCGCATTTGACTCGTGATTGTTTGGCTTGTTTCCTCCCAAATATGAAAGCTTTGATTCCTTCAGATAATAACAAACTCCATCTGTGTAATTGTCTAGGTGTCTGGGATTGTGAGTTGAAATGAATCAATGGCTTCTGCTTTGTCACTAAAGTGTATTTATTTGAGAATCAGTAAAAGGAGCCTTTGTGGTGGAGAAATGTGCAGATTCAAAGGGAAACAAAGATTTGAGCCAAGTCTCTACATGTATGGAGCATTTTACTAACAATCAGTCCCCTTGTTTTCCTCTATGTGAGAAGCGGCAGTGATGCCTCCTCCTCCTTACTTACTCATTGAGCCCAGGGAACTTCTGCCGGAGGAAATGCAGCGCAGATAGCTGTTTCTGAGAGAGCCATTCAGTCGCCATGTCAATCAATTGGACAGGGACGAGGCTGGCCAATGATAATGCTAATAATTAGCAGCCACGCCGAGGGGCTCCCCCTGATTGGCCGTGAAACCTCTGTGTTACTGAAACTAGCCGTGCTTTTCCTTTCCTGACATTGTGACACCTTCTCGTCTGACCCCTTCTCTCGTTCTCCTCCGAAGCCCCTCCGCCTCCCTCCGCCTCCCTCCGCCTCCCTCTGCCTCCCTCTGCCTCCCGTCGCCTCCCTCTGCCTCCCTTCGCCTCCCTCTGCCTCCCTCCGCCTCCCTCCGCCTCCCTCTGCCTCCCTCCGCCTCCCTCCGCCTCCCTCCGCCTCCCTCTGCCTCCCTTCGCCTCCCTCTGCCTCCCTCCGCCTCCCTCCGCCTCCCTCCGCCTCCTCCTTAATTCCGCTGCCATCCCGTCGGGGAGGAGCCCTGCGGGGGGATTTTGTCAGGGAGAATAGCGGCGTTGATCTTGAAGGCTTAAGACCCTACTGTACCTGTCAACAGTGTGGCTTTGGCGCTGACGACCAGCAGCTTAAGTCATTTGAAGTTGGTTCTTTTTTTTAATGAGGGGAGGAGGCGCAGCGAACGCTGACAGCCAGTCAGGGTCTTGAAATAATTCCATACCTCTGAATAACCAGAGGTGTCTGTCTGACTTAATCCAACCTCCCTTTCCACACACACACACACACACACACACTGAGGTAGTGGAGATAAAAGCAGATTGGAGGGATAATAATGACGGGGAGGAGGACTTCCTCATCCAGTCTGTGGCACAGTGGATCAAACAAACAAAGAAGGAGCCTTAATTACTTAAATAAACGTATTGCAACTCTCTCACTAATAATATAGTCATCTTTTATAAGAACACTGAAAATGACTTGGATCCAAAATCTATTTTTTATTCGACATAAATGATTATCTTTGATATGTGCACGGTTTGGTACGAGATTACAAAAGTGCAAATATCTACATTTGAATTCAATAAAGGATATTGCAGTTACATTTTCTGTCAATGACTGATCAATTATATTTAAAATAAGTGAGATTTATTTTGGGATGGTGTTCTACCTGTTCCCCCTTGTTGTCTCTATTTCTCTGCCCTCTCGTCGGGTCTCATTACTCGGCTCTCGCTTTCGTCCTCTTGGCTGGGATAATCCCCCCTGCAGGGGACTTCAAAGTGCAGGCCGGCCGGGGAAAAGCCTTAATTACCCATTTGCCTTGAAACTCATCCAAATCCCACCTCGCCCTGGTCCGTCCGACTCCGCTCTCGTGCCTCCCTCAGACTAATTGTGGCTCCGTATTTTCTTTTCTCTTTCCTCCTCTGCTATGAAAGATAAAATGAAGGCAAGATAAGGTAGAAAAATCTATAACTGGGAAGCAGATGATTAAAGAGTTACTATCCTTGTTTGAGGTTACTGAATTGCCTTTATTTTGTTCTTTCAGTATTTTATTTTTCACTGTATGCGTTTTCAGTGCTAAAGTCATTTTAGAATAAAATCTCTCAGAATAAGAGAAGAGCTGACTATTGACCTGAATATGAAATAATCTCTGTTCTTTGACTGAAGCTCCACCACAACTAAAACATATTTGTTATAGTGTATGTTTTCCTATCACGTCTACAGACGTGACTAATGTCCCTCGTCTGCATGAGAGCCTAAGGCAAAATCCAGAAACAGGCTTTCACTATAATAATCCCAAAGATATCAACACTAAATAATTGTAGTTTGATATTGCATCATTGGAATTACTTTAGTTTGATGAACTTGGAATTGCTCTCTACAAAAAGTTGTATTAAAAAGCCTTTGGATACATTGGCAGCATTTAAATTTAAATAAGGTAATAATCATATATTTAGGAAGATAATTACCACGTATTATATAAGCCAAATCACTACGCTCCCATCACTACAGTGTTTATCATATTGCTTTGATTCATGGCACTTTTCATTCTAAATGATGTTTTTATGAGAATCAATTCAGTTTTCCGTTTGTGGTGCATTGTTAGTTTTTCTACAGTTGGCAGCAAACCATTGAAAGTTACACGTTTCTAAAAATGCATTTGGCATTTGGCAAACATACTGTAATGAGGTTTGCCTCTCTGACTAAACTTCATTCTCTTTGTGTTTTTATCCAGAAGATTATCAACACATTTCGCATCAAATTGTAATCAATGAATGTGATCAGATCTTAACGCATCTCAAAACGTTTTATTCTGTTTGCCGAGCGAGTGCAGGAAACAGACAGCTGGCTCTTCTGCTGCCTGTAAGGCTGTGTTGGCCAATCAGCAGCCTCCAGGCAAAACACACGTCTTCTCCAGAGAAGACGTTGCTCGTGATTCCACAATCTGCAGATAACTGACTGTGTTCCATCAAAAACCCGGGAAGAAGCTCACTCTCATCAGTTATTGTAGCAGCAGTCAAATATCTCCCTAAAACTTTCTCCTGAACTGAAAGGAAAATAACCCAGGTATAATTGTTTAGAGTAAAAGCTGAAGTGTCTGCATGGCGTCCGTTTAGCTGTCAGGGCCGATACGCGTAACCCAGAAGCTGTGCTGACTTGTTGAACATGGCTGACTCACACGCCTGTGTGTGGAGGGATGGACGTCGTGTCACTGAGATTATAGTGTTTTTATAAAAACCACTGGTCCCAACGATCAGATAAATTGTCAGTAATGTTTGACGACAGGAGAGATTTTTTTTTGTCTGTTAGTTTTAAGTGTCAAAACTGTCGGATTAACTCGAAGTAGACATATTTTCAAGCAGAGTTACAGGTTTAATTATAAGGGCTTAAATATACTGATGCAGTTATAAATGTACAACTATGCTGTTGATAACACTTAACACGTTTACAATGTTTACTGAGGAACATTTTCTTCCAGTAGAATGGGACTTGTTCTTGGAACCAGAGTAGTCGCCCTCTGATGTTGGAAAGAATCCAAGTTTTTAGTCACTTCCACATCGGCTTCCTCGTCTGAACGGAAGGAGCCGCCGGCTTAAAACGGGTCAAAAGTATTAGTGAGTTGTTTTAAGGTTTAAAGTTTACTTTATTGCTCAGAATGACATACTTACATCAATACTTTTAAAGGTTATTTATAGATACTTAATATTCCTGTCTCACGAGTGTAAAAGTGTCTTGTTGAGAAAAATGTACTTTTAATATTTATAACAACATTTTTTATTAAAAAGAAGTTTTAGTGCTGCTTACAAAGTGAATCACGGTAGCTTAAAATGAATTCCCTTTCATTACAGTAATGTAAGGATTGTGGTTTTTAAATTGATTTGCATATGCTGTTAATGACTCCACAATGCAGTGAAGGTGTTATATTTATATTCAGGATAAAAGTAAATTATGATGTGGGATTTTGTGCTCATGTGGGGGTTTAAAACCCTCGGAGGCACATTTGAATGGAATTGATGTGTTAAATTGTTTGAACACATCTTCCCTATTAAACTGAGTTTTGTGTGGACGGAGGGGTTTGTTTCCATGTGCTGCTAATGCACCTTCGCTTGGTGGTGCGGTGCACTTTTAACAGAGAAGAAGCAGACAGCGGGAGTCCCAATATCATGTTAACTGTAACCTGCGTCCAGTGAAATGATAGAGGACACAAGCCGCACCGTATAAGAGTCAGTTCATGTGTTTAAATCACAAACTCTACCCCAAAAGCCCCGCCTCCAGTCCCAGCGTCCAGTCCCTACATTATAGAACAACTTCATCTTTACAGCATCAGAAGTTGGCCAGCTTTCAGGGTTTTATCTATGCTATATCACCCTCTCCACCACTTTCTACGAGCTTGTGAAAGACATTAAAGGAATGGAATTGTTTTATTTCTCATCATCTCTGCAATTTTTTGATTTGCATTTGTTCATACAATAGTGGATTTTGTGGTCAGTGTCAACGGCGGTAGATGTTTCTAACAGATATATTTGTGAATACCATCTCAGCTTTATGTCCATCAGTGTGTTGCCATGGAGACTTTCTATCAGACCAGCTCAAAGAAAATGAGACAAACAAGCAGAGGATGAACAATTTTAACAGCTTGTATTTGTGCTCTGTTCTCAAGCCGAAAAATATCAATGGGTGAAGCATTTGCCTGGATATTGACAAGGAGGTCACAAAGGTGAAACAGAGTAGACTCCCCAAAGCCCCTACCACCCCCTCACCACTCCGAGTCCCCCGCAAACCCCCATCAACCCCACACGCAGACACAGCAAGTCCCTGCCAATGTCAGTTAAAAACCCCAAACAAATAAAAATAAAGGTTAAATCAAATAAAAACAGCGTAGTAATAAAAAAAACTATGTACAACCGATAAAGGGGCAAGCAAAACATTGACTCGTGTTTTCATCACGAAAAGGCTGTCAAACATACCTTTCTGTACAACGTGATTCATTACAACAGTACAAATCTGTAGGGTTATCTATTCTGCCCAATGACAGGAGAAACAGCCAATGGCAGCCTGTGAGTTACATCCTGTCATTGGCAAAGAGTCACTCTCCCCTGCAAGGTACCCAGAGTACCCGATTCACAAAAGGATGCACAAGATAAAAAACACAAGCTCCTCAGGAAAGACAGCAAGTGCCTACACAAGTATTTCAAACCATCCGTTAAAGAATAATCCATTCCAGAAGAAGAAAAATAGATACAAGTTAGGATTCTCAGTTTGAAAAGCAGAACAAATGTTCTGTTGTTTCAAGGAATAAAACCCATCCGTCCACCATCACCCCGACCCCGAGAGCTATCCCACCACCAAATCCAAGGTTGTTACAGCTCAGTCATTTTTTAATTTGTTTATTTTTTATTTCATTACACCCAAGGCAGAATAAAAGTTACTAAAACTTAAGACTTTTACAGTTACAGTGACAAAAACAGTTTAAGAGACCCACAATTTAATTGGACTGAAAAATAAAAATAAAAAAACAACCTTTTTTCTATTTTTCGTAAAATGCCCAAGCATTCTCCAATATTACAAATACTGGTATACTTTTACAGTAAACAAGAAAAATGTAATATATATTCATATATATTTATATATAGACTAAAACCCGTCACCAAAAAAAAAGAAAAAGGAAAGAAAAGAATCTACACATTGCCAATACGGCATTCAGAGAAAACTTTATAAGCAAACCTGGAAAAAAAATACTTGTTTGTTTAAAACACACATACACACAAATATTATTTTACCCTTGTACTTGTTTCAATACTGTAAACTTATTTTAAGACAGAGTGCACTAAATTCATTTTTTAGGTTCTGCATTTCCTGATTTTTTGTCAAGTCTCTTTCTTGACTTTTTTTGTGGCTTTTGTCCACTCCTGGAATTTTCAGCTGTGGGACTCTTATGAGTGAGGAATTTGATATATATATATCTATATATAGGTTTGTGCCTTTATATGTACATATGCATACATATATACACACACAGATATACTGATATTGTGCTGGGTATTCCTAAATCCAAACTCAGCATTGTTTCATAGGTATTGATCTGAATATTTCTGTGACAATGTCTAATTTTAACACATTTATATTGTTTTTCCTTGTTCAATTTGCTGCTTCTTAAAAAAGTGTTGCATTTGTTTTAGATAAGGAAGATCATTATTCAAGGCACACTCATTTCAAATTGGATGGCAGTCCAAAAAAATATTTCCGTTTTTCGATTTTATAGTGCCAACATTGGGAAAGCATAGCCTATCAACCCTGGGCACGAGCGACAGGAGATCCCAAGCTCTAGCCCCTAAACAACTTTTCTGTCCAGCTGTGTGTGTGTGTGTGTGTGTTGGACGCAAAAATTGCAAAAAAAGTGTGGGCTTTTGTTAAGACCTCTGATTTCAATCGGATTTGAAAGGGAAAAAAGTGCCATTATGAAGGATGGGGCATAAAAAATATTTGGAATAATGATATTTAAAAGAACAATGGGGCATGGGTCGAGCTGATGCTGCTTGTTTTTCTAGTACTACTTTAGCACACACTCATATGTATAAGTATATAGTTCTTCTTCTACACAAAACTGTTGCAGAACCAACGGAGAAACTTTTATTCCTGGATTTCAGATTGTACAATTACAAAATCACTAGAACAGTACCAGTGAAAACTTGCTTTACCACTTTTTTTGCACATCAAATGCATAGGGATGTTGATTTTGTTATAAATCTGAGAGGATGTGACTTCTAATATAAATTGAACAACAATAAATTAACTAAAATATATAGCTCACCCTGAGAAGTCCCTGTGTTTGCAGTCTTGTCTCATTTTTCTTTCTAGCTCTATGTTTACTTGTATTGAACAGCTTAATGCTCAGTTTACAAAGTTTGCAAAGAAGTAGTAGTCCAGATCATATGGCTTCATGCAAAATATAATACATGGATCTATGAATGTAGGTAAAATGGAGGGAGGGTGGGAAACAGGAGAAATGAGGGATGGTTGTTGTACCAGTCAGCAGCTGCCTTATCTGGAATCTGTTTCTTCTGGCTGGTAATGATGTTCTCAGGAGGAGACCTTGGGATCATCTTTGATTTTAGATTTAATGTCAAATATGACGCTCAGTGCTACATATCCAATTATATTGACATGTTTTAGACTCAGTTCATGCTACAATGCCTAAGGATTGTTGTCCGCGTATCATCATCACACAAAATTCTAGCATTCTCAGTTAACGCCACTTTCAAATTGAAGATTGAAATAAAGTTCTCTTCAAGAAATCACACATTTAGCATAATATACAAATTCCTACAAGCAGCGGCCCAAAAAGTAGTCAAAGTTGACTTTAGTCTTGTAAAAACCTCTCAGGTATCATGTGATTTCAACACAGTAAACGCAAACAGTAAAAGTAAAACAAGTAAAAAAAATGTCCTAAATAATATTGTACCTGCACATGCCAAAATACAAAATCCAATAAATACAGAAATTATTGCACAGTTAAAGGCTCCACTTATGTTTTAACTAAACTGACTGATTGTTTAAAAAGGAACCCCAAATGAGGCAGTTTAGACAGCTTCTATTGGTGTTAAGATTTCTATTTTCACTTTTTTTCAGTTGGCAGTTTCTTGAAAACAGAAAATCAATCCAAAATGAACATTTCAGAGCTACCCCCTTCTGTTTATTTTTCTAGTCAAAGTATGGAAACAGTTAATCTGGTTTAGCTTCTCTCTGCTTGTTCAATTTTGACCTCATTGGTCATCAAATGTTCTCCATGCCACTTTTTCATATGTTTTTCCAGAGTGCTGTACACGCTGAAGGGCATTTGGCAAATGTCACAGCGGTAGACCTCCTTGCCATGCTGGCCGTGTGTCTTCATGTGGCGGGTGAGCTTGGAGCTCTGGGCGCAGGCATAGTTGCACAGCTCACACTTGTAGGGCCTCTCGCCTGTGTGACTGCGCCGGTGCACTGTCAGGTTGCTACAGTTCTTGAACACCTTGCCACAGTATTCACAGGTGTCGCTCCTCCTGCTATCCTTGGAGCTAGGCCGGCCTGGACCTCCGCCCAGATGAGGGGTGCTGCCCCCACTGGCTGTGCCGCTACGGCCTGACAGGCCCCCATCTAGCAGGTCGCCCGGAGGCGTTGAGAACCGCAAGCTGCCGTTCTCGGACGAGTGCTCAGATGAAGTGGCAAAGGGCGATTGTCTGGAGTCAGTGAAGCCTAGGAAAGGGTCTTTGATGAAGTGGCGTGAGGCAGCATAGCCTACCAACCACTGGGAGTAGACATTCTCAGAGGGTATATGGGGTGTTGGGGGAATGTCCAAGTCCTTCTCAATCTTGATCCTTTTATTTGAGGAGTTTGACAGGCTGGGGCTGGTGATGGGGGCAGGCTTACGGGGAAACAGGCTTGAAAAAGAGTCACCGGAGCCACAGTTACGGCCGTTAATGGTTGTCCTCTCTTCCTGTTGGTGATGGTCCATCTCCCCAACAACCGAGTCCTCATCCCCAGCGTCCCGTTGGCCGTCCAAGCCCCTCTTAGGGAAGGGCATCCTTTTACGATTGTCAACTATCAAGTTATTGTACTGCTGTATAGAGTTAAGCCCCCCACCAACAACCATCTTCTCAAGGACAAGTTGTGACTTCTCTGATGGGAGTTTGGAGCCATTCTCCCGGTTCCGGTAAAATTCAGACTCCATGCTGAAGTTTGATTCTGGTCGACTCTCATTCTCGAGTTCCTCTTCTTCTTCCTCCTCTTCTTCCTCTTCATTGCCTTCCCCTTGAAAGTCCCCATCGCGATTTTTCATGCCCTCACCTGTGACATCGCTGGTACCTGGCTCTGGTGAGCTTGTGGTGGACAATCCATCATCTGAGCGCCCTGTCAGGGATCCAGCCTTGTGCATGTGGGTCTTCATGTGGCGCTTGAGCTTGCTTGCCTGAGAGCAGGCGTGATCACACAGCTGGCACTTGTATGGTTTTTCTCCAGTATGGCTGCGCCGATGCACCACCAAATTGCTCTGGAACTTGAAGGTCTTCCCACAGAACTCACAAGACTTGACCTTGTTTTGTGTCTGGGGAGGGGTGATGCTGTTTGGTGGCATTGGTGGTAAGGGAGGGGTGCTCAGAAAAGGGGATTTCGTCCCAGGCTGGAAGGGGTTGGGGTTCAGGAGTCGGTGCATAGGGTTGGCCCTGCTGGGTGACAATGGCGGTGTGGTGTTGTTGTTGTTGCCCGCCAACTCTCGGAGGCGCCTGGAGAAGTCCATGGACTGGGACTCCATGGCCATTGGAGTAAGCCGCATCACCCTCTCAAAGGCACTGGGGTGCTGTGAGATTAGGCCCATTTCCTCTGCGCTGAGGCGCTCCAGCCGATGGGGATCTAGGTGGTGGCGGGGAGGCGGGCTGATGAAGGGAGGCGTGTTGGGGAGACGGTTCTCCATGAAGCCTGGCGGAGGCTCCCTGAGGAGGGGGCCCGTCATTCTCAGGAGGTGGAAAGGGTTGTTGTCCCCAAGAAAGCTGTTGAGGGGGGATTGCGGGATGGCGTTGTTGCCCATGGGTGGGGGCATAGCGATGCGTGGTGTGAGCGCTGTGCTGGAGGGGTTGGACTCCAGGTATATGCGAATGCCGTGGGTGTTCTGGGCATGTTGCAGCAGGAACCAAGCGCTAGGGAAGGGCTGCTTGCATGTGGTGCATATATAGCTAGAAGGCTCATCCCTGCCACCTGCAACAGACAAAGAAAGTAATGCATTCAATATTTGACAACCAGCTGACAACCAACTCATTCATACTAGACTCACACAACTTCAGTCACAGATCAAGCACAAACAAACCGACAAAGAAATTCATGATGCAAAATGAAACGTGGATTTCTTTCGGAAGAGTATTAGGTCAAAGGTAAATCTACTGGAACAGTGAGTTTGAAAAAAATAAAAAGTAATAATAATATACAAATGTGTGTGTGTATAATATAGTAACTTAACACAGCATATTTGCAGTGTGAAAGTGTTGCATAAAAGCAGGGAGGTGTGAATTAATCCACATGCTGCCTTATTCTGCGAGTGGAAATACCCTCGCTCATCGTGTTGTAACATAAATGCCACATACGTGCACACTTTAGACTAGTACATTTTCACAGTCACATTGGACTGTCCCACAGTGGGTCGAGGTTCTGAGAGGAGATATTTACCTACACACAGCTGGCTTATTATAGTGTGCTTAGGGCTGCATCTCGGTTTACACTTTACACATTATGCATCATGTTAGATGTACATACATCAAATGTGAGTATTGAATGAATGACTTCAAAAATGTGAACCACTGCAAGCAATCTTTAATGTTTGCAAAGTACTCTTTTTGTTGAATAAGAATAAGAATTTAATCTTATCTGACAAGCGAAGATAAACATAATTATTTTAGAATAATCATATATATATATATATGTGATCATTCAAAATAATTAGATGATCATACATATATATATATGATCATTCTAAAATAATTATGTTTAGTAAATAAATGCAGTTGTATATCTCTCAACGGCTAGTCTGACTACATAAGGAACAGCCTCTGATAATGTTGGCAGAAATAAACCTTTGAGAGAGCACGTCTTGCTGGGTTTTTTTATATCAACATATTTACATGTCTATTAATGGTGCTTTTATGTAATTTGCAGCATTCAAAAGGGACTTGTTACCACCGAGGTTCCACCAAGCCGGACTAAAAGACACTCAACGGGCTGAGGAGCTCTCCAAGAGGAAGCATACCACACACACACACACACACACACACGCACACACTTACAGATAGTGGTAATTGTGCTGTTGTTCTCGTTTGTATTAAATGAATCCACGTTGTTTTGACCTCGTACACTAATTTCAGATACTAGGGGAAAGACATGCTGCTGTAATTGGTTCACTTATTTGTGGGAGTATGTGTGCAGGTGGCTGCAGCTACACGCAGGTACACAAATGGATGATGTACTAATAATGTTTTCATTGTTATCTTTCAGGTTGTATTTATATAAGGATGCACTACTATGCATGCAAATTCTATATCATTTTATACAAATGGAAGCATTAACTTTCGTTTCTGGAATTGCAGATTTGAACAAATATTTTAAAACGGATCACATATAAAATGCGAAATAAAATGAACAGATCAATAAATTGTACAGTTATTACAGATGTGTGTCATAATGACAAAGTATAGAATTGAACTAAAACGATACATACAAATATAATAACCGTAATATCCATCTCTTTTCCCAAAATCTGCAAAAAAAATTCCCCAAATTATATTGCTCTTATAGATTATCCCTCAGTTATCTAATAATTAAATAGATCTCTGATGTGATAGAAACACGTCTCTCCTGGCATTCTCTTGTGTGTGTGTGTGTGTGTGTGTGTGTGTGTGTGTGTGTGTGTTAAGGAAGACAGGCGAGAGGGACAACAGCTGTTCACCTCAGCAGTCATCTTGAGCCTTCCCACTTAATTGTAGTGGACAGCACATTTGCACACACACACACACACACACACACACACACACACACACACTGCTGTGCAGTTTTACTGCTGAATCACTCCAAAAAAGAAGCATCCATTCCTCTCTCTCTGCTCGCTCGACCGACTGACTCATCAATAAGAAGTGGAGAGAGAATGCAGATCCTCCCGCCATCCTTTGTCTTTCACATGAACTTCTAATCTGCCCCCCCCCTCCCCCCCGAGGAGTGCAGATGAGTCTACGCTCACGGGGCGGGGGGGTTGGAGTTGATGTTCATTTCACCCAAACAATTAAAAGCATGGAGTGTGTGTGTGTGTGTGTGTGTGTGTGTGTGTGTGTGTGTGTGGGTATTTGTGTTAGTGTCAGAGGAAGAGTGGGATAGTGTTTTTTCTGCACTGAAAAGCCATTTCTCACGCTGCAATGGAAGGAGCGTGCTTTCTGTTTAGGGGAAGTGTGCGTGTGTGTGTGTGTGTGTGTGTGTGTGTGTGTGTGTGTGTGTGTGTGTGCCCTCCCAGGGGATCGGAGTCCAACGCAGATGGCAAATAAAGTATGCAGCCCGAGGCGAAAGCACATTATGCTAATTCTAATGTCAGCTGTACTTTAATATACGACTCTATTTAATCACCCCATTATTTCCTATTTCCATATGAAAAAGACAGAGCGAGAAAGAGAGAAAAACAGACAGCCAAGATTTTACAAAAACTACATTGAGACGGCATGCGGCATGTCGCATCCATATACCCAAGATAAAAACACCAAATAATGCAAGCACAGCAGAATCAGGCCGACCAATTATTCAAATTCAAAAGAGAACAAGCACTAAAAGAAAGTGAGCCTGACGAGCTCCACAACAAAGCATCCACAACATCTTCATTGAAACTAGAGGGATGCCCAGCTGGTTCCAGTGTTACCCCCCCCCCCCCTCAAATAGAGAACAACAAGGCCCATTTAAAGCCAACATCCGAAGCAGAGAACACCCAGTGGCACACTACCTGAGGAACCCTGAGGAACCCTGAGGAGGACACACGTCTTCACTACCACCAACTGTACCAAGATGTCAGACACATTTACCTCCCACATGTAAACGATTCAAACAGATAAACTCCCATTTGGCTGCTGATGGAACAAATAGCATCAACAACACGGCTAACTTTAAACGTCTTGTATCGTATCATGTCGGACTTTTCCTGTATCCATTTCCAGTTCTCTTTGTCCGTCTGTTTATTGTCTAAACACATTTAAGAGAAAAATCAAACCGCAGGCTAAAACATTACTTTGTATTCATATATTGTTTTACAATGTTTTAATGTTACACAGCTCTGTTCTGCAGTATTATTTTGCCTATTGGACATTTTTACGTCAATATTGTGTCTTTGTTACACAACTGCTTGCATTACAAAGCAATGCTTAGCATTTTGATAAAGACCCCCGATATGAAGAGATCTCATCTGTGCTTCTCTCTCATCTCTCATATTATTATAAATGAATACATATATGTATTCATGATAATCGATGTGTGTGAAGTGTGTGTTTTCCGTACCAACATAGTGAAATTGTGTGTTGCTCTTTGCTGCTGATGGATTACAGAGAAATGAATATTCAGTCCAGCGTTTAGCCTGTGGCTTCTGGGATTAGTGCTAACTAAGCATTTATTAGCAGCTTTGAGCCTCATTTTTGTGTATAAGCATTAGAAATCAGTTTTGTCTTGCTAATTTATGCCTCCACACCGTACTAACTCTTTCCAAGCTTATCAGCTACTGGAGATATTTCTGACGCTGCAGATATCCATTATAACAATAATGCTCACTCACACAGGCAACGCCCCACAAATCCAAATCCAATCATTAGAATAGCAAAAAACACTTGTAAACCATACAGGTGGTGACAAAATGCATTGATGTAACTTTAGGCCGTCCCTGCGAGGGCTCACACACACACACACACACACACACACACACACATCGCGGTTTGATAATTTCATGGACACACACACAAACGCACACTGTTTAACAGCTCAAAGAAGAAAAGCATTCTTCACTGTGTGTAGCAATCTGTCATTGTGATTACTGTGTGTGTGTGGTTGTGTGTGTGTGTGTGTGCGTGTGTGTGTGTGCGTGTGTGACAGACGTCCTCCTGTCCGTCCCTCCTTGCTTGTAGCTGTTCTGTCCCTGGCTGCGTTTCACACAGTATAAAACTCATTAGTGACTGAATCCCGTTTTGCTATGATTGAATTTGCCATAATTACTGCGGCCGCGGCTCATAAAGAAGGGGAGGGAGAGCGAGATGGGCTTGAAATAAGGGCGAAGGTCAACCGGCAGTTAGCAGCGTTCATTTTCATCTCAGCGTATTCATCTGGGGTGGCTAATGGCGCTCACACACCCCCGCGCTCCCCCGCTCCTCAATAAATATTGCTAGAATTACAGGTTAAATAGCTAAATTAAATCACAGTTATAACAGATGAGGGAGTGAAAGCTGTGCAATTACATCTGTGTAAAGCGCGCGGTTAATGTAGCGAGTGTTGGAGGAGCGTCGGATTATTCTGTCAAACGGTCACGTTCATCTCTGTGGCCGAAGACAAACACTGAAGTGGACCGTGAAGAGTTAGACGCTCTGGTCTTCCATTTGTACCTCCTCTCAAATGGACTCTTTTACATTCGATTGAAAGTATCGTTCTGGTGATTGTTAGCAGCTATTACAACAGATCGGTACAATTATTTTACCGCTCCGTTGAGGAATCCTGTTGTGCACGGATGGAATCCTTGAGCGGAGGGGTCTATTCGTGGCTTGAAGTGCCGAGAATCAAGGACTTGGAAACCACTGAACCTGTGGCCCTGTTCACACCGGTGGATACCATGTGATCGGCTCACAAGCGTCTGACACGCACCTCTCAGGGTGCCGTCCCGTCCCATTCTCTGAGCAGTGTGTGGGACAACTTGTGTCTGCCACCTTCTAAACTGACAAGTGTGTGTGCGCAGGTGTTTGTGTGTGCGCAGGTGCTTGTGTGGGCATAGGTGTGCCCCAGGTGACCAAGTCTAATAAGGTCATTTTGAAAATCGAATTCTAGAGGATAATCCTGCATTGAGGAACATGCAAGAAAATGTTCCACCTTCGAAGTTTGCCGGTAGCTTTTTATCCGTCTATCTGGATTGCTCATAAAAAATAAGACAACGAAATCATTTAAGACACAAACCTGCAGAGACACTTGATGTGTGATAAGAGCTGTCCACGTGTGATACCAGGTATGAATCATGACCTCTCTTTCGAATGCAACCTACACACCTTTAGGTGTCTATCTCTAATTGTGTCATTAATCTCAAGATACACAATGAAGAGGGGAACTCAACACAGGTGGCCCCCGAAAACGCAGAGCTCAGTGGATTTATACTTACTGTCCTCGCTTTGAATAGTTTCTATGTATATGTTTTGAGTTGCTAAGCATTTCTGTAGCAATCCAATTTGCCTAGCTGGAGGTACGGTGTGACTTTAGTGTGTCGCCGCATATAGAACTGTTTATAGCAAGCATGTCCTCTAAAGCCTCATGATTGACAGATTACCTTGAGAGTAAAATGATTCCAAATTCAAAGTTAGGCTCTAGCTTTTCCTTTCTGTCATTCTCTCATCCATCCAGTCTGTGTTTTATCATTTCATCCCGCTGGTTAGTGTGGTACTCTCCTCCGCCTGTGTCCCTTCATCTTCATCGCTCAATCAAGCAGGAGTAAGAATAGCATGCAGTATACACAGTAGCCCCGGCTCCCTGCGTCCAATCAAAAGTGGATTTGGGATCTGAGCTGGTTTGCATTGGGGAAGTGAAGAAGCAGAGCAGGTCTGGATGTGAAGTGGAGCTATGTCAGCATGAGCATTGACATACAGAACAAAGCTGCCATAAGCCAAGGGTAAAGAGCAGCTCCGTGTGTGTGTGTGTTCCTCCATTGGCCTTTTGTCACGCCTGTAAAAACTTCCTGACATGTTTTGTTTTTGCATTACTAAGCCAGGATTGTCTTGAACATGGTAATGATCATGAGGTGATCTCCATGACACAGGCAAACACCCACACACACCATCACGAGTGCATGGAGGCACAAATCCTCATCTTGCATCGCTAGTATTTTGCCACAAATGTGTGTTGGTGTGTGTGTGTGTGTGTGTGTGTGTTTCCATTGGATGGTAAGAAGTACATTTAGTTTCTGAGGGGAGATACAAGTTGGAGTCTGTGTGTGTCCTCCTAATGAGATCCTTTCAAACGGACACTTTATTTGGCCAGTATTCTTTAAGCAGTCTGTTAGTTCTGAATGAAGTGGTAAGAGAACATGGTTCCTGCGTCATTCAACAGGCTTTGTAAAAGCTTTAATAGCTTGCAACTAAAATCACTACAGGACCACACAGCAGCTGTTTTAATTAGATAGCCCCAACTGTAGGGAAATGAGAATGTGAAGCCAGTGCTTGTCTGAGACACTGATTCAATCCAGCTTCTTCACAGCTCCCGAAGCTTCGCTCGGCCACTCTTAAAAATCCTTTTGGGGAAACTGAGTCATCGCTGAGCTCAGTTTGCCACAGATGTTGTTGGCTTAAGACCAAGAGGCAAGCCCCAAACTCCTACTGCTATAAAGGCTTCGACTGTTAGCCTTCATGCCATGAGCTGGCTTCTCATCCAAGCTCATCTCATTCTCTTTGTGAATTATGATGTGCCAAAAGTTAAAAGCTGATTGGAAAATTCAATATCTGGCTTTGAAAAAAGAACATTTGAAAAGGGGATCATTATAAAAAGGAATAAAAGGATGAAAAGTGGTGGATGCATCTTGATTCAACAGATGAAAATAGTTTTCTTCATTCTGCAAAAAGGACCAAAGCTAACCCAGAACTGTGATCATAACCATGTCAATTCATTACGTTGCGTTAATGTTCATTTAAAATAAGTTACGTTAACTCATGATAAGTTGTAGCGTTGTGCACTTGTGCGTTGTGTGTCATTTTACAGTTTTCGTGTCCTTGCTGCTGCTAACACAGAGGTGACATCTCACCTACTAAGCACCTTTTCCTAAAAAAAGCTCATCATGATCAAAATAGGATCCACCGGGTATCCCAGCAACTCGGTGTCACTCGATGTGAAACAGGAACCAGTAGTCCTCAGAGCTGTAGTCAACACGAGGTGCTGAGACGCAATCCAAAACAAACTGCTGCACTCAGTCTGTCTGCTCTGTTCACAAATTAGAGGGATTAACAGAACAGAGTGCCAGAGCATGCAAGCTAATCCCACACACTGGCCTGCACCACTGCACCTGGGGAGTGTGTGCAGAACTGTGCGCGTGGACGACATTTATTCCTACGTGAGAGGTGTGGTGGCAGAAAAGGGCTCCACGAAAACACACCCCAGTGGAGCCAGTGGTCCAGCTAATCCTAGACACACAGCATGTAGGATACACCTGGTACATGTCCCTGCATGAGCTGATGATTAGAGCCCAGGAGCCTAGGAGTGAATGGCCAATGCTAGCGTAGTGTGAGCTTGTTTTTACACTTGTGTGGTCAAAAGGCTTCCCAGACGAGTGGCGGCTCTTACAGCAGCACAGTGATTCTCAAAGACTTGGGGTGAGATGTTCAGCTATCGTAAAAGGGTTGGTGACATCATGGTACTATGTTTTGGTTGGTAAGGGACCATGACGATCTGTGGAGGGCCCCTGAGAGTCCGATTCTCTCTCACCACCTGGACTCTGTCATTACTTCTTGTCTCAATACATAGAGGAAGGGAGCAGGGGCACTAAATACTGGCCCCTTGACGTAAATCAGAAAATGCATATTTGCCCAATATGAGGTGTCATCTACTCGATAGGCAAATGAGAAATGTTCTTTTATCTTCTGACTGTATCCACGATTTCTTCCTATTGGGGTAGTAAAGATGGTTTAATGGGATTCGCACATGTTGTCTTCTCTATGGCGAGAGGACATTTTACAATACGACAAGATTTGTGCAACTGTAACATAAAGAGTATGGTTTTATAACCTGTCAGGGTTACAGCACTGTTCGTATTACTAGAACCGTTATCTTTAAACGTATAATAAGACACAATATGAGTACCCTGCAGAAATCAATCTATTACTGGGCGTAGTCAATATTCAGCATTTCCTCCAAGGGCCGTATCTCTGTGGAGAGTGTCTTTGTCTACAGAGGCTCATTCATTGACATGCTGTCGGGTGAAGAGCTTTCTTGGTCTCTCTAGCAACAATAGAGAAACTCTGCCATGAGCCTGATTGGACCAGGACAGTACTCCAACACATTTTGGATCCTTCTCTCACACTCTCTGTCTCCCTCTGTCCCTCCCTCTATGGCTGTGTAGGCCCGTGCCATCCAAGGCCTCTCTTCTACAAAGCTGTCCAAATTGCACGCTGCTGAGTGGGGGTCTCCTGGGACACACCGCACACGTACATGGCAGAGCTCCATCCCAGACTGCGATGTAGCAGTGCCCCTCCTGTCTGAATAAGACATATTACAACCCTGCCTGACTCCAATGTCTCTTTGTCTTTCTCTGCTTTTGCTGCACGCATTCCACCTGTGACAGGACTGCTGTGTGATCCCAGCTTTATCAATATAGCCCTATGCCCTCTCATCAGTCTCACCATTCTTGTACATATAACCTTTAGCGGCTATTTGATATTGACAGAATCAAAGAAGATATATTGGAGTTGACTAACTTCCCCCGTGACGGCAGATGTAGAGAGAAACGGTTTGCTGAGGTGGAAAAAGAGGTGGAGCAGGGAGGGGATGAAAATGAAGGAGTGTAGCCTGGGGTCTGAGTGTTATGGTCAGACTCTACTTGTTTATCCAGAAATGGCAGCGAGAAGTAGCAGCGGGGAGGGAGAAGGGAACCGAGGGGGGCAGGTCGAGGAGGAGAGCAGTTCCAGACCAGCTGGAGGTGAGAGGAGGGCATGGATGGAGGGATGAGGGGACAGGTCTGTGCTGGAGGCCCTTATATGGCCTGGATGACTGTAGAGCTATAAAGCAGGAGCAGAGACACAGCAAACCTGGATACCTTAAGTTAGGTTCAAAAACATGTCAATGGGTTCAACATCTTATACAGATCACATAACGCTGCATAGTGCTGCTGGATCACACTTATTTGAGACTAATATAAGGAAACTCCAGTTTTTCTTAACCTTAAATAAACAAAAAAATTGAAAAAATTGAAATTCATGTTGTCAATGAAATATAAAATGAAGGCTTATTTGTCACTGCCAGGGTATTGATGTTTTGTATTTGTGTCAGGTCCATAAAGTAAAGAACACGCATGATGATAAAAATGATTTAGGAAACATTTTATCAGATAGATGCATCCAGTATGAGTTCAGAATTAAATCTTTGGCGGTGTGGCTCCGTTCAGGGAGTCCTCCGTCCTTTCATGAGCACCATGAAATAGCAGGGAGTCAGAGGACAGCAGCGGCATTAGGGAACGCTCACACCGTTTTAGGACCGTGTGAGCTGAGCTCTTCCCCCACATGAACAGAGCGGCAACGATGACATAGAAGCAAATGCCACGTTATGCATGACAAGGAGGAGCTGGGGAGGTGTATGCATGACGAGGAAGAGCTGGGGAGGTGTATGCATGACGAGGAGGAGCTGGGGAGGTGTATGCATGACGAGGAGGAGCTGGGGAGGTGTATGCATGACGAGGAGGAGCTGGGGAGGTGTATACATGACGAGGAGGAGCTGGGGAGGTGTATGCATGACGAGGAGGAGCTGGGGAGGTGTATGCATGACGAGGAGGAGCTGGGGAGGTGGCGGGCGGCAGAGAAGCGAGCTGCAAGCAGGTAGGAGCAAAGCTGAATCGGCTTTAAATAGGGCTAATTCAGATCAGCTGATGAGACCGTGTGTTGGCCAATAGCGTAGCACCGCCTTGACTACCTGGCCTGCCAAAACTGACGCTGACGCTAAATTTGTTATAGGAAAACAGAGAGTTTGCTACTTTTCTCTATTTCCTTACCAGTTCTTTTTTGTTTCCGTTCATGTTGTAGCTGCAGCTGTGTGAGGCCCGCCCCAAATGCTCTCATCGATCGGGACGCCTTATATAGCCCCTCCCCAGCCAATGTGAGCCACTAAAAATACTACTTATTAACGCGCAATGAAATAAATAAATGAATATTTATTTAACCTGTTCCTGTGCCCGTTTCACATGTGCTAAACTTTTTATTGCCAGTCTACTGGTCTGCTATACAACAAATGTGACTCATAGAGGAGCTGTGATTATGTGGTGAGAGTGAACAGTGGTCAACCGCTGCATTCAAACATTAACGCTGGATTGAAAGTGCACAAGTTAAGTGTTTTGTAGCAAGTATTACGTTTATTTTATATTTACTTTAGTAAATGATCGTTCGATGGAATATTCCAGACACAATATAAAAACGTTTCTTTCTTAAGAGAGAGGGAAGGGAAGGAGCTCCTTGGAGCTGCCTGGTGCCCCTATTGTCTCCACTGTAACTGGAAACAGGCCTGCTCCCATAACCACGCCAATCTGTTTTCATTTGTTGAGCCTCATACCATCACACACACACACACACACACACACGCACACACACAGTCTGAAGCATAGTCTAGTGAGGCTGTTCCAACTCTTAAAGGGGAAATGCACTAGTTTTATTTGATTAAAATAACAGTTACCTTGTCACATAATCAGTAAACCAGTGAGTAGTCAGTGAGTAATAGAATGCTCATTCAGGCTACACTGCACTGTAACCCACGTCACATCCTGCAGATGTAACACACAACCACATCCTGCAACATGCTGTCATGTGCTGCCACAATCTCTGTCGCGCTGCAACATGAAGCCACTGAGCAGCAGATGCACCTTATATGACACACTGTGTCTCTGTCACAAACAGGTTAGCCTAATGAGCAAACCTGAGAGGGTAAGGTGATGGACAGAGGAACTGAGAAGCTCTTAAAGTACCGGGCAGATTATGTAAACTAGTCTGTTGACGTTGAACTGCGTGCGACTGCTCCTCCCAGTCTGCGACGGACAGGATCGCCCACCGATCCGATACCACGTACTTTAATAGAAATAGGAATCCATTTACTAGTTAGCGAGAGGCTCAGTTTTTGTGTGAACGTGTGAACAATGTGAACGGAGAGGGTGAGTGATTTGAAGGGATCATCTCATAGAAATACATTTAAAACAAATGATTTAGCTGTCACTGACACAAATCAACAGCCAGATCTTCCTGAGGAACTGGGGGACCTCTGCCTGTATTTTAAGCAGAATCAGAGTTCAGTTTATTGCAAGTATTTTTTCACTGGCTGCTCGTGGTCTACAAATGACCACTCGCTGCCTCTCAAATCTTCTGCACATTTCTGACAGCAATCGCCATTTAACATCCAGCGACTTCATTCGGCTCATCATTCCAACAGTTCATCCTGTGTTTGGTCATAACTCCTTTCATTTTGCCGCTGAAAATGATTGGAACTCAGTACAAAACACACTCAAACTAACAGCCTCTCTCAACATGTTCAAAGAAAAGCTGCCACACGCCACCGTGGACTGATCAGCCCTCACTTCTCTCTCTCTCCTCCATTTTTACAAAACCTTTTTTTTTGTACAGTGTTTGTGTCATTTTTCTCATGTGTTTGTCGTACTGTATTGTATCTGTGCTGTGTTTGTCACGTGTGTGGACTCTGCTACTGCCTCATGGCCAGGTCATCATTGCAAATGAGAGTTCTCAATTGATTTTACCTGGTTAAATAAAGGTCAAATAGGTTCCTGCATAACAAAAAATATCAAGGGAACTTCATTTCATTTTCAAGAAAAGTGAATAGGAACATCAGGGAAACTCTTTAAAAGAAAATCTGTAAAAAAAAAAAGAAAAAGAAAAAAAGAATCAGGACCGTTTGAGAAACATCACCTGGTTTTTGGACATTTGCTTTCTTAGCATTGTTACAAAATCCAGGAAAGGCTCAGGTTCGGATGGTTGCTTCTTTTCAACATTGAATGTTTGAATTTTCTATATGTGTGAGGTAGTAAGTGCTGCTAACTGATCTGACTTTAAGCACCTTATAGTTGCGTTTGGGGGATTTCTTTCTGTCTCTCTACATAATTAATGTGTCACAAAAACACACACACATTCTAGTGCCTGTGTGGGTCAAAGATGAGATGCCAGCCTGCTTCACAGCTCAGTACACAGAACATTTAGGTCAAGGCACCAAATTCTGCCTTTACTGCAGTGTTTCTGTGTGTACGAGTGATTTTGTCTAGCATGCAGTCAAGCTCACATTGACCTGACCTGGATGCACCAATCAAATTCCCCCTGCTGCCGAGCCTCCACATCCAAGCAGATGGCGGTGCTGCGATGGCCGCCATGATGGGAGGCCTGTCAAGGTACCAAAGCACAACCATTGTGGTGAAGGCCTTCATGGGTGGCTGTGGAGTATTGGAGCGATGTGCTGATGGACAAGGGGGTTGAAACAATGGAGAAACCGTCCGCTGCCTTAGTCAGGGAGAGAGAAAACACTGTTCCCGCCAGCCCGCAATGTCCTCCCAGGTAAAGCTTTTTTATCAGCGACAAGTGGTGCCAGAGGTAGTGTTGTTAAATGGACCAATAAGTCCACTGTGTGTCATGCAGAAGCAGAAAGACAAATCATGATAAGATCCCATGATAAGATAAGATTCGTCTGCAAATGGTGGACTGCACCTGGGGAGTGTGTGCAGAAATGTTAGAAGCATCTTTTATTCTGAAACTCCATGTTTCCCAGAACATGAAGGACAGGGGATCTGCTCACCCGAGGGTAGTTGGTCCTCAGCCAGCATTGTTTACCCTCAACCTCGCTCTGAAAGGCAAATTACCCCAGCAAGAGACTGTTCCCACATGGTAAGGCCCCGATCCATAGACATATACTAACTATAGCCAAATAACAAAGTAGATATATTTAAATGTGTTATTAAGTTTCCTGGGAACCAGGACACAGGTTGCTTTCTCAGGAGTTATTGATTTATTTACAGATGAAAAAAAGAGACAGCAGCAGCCCAGCTCCTCTCCGTCGGCCCTCTTTTTGTTATCTATGATGTTGCCCAGAGAAATCAATAGAACAACTGTAGCTGGCAAGCTTTGTTTATCTTTCCCTCTAAGTGAATAATTCAGGGATTTCAGCAGCGGTGAGGAAAAGCTTTGATACAAACGAAAGGGTTTGGTGTTCATGGGGGAAATCGAAGGACTTCTCATCCCGCTCCTTCTCCCTTCATGCTGAAAGCACAGAAAGTCCGCTGCTCTGGTGTTACTGCGCGCCGACCAAGGATGTTCCTCACACCAAATAAACAGAAGAAAATGACCAGTGACGACAGCAGCATGTAATGAATGCTGGGCACAGGGAGAAGCCAGTAGATGCCAGTGGTGGAGGAGGTAGTACGAAACGAAGCTCCGGCGTGAATTCAGTCAGGAAGACGAGCTGAAAAAGCCTCTCTCCCTGGTTACGCTGGTAACTGATTGGGGGCGGGCTTGTTTAGAATTAGCCAATCGGTGCAGTCAAACTCACTACACACTGTTCTCTCGTCTGTTGTTGTCAGTTGTCATTTCAGTGGGCAGCAGATGCAACCCTCCAACACCTCAGACACATCCAAAGCAGCCAAACCAGTGTCTGGACTCCCAAGGGGGGATGTGGCTCATCTGATCTCGGCATCCCGGCCCCTAGTTTATCCTACGACAGAATGGAGTCCACTATAAAGACTTAGCACTATTCATATTTATGCCCGCATAATAAATCATTGTTAAATTGAAGAAGTCTCTCCTGATTGAAATGGGTTTAAGAAGTGCTGAGGGGCTTTACGCCGTGCCATCGGATGCTACAAGGAGCAGCAAAGGCTCTGCCTGCGTGCTACGACAAAAACAAAAGTGTCTAAGGGTAAAAGAGTTTAGTAGCTGCACCAAATGACCACTAAAGCCCTGCTCGCAGTGAGCAGAATGAGCGGCACACAAAGAGTTATGCTCTTGTCTTGAAAAGACACACAAGCCCTGCAGCTGCAACATGGGAAAGGTGCAGGTATAAATGCGTGTTGCCTCTTAAGAGCTTCTTCAGCTGAAGATAAAATGTAGCTTTAAAGAGTGTTAAGGGGTGTTAAGTGAATGAGAGCTACAGCGGCCAGGCGATATAACACCGTAAACAAGCCGCAGTTTCATTGAAATGACACAAACAGGAAGCAGGAAGCGCACAACGCTGTTGTGTCATAAGCTTTGATTGGAAGTAGTCCCTCCATGCTGCTAGTATGTGAGTTTAAACAAAGGGATCAACATGTATTTGTCCGGCTATGACACCCTGTGCTGTATGCGCAAATACACGCACGCACACACGCATGCCCAAAAGGGAGCAAACATTTTCAGTCAAGTCGCTAAACCTCTGCATCCCACCTTCGCCACGGACACACAAAAGCCCTCAGTCCCTTGTAATTGAGGTTTAAATCCTTTCCTAACATCCCTCCATCCCTCACTCTTCACCAAACAGGGATTGTGCCGTCACAGAGCCCTAATCCTTCCCAGTTTAACCAAGTGAGAAATTAGCTTTTGTTAAGTGGTGATTTGGCCGGTGCTGAACGCCAACAGCCCATTGTGGAGGAGAGGGGCAGTAGTGAGGGGAACACTGGGGTAATCCCACCGTGTCCGCACGGCCGGCCCCGAGCCGCCTGCTATTCTGCATTATTGGCACAGTGTTTAGTCCAAAGAGGTTTGGAAGCATCAATGACTCCATGTAGCAGCTTCTTCCTGAGGTGTTGTGTTTGTGTTTTTACAAAGTAAAGTGATGCAGGAGACTTGAAGTGGGAGTGTCACAAGGATCAGATCCTCGAAGGCCCGGTGCCAGTCCAAGCACGAGTCACCAGTTAGTTCAGACGTTCCAGGAGGAACCAGGAGACCAGCCAGGAAAACAATACAAGTCAATTGTGTGGTTCAAAATGCCACTTAAGTAATATATTGATATGAATGTATTGAATGTATTGGTTCACATGGCAGACGGCCCACCCTATTTTTCCATCGACCAAGTCACTGCGATCTCATTACCTCACTCAGCTCTCGCACTGATCGGACTCCGGGTGGCTTTAGAATGACATTTTCATTTTCCACGGTCAACTGCGCATTGGTGGTCAACCAAATAGAGATTTTGTTTTTCAATGGCAGGCGACCTTCCGGCACCGCCTTGGCGATCGACCTGTTGGACGCCCCTGATGTAGAGCCAAGCCAAAAACATGAACCCCTATCTGAGGAAAACACACATGACACACACATTAAAAAAGAGCGCAAGCCAAAGAGAGCAGGAAGAAGCCCCCTAACCGGTAAACCTGATCGTCCCTGTGGGGAATTTAAATGAGCCAGTCCTTGAGGGAAAGGCTTTTAATAAGCCAAAGCTTTTAAAATCAACCTTCGCTCACTTAGATGCCATTTTCATCAAAGGAAACTGATTTTCCAAAGATATTGAAAAATAGCAGCAAAGCAAACACGTCTCAGTAGCTGCCAAACCAAGGGGGGGTCCGTGCACCTCTGAGGTTCACGAGGTGACTCTCTGCTTCACATTCCACCACAATGCATTTACAGCAACCAAACAAGAGCAAAGCTTATTAAACTCAGAATCCATTGATAAAAGCTGAGTGCAAAATAAGGTCTCTCGTATTTGAAATGAAGAACTGAAAGAAAACAATAGATTCATAGATGGCTGGCAGCCAGTGTGTGTGTGTGTGTGTGTGTTAACTGAACACACCCTCTTTTTACTCTCCAAAATGAAAAGGAGATTCAAGATAAACACTCACACAAGAACACTAACAACATGATCCCATCTTCATCATCTGCGCCCCATCTTCATCCTCCACACACACACACACACACACACACACGCGCTTACTCCACCAATCTCATTCCTGACGCCAGGACATCAATTTTCGCAAGTCGCCGAAAATTACCATGCATGAATGCAAAAAAGGCTGATCAGGAGTAATTAACACGGCTTCATATGCAAATGTTATTAATGCAGAACTACAAAGTCATTATGCAAATGTGGGTCTCATCGAGCCTCTTGACAAATACTCCCAGCTTCAGCCATGAGACGCCTGCTCCTGCAGTTTACACTGGACGGATGCCTGTGAAATGTTGTCTAGTTAGCAGATTAGCGCCAGTTAGCGCTGGTGGCTAGCAGTGTTCACGTGTGTGCGTGCATACCTACTAGTCTGTGTGTGTGTGTGTAAACTGTGTGATTAGGGAAGAAGCTAATGGCTGCGCAGCAGAGTAATGAACCTGAAACCTAGGGGAGGGAGCGATGGAGGGGTGAGGGGGGCTAAGATGATATGAATATGCATGATGCTCACTGGCTTTGATGATTAAAGACAATTTTAATATTTAAATGAGTGCATGCAAAGTGATTAACGTGGCAGGGAGAGGCAACGAGGCGAAAATCACAAAAAGGATTTGAAAAATGCCAAGAAGCACATGAGATGCCTTTGTGTGCTCTATTAATGGTAAAAGCTCTGCTGTGTCTTTTCAAGCTTTCGTGTCTGGTTTGCGTCCACGATGCTGGATTTACAGTGGAAAGAGAGGAGGGAGAAACTGAGAGGCACAATCTGTGCGTGTGTGTCTTTGTTTTACATGTCGGTCTGGTTAGATGGCTGCTCACAGGTTGTGTGAACTCTGGGCTACCTGGTGAAGGCAGGAAATACTCTAAATGTATGACAGAGAAGTCAGTACTTTCTGTGAAAGTTTCATTGTGGCGCAAAAAGCAAAATTGACTTTACAATATAGAATTCAATTAAAATGGCAGATCTTGGCTTCAACGCCGTCTGCCAGCCGCGGCTGGTCTTTTTAACATACGGGTTGGTGCTTTTTTGCCATCTAATTATATAAATAAGGGCTGTTAAGTGTTTGTACTGGGGAGTTGATTTGACTCTTCATTGACTTTTCATTTTTGGGTCCCACTGAATCACATCATTATTACACAGAAATATTACAAATTATTTGCACCATTTCGCTTGATTAGTAAAGTTCACAAAATGTATTAAATAAAACTGTACAAAACACTACAAACAAAACCCAAGGATCCTGTCGGGGTGACATCATTATCGAAGGTCAGAGACCTTTTTGAAAGTAATCAAGAGCTCTAGTGGTGCACGGAGGACTGCAGTGTGTCGTTGACTTGCTGTTTTACCGTATTTTATTTCCGCAGGTGCAGAGAGCAACGTTTCTGTAGTGAACGGAGCCTCCTGATACAGAATGCTTTGGGTTTGGACATTTAACAACGTCAATGTGAGCACAGGTTTAATGCTCAGTCCAAACCGGGGCGATGTGGTGCTGAGCGCCCGATTCGAAGCGCAACGAGCAGCAACACAGCGGCTCGTAGTCCCCCTGTACATGGACTTCTTACAGAAACATCCAACAGAGGAAGGCATTGCAACTGTTTAATCAACAGAAGCATTCTCAATAGAATCCGGTGTGTGTGTGTGTGTGTGTGTGTGTGTGTGTGTGTGTGAGCCTTAAAAAAACATCATACTGTGTGTGACGCCCAAAACACCCAAACGGAAACTAGCCAGAAGCGCACAGTTACACACCGTGATACAAAGCAAAGTAATTATCACTTCAAACCGAGAGGCCTTCCAGCTTTATGGAAACAAGAGCAGCGTGCAGCACACACACACACACACACACACACACACACACACACACGCACACACACACACTCGTCCGCAGATTTTTGTTAGGTCATCGTACATTTCCATTTGGATGACAAATAAGCACATGGTAAATATTTTATGGAAATGCCATTGTGCTCGGCCATTTTGTATGTTGAAAATGTGTGTGTGTCCAAAGTGCGTAATGTTTACATACGAATCCAACTCGCCCACTTGCTTTTTTCATTATAGGTGTTTTTTCTCTTGTCTGACTTTCATATTCCACATCCTGTTATTATGAAAGTGTGCAAATATATCATTCTCTTTTTCCATCCAAAAATCGATGTGTGTGTGTGTGTGTGTGTGTGTGTGTGTGTGTGTGTGTGTGTGTGTGTGTGTGTGTGTGTGTGTGTGTGTGTGTGGGACAGAAGGACCCTTGTCTCGGTGTGTTCAAGTGGGCATGACATGTTACACACAGAGAGAACGATCTAAGAAATGAGCTGGGAAAAGACAACAGAAAACACGGATATAAAAGCTGAGGTGGCACTAGACAGCTGGCTCAACACACACACACACACACACACACACACACAGCTCAGCCTGTCCAATGGCTGTGTCAGATTAAAAGGGTGTCATCATATTTGAGCTTATCAAATACCTTCCTGTGTGTGTGTGTGTGTGTGTGTGTGTGTGTGTGTGTGTGTGTGTGTGTGTGTGTGTGACTTAAAGCCCGTTGACGGGGCTTTAAGGGCGCCGGAGTCCTCTGTCAGGTGGCGTTAAACACTCTTTGCTGATATGGCTACGCTACGTGCATGTGTGCCCGGGCCTTAACGTAGAAACGCCTCTGTCTAATTCAAAGTGTCAGAGTCGGCCCTCTCTCTGCTGTGAACCTCGATGGCTCATTTCGAAGTGGAGAAAAAGCTCCCTGCCGCCCCACAACGACATCACACACAGGTAAAAAGACAAATAACAATATTACAAAATCTTACTTTTGTAAAATGGGACACCCTAAACCCGCCTGATGTCTCTCTTCTTCAGTATTTCTCTGCACAATATTTCCACTCCCCGAGGAACAGAAGGAAGGAGGAGGTGCAGAGCAGCAGCGAGTGGAACCCTTTCACCCCCCATGCAATGAAAGGTGTAAACTTCTATTGGCAGAAAAGCTCGCTCTGACTAACAGCCATGTTTCCACCCCTGGTAGACTCTGAGCACAGCGTGTTCTCCCCAAATTAAACTCCAGCTCTATTAATACGCCTGTCTGTCCTCACCATGTGTTAATCAGGTGCAAGTTGGCCATATTTCATGTGACGTACCGGCAGTAATTATGGAACCGAAGATGTTATATTTTGTGCTGCCGTGCGATTCCAATGTAATGTAAAGAGTTATTGTATTCTATTGCTGCACAAGGCAAGTTGATCTCATCGGAGGACTGAAGATATATTTCTATATGTATATACTTATGGTAAGCGTTCGAGCACGTGGGGGAAATCTACTCATGCGCATCAATTTGAATAATGCTGACCTATTAATGGGACCAACGGCATTCAATGAATGCACATGCCTGAGTGCAGCGCTGCAGGCCTGCTGACGCACTGAGTGGGGATCAGGTGCTACAGCGGCGCTGTGCGGCAGGTCAGCACAGCTGTAGCAGCCTGCTCACATATTGATGGCCGATGTTTTACAGCAGACGGACGCATTGAGGGGAGCTGTCCTCTGCTCCAGCAGACACTGGACGAGGACACAGAGGCAGGGATGTAGAGGACAGTTATGTATTTTGTACAAACGTTAAGCAGATTTCACAAATCATTGAAAGAGAGCAGAGCAGAAGTGGTTAAAAGAATGGAGATTGAAAACAGGAGGATGAATCGTGTGAATAAAAATACACACGTGTTCATGATTCACAGATTTGAAATTTGGATATTGAAAAGTTGGTTTGATTTCATATACAGTCTATTTAAAGTCCTCCGTCTTAATTCATCATCTAAACGATTTACCATCGACCTACCGATTCCTCTTCAAATGAGCAACGTTCAATCACAACTGCACTTCCTGTACCTCTCGTTCAGTTTGTAGAGGAAGCGGCCCTCTGGAGCCACGTGAGCCTGCAGCGGGATAAGATAACCTGCAATCACGTAGATGTTACCTTCTCTACGAAGTTCAAGATCAACACTATCAGACAGGCCGAAGCAGCTATTGTTTTAGGTGGGGGAGCAGGGGCCCTACGAGCAGGGGCCCCAGGAGGCTCCTGGGGCCCCTGCTCTACGAGTAGGGCCCCTGGAGCCTCGTGCCTCTGTCTTTCCTGCAGCGTCTAGACGGGTCGGAGAGAGAACTGCTGGTGCCCCCAACCCCCTTTTCTGCTAAACTGCTTCTTTACCCCCCCCAGGGGGAGGAACCGGCTTCTTTAATCCGTCTTTCTGTGTTTTTCCCTCTTTTGCTTATTGGAATTTGAACCTTTCTAAGCAGATGGATTAGGCTGGATTCCTCCATGAGAAGTCTGTCTGTCGCCTTTTCACAAATTGTTTCAACTAGCCGAGTCCTTGAGTGGGTTTAGGGCTTTGAATGGATAATGTCCCCTTCTCTCCCTCTTTTCCTGCCTTCCTACATCTGTGTGTTGCTGGGGAGGGTGGGGCAGGTCAGCACCATACGTAGAAGTCATTAGTGTTTAGGGGAAGCCAGGTGCTCATCTGTCTTACCTGTCGTGGTGTTCTCCTGTTTGGGGAAAATTCCTTTAATGGGCGTCCTCTCTCGCCTCCCACCTCTTCCCACCTCCCCATCCTCTTCCTCTGGTGTCACCTGGATGCCAATCTCCACCGGCTCCACCACCTTCCTGAGCTCGCCCCGCTGCGCGTGCTGATGGCGGCTCTGCAGCGTCGGACTCCCTCGTCCTCCCCGGTCGCTCGTCTTGTCGTAGCAGCCGTTGGCCAGCTGCAGCGTCTGGCACTGCTTCTTTTTGTGCTCGATGAACAGGAGGATGTCTCCTAGCGGGTAGGTCAACTGGCACTGGCCACAGGTCAGTAGGTCGTGGTCGGCGTGGAGGCCGGGCGGCAGGCCGTGGGCCAGGCTGGGGTCCAACGGGTGGGGGGGGAGGCGGAGCGGGTGGAGGGACAGAGAGTCGGAGAGCAGGCTGCCATCTGGGAGCTCGACCGCTGCTGTCCAATGAGAGAAACACAAGAAACATGTCAGATGAATGTTTGAGCAGACAAGAAGAACGTGTGAATTCCTTTAAACACCAGAGCTTTTCTGTTCATTCCTCCTGAGATACGTTATGACATCCCAGAGATAAATGTGAGCAGGATACACGGCTGCAGGTGGCCTCGCACCAGCAGCTTCAAAGGCAATGATTCAACCATTTCCAATTCGAATCAATACTTTATACCTTTTATCTAAAGGGAAAGGCAGTGTGTTCTTTCCTCAGGGACAAAGAGAAGAAGAACTCAAGACTAGGTTAAGAGAAATGATCCATTATCTGATTCAGAGATCTTAAAACCGAGCTGTGCACCTGAACCTCTCATCATACGTCCATCTGCACCACTAATGTGCTCTAAGAGGATTGTTGTATTGGGGTCAGTTCTCAATGGATTACATACATTTAGGCAGCTAACTTCTGCTAATATAGGAGTCAATTATGACAACTATTTAGCGAATTGCTGATCAAAGTGTAGCAGACAATCAGCTCCACTCAGCATCCAATGGGTCCAAAGGCTTCGGGGGTGTTGTTGTGTGACATTGTGTGTGTGGGGCCAGACACCATGTTAAAGGAAGGACACACACTGATCTCTAACTGTAGAAGTGCTGTTTGAGTCGAAATGCACTTACTGCAAGTCGCTTTGGATAAATGACATGTGATGGAATAATAATGTAATATAAAATAATGATAAATAATGTATTGATATCTAAAGATATCCGCCGATGAAGCACTGTTTCCTGTCACTTTGTTATCACTTTAATCATTTCGTAACCCTACTGACCTGAGTCAAGGTTATCAAAGACGAGAATTAGTAATAATATTTGACATATGTGCAACGTGCGAGGCGAGGCGAGGCGAGGCGTACCACAAGTACAGAGAAAAGAAAAAATACGGGACATATAAAAAGATAAGTAACTGCAGCAGCAAAATAAAAGTTTCTCATTGGCACTAAAACCAAAAGGTTTATTTATGTATTTATATATATATATATATATATATATATATATATATATATATATATATATTACTTATCTTTTTATATATATATATATATATATATATTACTTATCTTTTTATATATATATATATATTTATATATATATATATTTATTTTTATATACTTTTTATATATTTATATATATGTATACATAAAATAAAAATGACAGACTAAATATATACATATATTTTCTATATATTAGAGACCCCCCCCATATATATAATTAAACAAAGTACAAGTATATATATATATTTATGTGTATTTATGAAACGTGTCTGTGAGAGAGCTGTAACCTTTATGACGGTGAACAGACACACACAAACTCACACACAGAGAAGGAAATGTAATTAGAATACTGTATAGATCATCAGAATATACCAATAAGAGCTTTCCTTTGTAAATATTATCTATATTTATTCTAAATATATCTAATATATATGTATATATAGTTTTTTGGAATAGCAACAGGAAGCGTGTCTGTTTGTGTGTAAGTGTGAGCAGGCGTACGGGCCTGAGCTCTGTCAGCCCACATCCACACACAGCAACCTCAGCGCTGCGTCTGCATGTGCTGCATGCACCGTGTGTCCCACCGTCTGCACTGTGTGCATGGTGTGTGTGTGTGTGTGTGTGTGTGTGGCCCGCACGCTGCAGCCATGTGAGGAGATTTCTCTAATAAACACTAGTGAGAATAAAGGCAGTGAACAAACACACTGCGCATAGATTCAGCAGTACTACTATAGGACAAGCTTTCTAAAGAGAGAGCCGACTTCCTGTGTGTCGTCAGCCAACACGTATTGGTATGCCATCAATATACTGCAAATCAATATCACAATGACAGACACGTTCACTTTGGTTTTAGTTCCTCTACCCAGAAGGACTGCACACCGATGAGTGTGTATGGCGTGTATGGTGTGTATAGTGTGTATGGTGTGTATGCGTTGCTCGGTGAGTCAGGAGCGCACTGATAGGATTCACTTAACCGACGCTTAAGGAGAACAGAAGAACCAAAGGAAGTGGAAAAATGAAGCGCTCCCAAATAACACAGGCCTCGTCCACCATGTGAGCCGGCGGAGCGACGGGGATTTGAGTAACGCAGCTCGCTCCCGGCTGCCTCCGGCCCGCCTCACTGGGAATGTGCTGTTAATCCATCTCCACCCGTCCTGCTCTCCACACAACACGCACAATATTCACGCACACACACGAGATGGCACATTAGCCGCAAACCGCTCCTAAACCATTTGTTTTGCGCTGGCTTCGACACGTCGTTTTAATGCTACTTTCTTTCCTAGCATCGGATCTTCTGCTGTTTGGGCTGACGAAAGGCTGCAGATATCTCTGACAATTAGCTATAAAAAGGTCCATTACTGTTTCCTGAGGCCCAGCGAGGCTAAGCAATGCCCACACCCACGCACGGGTCCTCGGTACGCACACACGCACACACACGCACACACACACACGCGCGCTGCATTGACAGCTGGCCACTGTAGCTTCTCTGTGTGGACACGCTCTCTTCAGAATGCGCTGTTTGCTGCGTTACAGTAAGCAGTAATAGTGCACAGACTACACAGAGGGAGCACATGACGCACAGGGCGCTATGGATACGCTTATTGCATTCACTGTCCGGATTTAAACATGGTGGCCGCTTTTGGAGCATTATTGATTTGTTCCGGATACAAAGTCATTCATCCATCTTGTTAAATAGAGCAATTATTTTGCGTTTAGTGAAGATGAAACGTGCGACCTTCTGCTGGATACAAGTTCCCCGTCTGGGGGCTGACGGCTCCACTTCATGCTGCGTGATGTCTCCTCCCTTTAAGCGGGTTCCTGTCACCTCTCAGGCCAACGGAGGTACGGAAATGTCCCTGCTTCCACTACAGGAGCATTCGTTGGATTAGAATAGAACACATCCATAAGGATGCAGGAATAGCAGTAATGTTTGTATCACTCGGAGGCTATTTTCCGATGTGACCTGATTTCAAAGGCCCCGTGTTTACGGCCCGTCAGGAGCACCGGGGGAAGATGTGAGCATCCGAGGAAGAGGATTCTCACTCTTCACTTAGAATAAACATATTAGTTGATGCAGAGATTTCAAAGTGGAAGAGGGAGGAATATGTAAGTGGGCACAAAGCCACCCACCTTAGAGGTGCTGTGTGTGGAATAAAGCGCTCCTCCTTATAACAGCGCAAAAAGCAGCAGAAGAAATATTTTTCAGATTAGTATAAAATGATTGACTGGTATGTAACCTGATAGTAGAACACATGATACGTCACACACAGCACGCTCTCTCAGTCTACAGACAGTAAAGTACGCAGCGTGCAGGTGTTGACAGTTAAGAGGTGAATGTGGTCTTTCACCACTGAAGTCATCTGGTTTACACAGAAGCACGCACACACACACACACAGACACACACAAACACACACACACACACACACACACAGCATCACTCAGCTACTCCTCTCATTGAGCCAGCGCTCCTCTGACAGCCTGAGAGCTCCCCCTAGCAGGAGGAGAGGGAGACACGGACACAGCGCGCGTGTGTGCGTGTGTGTGTGTGTGTGTGTGTGTGTGTGTGTGTGTGTGTGTGTGTGTAGGGGGGGGAGCGTTGAAGTGGGAACGTCGACAGATAGACAGCTCACCAAGCCTCTTCTGAGCAAACCAATACTGTGGAATGCAGGCTATGCAGGGTGTGTGTGTGTGTGTGTGTGTGTGTGTGTGTGTGTGTGTGTGTGTGTGCAGCGTGCTGATGAACTAAATGAGTTAAGGCATGCTCTTTGGGAAACTGGACACACTCGTTTTCAAACACAGTCGCTCTACAAAGTCGCACAACACGGCGCAACATGAGATTAAAAACATGTGTTCTCATTTCAATAAGTGGTGATTAAACCAATCAAATTGGAGTTGTGATGCCCATTGTACACAGAAATGCATTTCAAATGTAAGCTTTGGATAGCGTCGGGTCCTTCCTATGAACGTCGTGTTTTTGGCTGTGTGTGACTATTGATTCCCTCAATGAGACAATCCGATGGTCCAACTACACACACGTTTACAACAGAATCAGCTGCAAACCCTTTATAAGTCACCATGTGTGGAGACGTTGGGAGCTGCAGGTCGTCTCTGTGTGTCCCCAGCAGGGCGCTGTGTGTGTGTGTGTGTGTGTGTGTTTGCGGCTACAATGGGAGCTCTCGTCCTGTTTGCGTCTCTTCACACTGAATCCGCCTCTCGCAGGAGATCAGGGTTATTTGCAGCAAATGAGAAGCAGACGGCGCGTCTGCACCTTCGGGTGCAAACTGTGTCGGCGCGGCGACGCCAAAAGCCACACCAGAGCTACCGACATACAAAGATGTGTTCTCCTCTCCTTTTTTCCTCTCTTCACAACCGAATCATTCTGAAGTTTGAGGCAACAGGAACGTGTGCAGAAACAACGCGGCCTCAGAATCCCGTCTGTGTTTCTTGCGCGTGTCACTGAGTCGCTGCAGCCGAGGCCAAGAAATCTGTCTCGCCGTTTTAAACAATAGTGATTGTTTGTGTCACAACCAAAATACAGAGGAGGTGGAGGCGCTTGTGTGCTTCTTCGCTAATAACTACACGATATTATTTGTGTCTGTGACTGTGATGTCGTGGAATCCAGTCGGATTTTATGACCTGACACCTTCAGAAAAATGATGACAATTTTTGCGAGGCGATTTGCATTTGTGTGCGTGGCTGGTGTCCATGCGACTCTACATGCATATACAAGTGTGTGCATGTGTGTACTTAAGCATTGGTGAGCATCTCTTAAACATAAATTATGGGATGTATAGAACTGCGCTGCAGCCAGTTGTCATAAATCAGACAGACAGACAGACAGACCTCGCCTGTGGACGTAACAACTGCATTTCACACCTCCCTCACACGCACACATGCACACGCACACACACAGGACAAACAGGAAGCCGATTCAGCCTCCATCTCTGCTCTCATCTAGACCCGCTACCTGTCCATCCCATAATGTGTTCTCATAGGACAGGCTCTTTGCCGTGTGCACGATGGGGTAACAAGTACACACAAGTTGTAGTTGTGTGAAGCAGTCAGATGTGCACTTGAGCTGGTTTGACATGTCAGGCATGCAGTGTCTTGAGGTGGTGAGCTGTGCGCACAGGCTGTTGCTTTACACGCACGGTGCCACTGACGCGCGCACTGATACCAGAGGGGAAGTGATCCGGCATCAGAAAGTCCTGATTGGGCTCCTTACTGGCTTTGTCCCGCTGGTGACTTGACCTGTGCGGTCCTGCTGCTCCTGTCACGGGACACACCGGCAGCTCACAAACTCATCTGAGGCCAGAAACATTATTTCACCACTGAGGAATTTAGCTGCAGAAATATCGGAAATATCCAAACTGCAGCGTTCCATTTCCATTTGCAATCATTTGCGTGATTTAGCTTTATCACATAGTTTAGTTCCCTGTTTCTAAATTACTACGTTTCTCCAAAGGAGCCCCGTGCGCATAAACAAGCACCTCCTTCATTCTGGTGTTCTTCCTGCGCATTATTCTAATAATGCTTTATTATTTCCCCGCTAACGCGTCATATCAATAATGTATATTATAACCGGGCTGTCACTGCGCGCAGAGTATTACATATCCCAAACGCAGCGTCGATAATAGCCAGTGAAACACATCGAACGGGCCCAACTGAATCAAGAGTTCCTTAAAAGATTCCATCCGTTCATCGCTCTACTTTCTCCGGCGCAGTAATTCAACTCAGCCTGAACACTTCGAATCAAAGTGAAACATAAAACAATTAGAAAGAATGAAACACTTGAAATCATACGTGACTTATTGGCGTCTGTGTCTGTGTGTGTGTGTGCGTGTGTGTGTGTGCATGTGTGTGTGTGCGTGTGTAAAAGATCTGCTCACGAAAGTGCTTAAACTACGTATTTTAATTCGCACATAAATGAAGGGGTAGGAATTATATTTGTAGAGTAATTCGGTTGGAACGCAAAGCGGAATAATCCCAAAGTCTCTGTGTCTGAACTTGTGTGCGGCTTCTCTCCTTGCGCTCCTTCCGCGGGAGCGACCCGCCACGCCGCCACGCGCGCTTATTTCTGCTCCTGAGAATAATAGTAATAATAATAATAATAATAATAATAATAATAATAATAATAATAATAATAGCAGGCAATTGACAAGACGTACTAACAATGTATTAGTGAAGCAAATCAGGGCCTTTATCTCATTTGGCCAGTGAAGCAGGAGAGG